>JAPMOQ010025968.1:796128-827024 GCA_026543055.1 Argiope trifasciata
ATAGTTTTTTATATTTGACTTTTCCTGGCCCCGATTTTGGGATAGAAGCATCTGCAGCTTTTATAATAGTGTCAGTTATTAAATTTAAAACGCTGTTTAAATTCCCACTCTCTAACATATTGCGTGTTATCAGAGCCCCTGAAGTAAAGTCTATCCAGTCAGCTTTTTGAAAAACGTATCGGGATAGACGTGAATGATTTACACTATTTCCAGTAAATTTATCTAAAAAGATGGGAAAATGGTAGCTATCAAGGAAGTCAGTTTCTACTCTAAAAATAATCAAGGAGCTTAAGAAGGTGAGCATATAGCGAGATCAAGTGAATGAAAAGTTTTGAGCCTGTGATAAAAATATGTTTCTTCTCCATTATTGAGCAGGTATAGTGAATGGTTATTAATAAATTCTGCAATCAGCTGCCCATGAGGATAAACATCTTCACTTCCCCAGAGAGGGTTATGACCATTTAGGTCACCAGTTATGATGAAAAGAAATAGTAATTCATCAACCAAGGCATTATTATCTCTTTAATTCTACCGGAGCACTGGGTGACATATAAAGACTACATATTGTCGTTAAAGAAGGGTTCAAGATTCGAACAGCAACAGCTAGCCAACTTGCATACAGTGGAATAATAGATGATGGCGTATTATGAGATACAAGGAGGGCAACACCTCCAGTACCTCGATCAGATTCGTTACCCTTTCGGATAGGACATGAACGTCTTATTTTCATAGTATCTGACAGATTCAAATAAGTTTCTTTCTTTCTCTATACAAATCGGCTGGGTTTCATTAATTTTATCTTTAATCTGAGTTGCCTTTGTTCGGAAATCATGGCAGTCCCAGGAAACAAATTTGGCCATCAATATTTGGGTTTATTTTTTCCCCCACCTGATTGATTTTTAGAGATGATAGACGGGTCTAACTCTAATCGGCGAATTCAGAAGACGATGTGCAAGTTTTAAATAAGTCTTCTGCAACAAGGGATCGATTCAATAATGTTTTCTGTTTTGTTCTTTGCTTTGTATTTACAGTTAAAGCTCTTTATTCGTGGGGTATATGTTCTATAAATATTCCGAAACCGTGAATACGGAACGGTAATTTATATGAGATCATAGGGAATACGTTCCTAGGTAACAAAATTTTATATATATATATATAAAGAAAATCAATTTGTTTTTGAGCATTTTGATTAATTATCTTAAGGCATAGGCATGGCCTGAAGAATTTTGTAATTTTCTCTTTGCTTAGCAGTTTTTAAAAGCTCATTCAATTCAGACTGATATCCAGCAGTCGCATTAACAATTTACCTTTTAAAAATAAGACTTCGTTCCATAGACGGATCAATGTTCATAAAGAAATCGCAAATCTCATTTGCCATTCTTAAACCTTCACTAAGATTTTTCAAATTAAATATCACGTTTCCAGTACTTGTTGAAGCCTCTTCTTCAATGGGCCGTGAATGTAACATTTCCTCCGAGTCGGTTTCAGTCAAATCTTCATCTTGCGATTCAAGCAATTCCTGAATGTCACTTGATTCTATCTGTTCGAACCCATCTCGTACTATTCCATTCGCGATTTCGGCTATGTTTGCAGTCAAAGTTTGAACTTGCACAGATTCTTCGTCATTTTCCGCAGTCAGAGCAAGTCACAGTTTTTTCCAGCATGACTTCAATGTGTGTGGCTTCAGTTCTTCCAATGATTCTTTTATGTTTACGATGCATTTTGTTTCATTAAATTTCTTCCAGCATTCCATAACATTCATATCAGGATTACATTCCATATTATCCAATATTATTTTGAAGGTTCGTCTAATGTAATAGAGCTTAAAGGCCTAGATTATTCCTTGGTCCATAGGTTGAAGCAAAGCCGTCGTGATGGGAGATAAAAATATCACTTTTATATTTGGATGCATAGTTTCAAGTTCCCGAGGATAACCTGGTGCATTGTCCAAAACTAGAAGTGCTTTAAAGTCTAAATTCTGTTTTTAAAAATAAGTTTCAACTTCAGAAACAAAACAATTCCGGGGTTAGTCACAAAAAATAGTGCTTGTAACCCACGCTTTCTTATTAGCACGCCAAAACACTGGCAAGTTGTCCTTGTTTTGATTTTTTTAAAGCTCGAGGATTAAACGATCTCTAAAGTATCAGTGGCTTAATGACACAATTTCCAGATACATTAGAACATAGCAGCAGTGTAACTCTATCCGTTGCTACCTTAAATCCAGGAGCAGACTTTTCGCTTTTAGAAATGAATGTTTTGTTTGGCATTCTCTTCCAAAATAGTGCAGTTTCATCTGCATTAAATACTTGCTCAGGTTTGGATCCTCCATCAGTTACTAGGTTTGCAAATTCTTCTGGATATCGTTCTGCTGCAACAGTGTCTGCAGATGCTGCTTCTCCAACAATTTTAATGTTATGCAATGATTGTCTCACCTTAAATTTATTGAACCAACCTTTCGATGCTTGAAATCCCCCATCTGTACATTCACCCCTACAACTACCATCAGGTTCTTTAAAATGAGCGTAAAGACGCTTTGCCTTCTCCCGCACCATTGGACCACTCAGGGGCACCCTTTATTGGTTGCTTTCTTCGATCCACAATGACAATACACTTCTATTTTTTCTATTGTTGGATCACGAACAATTTTCGCTAACAATGAAGTAGTAGCTACAGACGACCTTATTTTATCTTCAGAATTTTTTATCGATCGTACTGTTGATTTGTTGACATTGAATGAGCGTGATATGGATGCAAATGACTTTCCAAGGCGTAAACGATCAAGCATTTCTATTTTTACTTAAAACGGTAACGCAGATTTTTTTCGTGTCGAAACTCGTTTCTCCTTTTTTTTTTTAATTGACATTATAAATTAGAGATGTGTTACTCGATCGCAATTTTCGTAACGAAAGTGAAAGACGAAACAATAAAACACGCAAAGCGGCTTTTACCATCGAACGGAACAGCAACATTTAAAAATATACTTTATTCATTGAGTAATAAGGTTGCTTTCATTCTGTTTGTTTACATTCTCAAAAACACCGATTGCGGAGAAGGCGGCTGATGTGAAAGTCCTCGGCGATATCATTTAACAACATACTTTAGGCAAAGTTGTAATAAGATCTATTTTACTTTTTTATTAGTCCATTTTACGGCATTTACAAAGGATATTGGGTTGGATACCTATTGGAATCATTTTATTATTATGTATGTACTTATTAGATCCACGAATAAAGAAATTTTTAGCCGCGAATATAGGATTTGCGTCGCATTTTTTAAATCCGCGAATAGTGAAAACGGGAATGAAGGAAGCGCGAATAAGGAGATTTTTTTTACTGTATGTAAAAGGTTTTGACAGATGATGTCATGGAAATTTTCGTTTTATTATTGGGATTGCGTTTGGTGATTTTATCAGTTACAAGGTGACTGGATAAAAGCGAAGAAACAGAGGAGAAGTTCGACAATTTTGCAATTTCTTGATTAGATACTGTACTAGTGGGTGGTAAGTGAGTTATGCAAGAATTGGTTTATGTACTACTACATATTAGTGTTACTTTAATTTCACCACATTAAGATACACCAACTTTTGGAGATCTATCATTTACTAATTTTCTCGCTTCTGTGAAGGAAATGCTTTTTCGTATTTTCGTGGAAATCGCTTCTTTCTCTAGGATCCATTTAGGGCAAGACTTGGAGAAAGAAATATGAGGACTCAAAACAGTTGACGCATTTCATGGTATGTGAATTGCAATTATTTATATAACGTCCAGGTTCAGCACATTTCGCGCACAAAGTCATTTTGCTACGACGCATGCTTGGTGGGAATGGCAGTACTTTTGGCATTTAAAACACCTAAGAAGGTTAAGTAATGTATGCCCGAACTTTAAAAATTAGGTATCCTGCTTTGATGGATTTAGGTAGAACTGGAGTTTAAAAAGTTAATACAATCTGTGTTGTTGGTATAAATTGACCGTCACGTCGAATGTTAATACGACGCGCGGCGCATATTTGCTGATCTCAAAATTATAACACAAGATCTCCATCAGATAATTCGATGAGATTCGGCTCGGAAATGACACCACATGAGAAGTTTAAAGTTTTATGTGAGGCTGTTTGAACAGGGAAATCTCCTAATTTTGTGAGTTTGCTAATAAAAAGAGCTTGTTTTTCAGAAGTTTCCAGCAAAAGGTCGCCAGAGCGTAATTGTTTTATGTTTTTTACTTCACCAACTGTCGATTGTATTAATTTGCTTACAAGGAAAGGAGAAACTCTATGAAATGTGTTTTAAGTACTAATGATTATGAAACGAGAATTAGATGATGCAACAGTTACGTTAGGAAAAGACCCCATATGAAATTGATAGTGATTCAGGTCCGGCGGCATCATCCCACCACGGAGCCCAACAAGGGATGGTAATTGCCGGCTCTGAAAATTCTCCAATCTTGGTACTGTACCCTTGCCATAATGCTGACCAGAGGCTATACGCTGGGAGTCATCCCCGAAGACAGTGACCACCTTTAACCAAAGTCCATGGAGTGACAACTTCGCTTGATCCCCTTGAGTAGCCCAGTTAAATGCCAGGGATTCCGGCTGATTGATACACCGAAGACCGAAATGTACCACCCGTCAAATGGGTCACCACGCACGGCAAACAGATGGGGGAATTTGCCGTCCATGAGAAGCAGGAAGCAAACAGAGCGGCGACAACTTCCCATGGAGACCTCCCTCGCCGACCTTCGAGGCAAAGAAGAAAAAGGCGACAGCAGATGGCGCAGTGGGGAATAAACTGAAAGGGAGTAAAGATCCCTGGGTACCTCGGGATTGGAACACCCGCACTCACCTACAGCATGTGAGGCAATGAGGGGGCAAAAGTTAGAAGATAGATTAATCAGACATTTACATCGTTAGTGACATTGTGATTTCATGAAACTAGTCTTTATTAGAAAGGTTCATTTACACAAACAAAGCTGAACAAATTAAATTAAAATATGGCTTTAATGTAAGATAATATCGCAGAATTATGGATATGAATTTATATCTAAACTATTTATCAGAAATCAAATATAGCTCACATTCTCGGCTAACGCTCTGATCGCCTGATATGACTATTCAATAAAAAAAAGTATGTATTTTAAATAGTGGCATGTATTGTTAGCCTTGATTTATATAATTGTTTAATTCGTAAGTAGCATTTTTTTTTTTTTTTTTTAGTATTCCGATTGAATGCAAAGGAATAACTGAATCTGAACTGTTAAAGATCTCTTTCTATCAAAAGGTGTAAGTTTTTAAAAAATAATTTCCATAGAAACACTCTTTATTTCAGACTTTTATTTTACAAATATTTACTTTCACATACAAGAAATGGACTAATTAAAATGATATAAAAATAGATAATTTACAAAATTATGCAATGAAAAATATAAAATGCTCTCTATAACAATATGATGTTTATGAAAAAAAAAAAAAGGAAATTATATAACAAATACAAATTAGCAAATTCTTTGCTAATAATCAAAATTCTCCAAAATCAAGATTTCTACAGCTTCACAGCTCATTCAAAAAAAAAAAAAAAATCACCTGAAATTTTTACGTCTTGGTACAAAAATTTCTAATTTATTATTATAAAAACTTTTAAAGCATATTATTACATTGCTACAAATATAACATTATCAATCCTCTAAATAAACTATTTATTTTATCAGTTTAAAAACTTAAAATTAATATTCATTGGAAATAACACAATTTTAAATATATTTCAACTCTTAATACTAATATTAATTTCAAAAGCTCCATTTATAGCTTGATTAATAAAAAGATTTAATAAATAAATAAAATAATATTCTTATGAAGAGCAGGGATTTACAGAAATAAAAATGTATCGTAAAAGGAAGAAAGATAAAATTATATTAAAATCTTTTTATATTTAATATCCAAGAAGAAAATGAAATATATTTTATAAGAACTATGATGATTAAATAATTTATTATAAATATGGTATTTCTAATATAACTGAAGTATACTGGAAAAAACTTTAAAATAAATATAATATTTTAACACCACCACAACTATTCAAAATTCCTATTCAAAAATTAAAAATTCCATAATATTTAATTAAAGTCTGTTAAAATACCCACAGCAGATATAATACTGTTTAAAACCATGGGTTCCAACCAAAATATATTAAGCACAAAACATGAGGATCTGTTGCTAAATCAATAAGACAATCCACCTACAAGGAAATAATAATATTTCAATTATATGTTTAACACCACTATTAAATATTTTGCATAAAGCAATCTATATAAATTTTAATATTTCAGTTCGGATAAATGGATGTAAACTTTAAAATATCATACATCAAATTAGAAATTATTAAATGAAAATTAAAAAATAAAAATTAATACAGTGCAAGTCACAAAAAGTTTATAAATAAAATCCACGAAGCATTAGAATAGAAGTAACTATACATATAACAAAAGAAGACTCAATTCAAAAGACTTTTATATGTTTTTAAAAACACTAAAATTGGCAGCAAACACTAATAATAACTTACAAATCAAATTTGCTAGCTTGTATTTGGAAATAATTAAATGAATGTACCAGTAAATACATTTCTATTTGTCAGATTTGGATTCTGAGTGACAGCCGAAATTCCATTCAGCATTTATCTGAATGGTAGAGACATGGGGACCGCACGACTAGGAATATCGTTCGACTTTTGAATCGCTTGATTACCAATATTAAGATCACCTTTCAGTGGGTTCCGTCGCATGTGAATGTGCACTGAAATGAAATTGCTGATGGTCTGGTAAGAGAGGGCAGCCATAAGGATACTGCTCATGGTGGCTGCCTTACTTTTTCTTTGATGTTGCTACTTTTACAACTCATATGTAATAAAAGCAATTCAATTTCCCTAAATTTTATTTATAATTTTTAAAACTTCTTTCGGACTTTACTTATAAAATTAGAGTAATAAATAAATCGATTTTTATCTTTCCTTTCCTCACACATTCACCCCTAAATGATGGGTATCAGATAATGTTCTGTTGTCTGCCGAGTCATGTTGATCTTTTTGGAAATGAAATGGCTGATCCAGCAGCAAAATCAGCAACACATCTTTTGTTTCTGAGACTTCCTGGTTGCAACATTAAAAATCTTTGACTAAATACATTTTTTTCTACTTGGCAATTAGCTTGGGATCAGTGGATAGAAAATGAACTGCATTCCATTAAGCCGATTATTGGATTGTGGCCAGCTCTTTCTATATGTGAAGTTGACGTCAAATTAACTCGCCTCCATAGAGGACATGAACGATACACGCACAGGCATAATCAGTTCAACGAAGCTGAACCGAAGTGCCCTAAACGTCGAGTGGAGTTTACTGTGAAACATATTTTAATTGAGTGCCCTGATTTTAACTCCTATCATATTCACTTTTCTTTTTCAACTTCATTGACTCTTTAAGCACTTGGTGGGTGAAGAACATCACCCAAATACCTTTAAATTTTTAAGAGTTATTAAATTTTATACTTACATATAGTGTAAGTAATACCTATTTTATCTTAGTTATCATGCCCATCATGATTAAATATTATTCCGTGCCATTTTTCTCTGATTTAAATTGATGTAAAAAAAATGAAATTTTTAAAATTGTGAAATTTTATCAATGTTTTGTCAAATTTCCTAGCTTTAAATTTCTATCTGCATTTAAATTCTATTATATTTGTTACCTGAAAATGTATTTCACCTCTGATTTTATATTTTATCATTAGCAATGGCATAGCTTAGCCAAAATTGGCTCTTCCACTAAAAACCCTCACAAATCAAATCAAATTAAACTGATCAGGAGCAATCTATTTTAAGTGGGGTGTAGTATTTAGTATCTTCAGAGTCAAGAGATACTTGCTCATAAGAAGAGTATCACTAGGTTAGATTAGATACATAGAAAATAAAATAAAAAAAAGGGGGGGGAAAGAAAGCAGAGTAGAAATTAATATAAAGGTCAATTTTTGAAATCTTTACCAGACATGGAATTTTTTTTTGAATATTTAAAGGAATGTCACCAATAACAGCAAAACATTTTTGAGAAAAGTGGCGGTCAAGCAAATTCTACTATAATGATATATTCTAATTTTCCAAAAAACTATACGAGTTTGGTTTAATTGCATAAACAGCCCGTTTTAAAGCAACATTAGGGCTATTTTGTGACGGACTTCATACTTTTGAATAGCGGTCAGGTAACGAGAATGACATCTGAGTTGGTCTCCCCCCCTCCAAATGTCCACACCACATCAGCGGACGGGCGTTTAGCCCCAACAGATTTAAAGCGCATCAGATCCGCTTACAGACGGTTCTGCGGTGGAATCGGATCGTGAACATGAAATTCTCCGGCTCCGAAGCCACTTCCTTACCAGTAAACCCATCCGTAGAGCTCCTGAGGCCGTATCTCCAGAAGGTTACGGACTACCGCGGCCCGAAAAATTAAATGAAGCGATAATAAAAGAAAGTACTAGTTAATTATATTAATAACAAATTATATATATTAATAAATACAGCACTAGTTTCTAGAAAACTATCAGTACAAGATAGTACTATTTTTATACCGAATTAACATCAATTCAAAAAACACATATTCAGTTAAACCTGCATATAAAAAATTGAGTTCCAAACTGATCCTAAAAAAGCAAAAAATTCTAAAAGATCCGTAACGTTAATATTTGAATGTAAAGAAAAATACTCAAATTTAAACGCAAATTCAATTTACACAGAAATATATTTGAAACATTCATGCTTATAATTATAAAATAAAAACAAAAACAATAAGCCAGTTTTTAAAATTCGTTAATTTTTACAAATTTTAAAAGTACGAAAAAAGTTAAAGAAAGCCATAAAACTCAAAAGGGACAAAAATACTAATTCAACTGAAATTAATTATTAAAAAGTGAAAGAGAAAAACATAAGAAAATATTTAATGCACCAATTAGTAAATAAATATCACACCTGTTCTTCCACAGTGAGTCCGGTTTCCTTCATTCTTGCTCGAATATTAAACTCTGAATTTCCCAAGCAAACTGACTCCATACGTTTAAAAACTTCTCCTTTTGAGCCGTGACCTAATTCAAGCTCTTTTCTATAAGAAATAGAAACAATATGTATTAATTAAAATTTTTATTCTGAAGAAAAGTTTTCTGAATTTAACATTTATCAATAATCGTTCTTCATCTAGTAGAAACTTGGCTCTGAAGTAATTTGCATTAAAAATATACTTTAAAAGCATTCAATTTGATCATGATTTTGAATACATGTAAGATTTATATTCTTTTTTTTCCTAACTAAGTTGCAACACTTTAAAAACTGTTATTCCATGTGCATCAATTTTATAAGAAAGTATGTCAATACGCAATATTTATGACATGGTTTTCTGTCCCCAAATTAAAAAAAAATCAAGTTATATTAATTAATATAACTTTCGGTGAGCATTCTAAGAGTAATACAGCAGTGAAGGAAAAAAATGCTTTTCAAGATTTTGTAATAGGAAATTTATTTTTAAAGACAATCTATGTTCAAGTGCACTGTAAAAAAAGATAAAGAACTTCAACTTTAAAAAATGAAAATCCATTCAATTTACAGGAAATAAAAACTCAAAAGGAGTTTATAAAATAGTTAGGACTTAGTTACTAAGCAATATCGCATTGGTTGCATACAAAAGAAAAGAAAACTGTTTCTTCACCAGAAAACAAAACCAAATAATTGACATTTATATAAATTTGCTCTCTCAGCATAAAAGAATTTTTAAAGCAAAATCATAAAGAATGATGAAAAGTTTATTTTATACTACAATCCTAAACAATAAAAGAAAAAAAAGAAGCATGGATTAATTCTGGCCAGACATCAACATCGGTTCCAAAAACGAATATTCATGCCAAGAGAATCATTTACTACAAGCTTCTGGAATCTGGTAATACTTTTACAGCTAAACGTTACAAGTTTTAATTGAACAAATCAAGTGTTTTTCTGGTAGAAAAATTACCATTTATAGGTCAAAGAAGGCGGAAAATGATATTGTTGCTTGATAATGCTGGTTCACCAATAGCAAAATAAATCAAAGAAGCATCCAGACTTGGCTCTTTCTGATAATCACATATATATCTATCGATGCCGTTAAAATTAAAAAAGAGCAGCAGTTCATGAAATTTAAACACGCACTCACTAACTGTATTGTATTAAAACCATCAAGTTTCTATAGCGAAAGAATTCACCATCAACCCAATAAATGGAAAAAGATATAGATAGTAATGGCAAACATTTGATTATCAATCTTTATAATAAATATCTTTTTAATTAAGTTGAGTTCAATTAAAAAAGGCTGGCAAAAAAGGGGGCAAAATCTACTAGCATGCCCAATATTTTTCATTTGAGCAGATTTAGTTGAAAGTGGTGAAAAGAAAAAGGGTTACTGTCAAAAAGTCCTACCCTACTAATAATGTCAGAAATCATAACATATTCTATTACAAAAGACTTCGAAATGTACTATCACAGCAGGATGTGAATGACGTAGTTTTCTTTGAAAAACAAACAAACAATTTTTTAATATTTAATGCACATAATAATTATATTCCAGTTAATGCATAACATTTAAGATTTTATGCTGTTTGTAATTAAATAAATCATTATATATGTGCTTTATTTTTCCATCCCCACTTACAATAATACATGAAAGGGAATTTGTGGTTGTTATTGATATTTAAAAAAAACCCCAATATTATGCTATATAATTTATTCAGTAATGTTGATGTTCACCTTAAATAAATTTTTAAAAGATATATATAAGTAACTTGTATGTATACACTATGAAACAGCAATAATCCACTTTTTTAAGCATTAAAATTTGATTTTTCATCTACCAACTATATAATTAAAACTGTTTTTCAGTGCTAACAGACTTTGAGGGGAGGGATGCAAATAAATATATGTTTCTCTTCACTTCATAAAAACAGCTGCCAGAATATCTGTAATCTTTCAGCCATAATTTTTATCAGATGTACATCAGCAATAATCGTGTACAATTTCTTTCTGTAATATTGTTTGAAAAAAAAAAAAAAAAAACATGTTTATAGGCTTTAAAAAAGGTTTTAAATGTTTTCAACTAACAATTTTTTTTTACCTCACTAAAAATTTTAAAAATATATCTGAAACTGAAGGATAAGTAAAAATCCAAATAATAATTATAAAATTTTAAGTAGTAAGAATTTTCTTACAGTTAAATTTGTTCTTAACAATTTCTTATATTTATTTTAACCAAGACTTGTTCTTAACTATTTGCAGTTATATAAATCTTAGTAACTGAGAGGAAAAGATGCAAGATAAATAATTAAAGACATATATTTTGAAGTTAAATATTTAATAAAAATTAATAGCATATTAGTGACTATCTTTTTAAGCATTCTATATTAAAAATTTACATTCAGTTCCCCCCGCCCGCCCGCCCAATTTTACGATGTAAATTACTGCAAAAATTCAAATGTTGCTAGGATCTCACCTTGTTATAAAACATGGATTGACACCTTCTAATTTTTTTCTAGCTATAGCTATTCTTTGTTTTGGGAACCAATTTTCTTTCTTTCCTAAAAAGATAAATTACAAAATAAGTGGATATAATTTTCTGCTTTAAATTTACATAAATGTGATTTGAAATAATTCAACAGTCATCAATATAAAAAATTGCATTAATTTCTGTCTATAAGACCAACATTTTCTAATCATCTTAAAATAAGTATCAAAGTTAAATATAATCTTAAAATATATGCAGCCTTTAGCAATTAAATATTTTAGAGAAATATAAGTAAGATAATGTTATAAGAAATATATGTAAGATAATATAACTGACCTAGTATGTGAAAAGTTACATACATTATATTAAAATAAGAAATCCTGCATTATCTAAAAACATTTTTTAAATTAAAATTACATACTATCATAAAGACACAAATTTTTAAGTAGAAATTAAATATTATACAAAACAGCAAATTTAAGTTCCTGATTAATTAAATAACTTTTCATTAAAAAAAATTATTTCATTAAAATATAAAATGAATTATACATAAAACTGGATTCTAAAAAAATACAAGAAAAATAACTGAACAATTAATTTGACTAATATGTGAATCCACTTCATTAATTAATTGCTTAATTTTCCCACTGAAAATATCAAATTAATAAATTAATGCCATAAAATAAAAATAAATAATTGTCTTTCATGAATACAATGAAAATTTTAAAAAGTGTCCAATTATTAAAACTTAAAATAGTATTAAAATTTCAGAATAAAGAAAAAGAAATATACATGTTAAGTATATAGGATAATGACAATCAAAAAATATAATTGATAAATTCAGTAAAATTGAACCAAAAAAATTGTGGTAATATCATTGCATTGATAAATCAAATGCTGTTAATGCATAAAGCACATGAATTTTACTGAAGTTATTTCACTCATTTAAAAGAAAACTAGAATTTTTAAATTCAATATGTAAATACAAGGTTTCAAGAACAGAGTCTTATATAAAGTATTTAATGATTGAATTTTTAAAATGAAATTGAAATTTTGAGTTCTGGGTGATTCACACATTCTTATTATATGAAATAAGAAATTATACAATTAACAAATAAAACATGGCTATAGTTTATAAAAGTTTTTAAAATGAAAAAATTATAGTTTAATATAACATTAAAGTTAAAGAAAGTATAAGTAGATGATATTTTTGCTCAATTTTTTTTAAATGGGGGGGGGGAGAGGGGAATAGAAATGCAAGAATTTTTTTTTTTTTTTTTACCTTCTGAACTCATTCTTAAATCTTGAAGTTGCTTGTTTGCATTAGCCTGTAAGAATAATTTGAAAAAAATATGTATATAAACAACAAAAATTTTATACATTTTATAATGTTCAAAAAATAAAGTTTGTCTGCATTTCTATTGTATACACATAGAAAATCAATTCATTATAATGTATATTAATATATTTAAACAGAAATTTGAAAATTTTCCCCAAATTTATGCATTAATTAAAATATATTATAGATTTAATTAAAAATTTAGACAAGTATAAAGAGTAGTTTTACAAATTAATTATTTTAATGAATTTTATTATACTAAATCATTTGGACATGCCTATAAAAGGATTGAATTCAAATAAAAGGAAGAGACAAATAAATATTAAATATTCAGAACCACACATAAAAACCCCTACAGAGTTTTATGAAAACGTAAGTTTACTTTGAAAACACATCATAACCAGACAGAGAGTGAAAGTGGTCTCTCCAAAATTTTCTCACAAAGTCTCTAATAAAAGAGAGTATGCGAGCTATTCCATTATACTTTATGTACAAGAAAGTAAAAAAAGACAAAGCTTATAAGCATTTTCTGTTACAACTCTTTGTCTTTTGCATGATATTCGGCAATAATTAAATTCTCTGCAGCTTCAACACCTCTATAAAATCCTACAATATGTGTTTAACACAATAAATCACAGGCTTAACAAGTTTGTATTCATGGTTGGAAACTTTGTTTATGTTTGACAGCCTTTTGGGGAGAAAAACAAAAACAAACAAACCCATAGCTGAGAACATTCATATGTCATTAGCAGTACATCATTATAAAGTCTTGACAGTCAAAATTTAAAACAAGTTCATATAAATAAATAAAACTTAAATATTGGAAAACTTAAAATATTTAGAATTTTTTTCAAATATTTTATGCTCATTTGAGAAAAGTTGGATCTTTCTACTATTTCAAAAAATAAAATAATTAATTCAATTTAATTTAATTGCTGGCATCCTGGCTTAGAGGTAACATGTTTTCCCGTGATCTGGGTGTCCCAGATTCAAGTTCTGGTCCAGGTATAGTTGTTCTTCACCCTGTGTTCTATATGTGATGTTTATGAAACACTCCCCCCATTTAAATGGGATAGTGCGTGTCACCTCCATATGAGCTAGAAGCCGGACTTCACCTTCGAGTGCTCAGAGGTATTTACCCTCAGAAGCTATTGCACCAACTTTCCATGATAATACAGACATCACCAATTAAATTAAATTAATATACATTTCTCATATTATAATTTCATAATTATCATATATCTCATATTTTAATATCTTAAAAATAAAAACAAAACAACACAATGCATCCAAAACGAAATTTTATAAGAGTATATTTAGAAATAAATCATTTACCTCCCAATTTATAGTTGGTTCTTTGATGAAAATGTCCATTACACTGAGTAATATATCACGCTTATTGCAGAGAGCAGATAATGTATGAATCATGGTAGATTCATAAATGCCCTTCACTCCTAAAGGACCCATCAGTTGCAAGTATTGAGGAGTCAGCCTAAATGGCACCAATTCAGGAACAGACAAGAACTATAATAGTGAAATATAACAAGAAAATGAAATTATTTAATTGAAATTTCAAATCATTAAGTGAAAATTCAGAATTTTGATATTCAAAGAGTTGATTGCGACATTTCGCTTTGAACAACCACAATTTAAAAATCTCTTGTAGAGGGAAAAGATTCTTTATAATTTCGTTATGATGCCGATGGAAACAAAAGATGAGTTTCAGGAACAATTATTTAATAATGCTCAAACTTCCATATTTCACAAGATAGCTCGAACATGAAAAATATACATGACACTCACTAAAATAAAATCTAATAATGATTTCCAAAAAGGATAATCAGAATATAATTTAATGTCAATAAGGTAACACCATCCATTGTATCAAAAGAAAAAATAGCAAAATTATTATGTAATCATTACACTATTATATTATTAAATGAATTATCAAATGACAAGCATCTAAACCATTTATTTGATATAAATTTCAGTTAATTTCATATCAACTGGGCACAAGTTTCCAAAAAGCAAATCAAATTACTGTGTAATATAAAAAATAAAAACTATATTATTGCACATTAAACATGATTGCTCAATGGTGGAATTTCATTTAATTTACTTCTTTCAAATGTCATTTATCAAATACTTTAATGTGCTGTTGCTGTATCTTCGACTACTAGCTATACAGCACAACATTTCTTTATTTCTGATGTAAGCATCTTTATAGAGATTTCAAAAGTCCACAAAAACCAATTTCTTATAAATATGTAATAAAAAATTGTGAAATATCAATAAAAATGCATATTTGTAAAACAATTTAGTTTTTAAAAACATAATCTTTACTAGCTGAATATAAATATTGATAATGGATCAATTGAAAGAAATTTAATTCAACATTTTTTCCCACATGCAAACTCTATGAAAAATTATGTATAGCTCAAAATTTTTCATGATTTTCTATATGTATATAATTGAAAATCCATTTACTAGCTTGTTGGTATGTTCGAACTTCATACATACTCCACACTCCCAGTCGAATTATATCAAAATTTGATACAGTTATTTTTTAGTCCCTAGAAGGTTTTACTGCATTATTAAAAATTTTCTTAAAACCCTCTGAAAGGGATGAAGAGGCAGTTGAAAGATTTTACGTTTTTCTGCTTAACTTTGGAACAAATTGAAGCACAAAATTTCTTTTTAGACTATCTTAAAATAAAAATCACTTCTAAAAGGTTATTTTTCCAGTTTTAATCAATTTCTTAAAAATTAATTTAAACATATCTTTTTTTTTATTAATGAAGTATCAAACATAGTTTGCTACTGATTTGAAGTATCAAACATGCTAGTTTTGCTGAGCTGGCATCTTGGTATGGGGGTAGCATGTCTTCCCAATGATCTGGGCATCCTGGGTTCAAATCCTGGTTTGGGCATAGTTGTTCTTCATCTACTCTATCTGTGAGATATGTGAATGTGCCCCCTGTAAAAAGGAGTTGTACAAGCAAATGTAATGTGTGAGTAGCTAATACATACCCTTGGTCCTAACTGGCACTACAAAAACAAAAGACGCATCTCCAGCGAGCTTGATCATGGCAAGTACCATTAGGTACAATAACAACAACAAATGTTTTGTTGATGTGGAATATAGCTTACATAAATGCATGTAAAGAATGTCCATTTCATCAGACTATATTTTCATTCCATAAGAAATACTCAGCATATCAAACAGTCATTTGCTTTTAATTCTTTAGACATCATATTATTTTTAATTCTACTATGTACACACACAATGAATGATTAAACATGGAGTATAAACTTAAGTGGTTAAAGCAAATCTGTATATCACATAATAGTAGTAATAATAATAATAATAATAATAACCAAAGCGTTTTGCTTTTCAAAAATAACTAAAAAAGAATCAAAAATTAACCTGAGTAGCAGATCCAAAAGCATGCCCAAAGTCAATGCCCACTTCACATCCAGAGCTTTTGTCAATTAAGAAATTGCCTAGATGCCTATCCCCAATTCCAATAATCCATTGTGAGAGACAGATAACTGCATGGGATTGAGCATATTTAGTTCGTAATACCATAAAGGCCTCTGGAGAAGAGCTCAGTTTTAAAAACGATTTTCTGAAAAAGAAATATTTAAAATCCTATTGTAAATTTTAAAATATTGGGTAGTTTTTATAATACAATCACAAGGATACAAGATGTCATACTCTTAAATTTTAAAACAAATTAAAATTATCTAAAATGCATATAGATAACAATATCCTGACAGCTTAATTATTAAGGGTTGGAAACCTTTAATTATTTAAAGGCCTTAAACAATATACTTATTTAAATAAGATTATAAAAGGCATATGCATTTTATTACTAATCTTTCTTTCTTTTTTAATGCTAAACCTAGTGTATACTTGCAAATAAAATCAATCAACTTACAATATTGTAAAATTAATAAATAAAGTATCAATTTTTATTTCATTAAATGGTTGTGATAACTGTTTCCTTATTTTCATTTATAAAATTTGCAAAAAATAACAATTTGTTATTTTAATGATAATAATTTGCTTTTATCAATGATGGAAATACTATTTCAAATGTTTATAAAAAGGATCAAAAGAAAACCTTTTTCGAGGGGGAGGGGAAGGGGTTGTCCCTCCTGAAATCTTTTTAAGCATATATTCCTTTTATCAATTAAAAAGGTATTAATGAAGAAACATAGTGTCTCAAAAGCTAGTAACTGGAAATTATTTCGGATAAGATTGTATATCATAATTTAATTACTTTAAGATCAACCATAAATATGTATAATAATAATTTTTTTAATAAAATATGCACATATTTGTTTCATGTGAACACACATTTCTTCATTTGGTACAAAATAATCTAGAAACCAAAATAGCAACTTATGTATGCATGTATTAATTGGAAACATATTGTAATACTAAAATCTTGTTTTAAAATTATTTTTACACACAACATCCAAAAACTTAGTATAAATCTTTGTCTTTCAAAAATATTGGGATAAAATGGAATAAAGTTTATTATATTTCTTGACAATATTTTTGTACATAGGTCAGTGCCATCGTCTCGAAATTTACAATAATATAATGAATACTCCAAATTCTTCCTTCATAACATTATACTATCTTTACCAAATATGATGATAACACCCACACTTCTCCTTTTTTCCTTTAGATTCATCACAAAGTTTCTATACTGAATTATAAGAATCTCGCTGGGCAGTACTGTCACTTTTGGATCCTCTATCTATTAATCTGATTTTTCGATTTCTTACATTTAGCACTATGCCATTACCTTCACAATTAAATTCTTCATGAATATGTTCGATCTCGTTCTATGTATTCATTCTATCAAATGTATTCTTCCCCTCAGCAAATTTTATATTTAAAATTCCTTTTCATAGGACTTTAAACAAAACAATGTGTGTGTGTGCATACATAAAATTTTTAAAAAAATTGGAAGCAGATTATATAATTGGAAAATTGGAAGCATATTTTGATAGGGAAAATATTGTTTTCAGGGCTAATATACTGTTAAGATTCGGCGTGGGATTTCTGACCCACCAATCACAATTAAGGGAAAGAAAGAAGGAATCTTTTACAAAGAGTGCGCTTATTGGGCATTTTTCTACCCCTTCAGATGGAAAGTGTGAAAGTTGGCTTCTAGCTGATTCAGCAATTTTGTAAAGCTTCTCTTGAATTAATTAAGAAGATAAAGTGGAATCGGATAAGAAAATATGAGAATATTTTAGAATGAAGTTAATACGAGCTAAATTCAGCTAAAAATTGGGAAGTTAATTCAGTTTAAATTAAATTTTAAAATATGATTATACACACACACATTATCAACTAATAAGTATTCGGACACTCATGAAATGAAGCTGATCCTGATTAACGTCACATCTTCAATATTTCAACATCGAGAAGGAAACAGCATTGACATTAATCACACGCAATACGCCAAGAAATTCAAAGCTGTCTAACTTTGTGAAAAGTGTAATTGTCGGATATCACAGACATCACCGACCTTTAATGGATAGTATCTAATAAGTTAAGCATTCCAAATTCGACAGTGGCTTTTATGATTAAGAAGTGGAAAGTCAATGGTGATTATCAGAATATGCTTCTACTAGACAGATCACCGAAACTAAGAGACAGAGATAGACAAGTGCTCAAAGATATTCGGAAAATCCGAACCAAACCGAAGTCCTACATATTCCAGGAGTTCCAACAAGCATCTTGAAAGCACATCTTGATCCAAAAGGAAGCAAATTTGTTTGCTTTACATGGTCACGGTGTGGCATTGATTAAAAAACTCAACGAGACTGCTTGGTTGAGGTGGCATAGGTATGTCGAAATTGGACCGTAAATGAATGGATATGGGTTCTCTGGGGCGATGAATCAAGATTCAATCGGTATCAGTCGGAGTGGGTGAAATTATACTCTGGGGATTGACATGGACAGGAATCTTTAATTATCAAGTCAACTCCTACTTCAGCAGACAGCAATGCCCTTCCTATGTTGTGGCAATTTTACGGGATGGATCATTGTCATTTCCAGAATGAAAACGACCTTTATCATGTTGCAATATCCACCTAAGATTGGTAAGATAACAAGGGAAAGAACCGACTGGGCTTACCTTTCAGCAGCCCAGATTTAAATCTTACAGAAAGCCTCTGAAATAAGTTGGATCGCCGAATTAAGAGGTGCAGCAACCATCCAAAATTGATGAAAGAACTTAAATGTCATCTGTAAGCAATGTGAGAAACTACCATTGTCCATTATCCAAACAATTGTGAAAAGCCTACCAAAGACGGTATTTGCCTCAAGTGGAGGCTCTACCAACAATTAAATATGAATAAATTGTGCTTATCTCCTTTATTACAGGGATCTTTAATTTTATCTTATTTCCGTTCAGGTGCATCATTATTTCACTTTTCTTTCGAAAGATGGACAGTTGAGAAGCATAATAATAAAATCTTTTCAGAATCCTCTCTCGAGTGTAAGAAGGCTAGATTTGTGAATAAATGCTAAAAACGGACGATTTTACTTACACGAGCAAATTTTTAGGTACTAAATTTACAAGTTCTTGAAACTTTTCAACACATTCCTTTCGACTTTTTTTCTGGTATAAAATTGGATACAGGAAAAATGGATGTTGTGTAGATTTTTCCCACTGCAGAAATTTATGTATAACAAGAGAACCCTCCCTAGGGAAAAGAAAACATGGAAATCATTCAGAAAATAACAAATATTAACTTATTTAAAACAGGAATAAATACAAAATTATATTCACTTTGTAATTATTATTAATTAATATGATGTTAATCATGTATGATTAAATTTCTCAATAGAATGTACTTATAAAAATATGTAGACAAACATAACATACATCAAAATTTTATTATTCAAATTATTAAATATAAACATAGAATCTTGTTAAATAGATATGCTATTTAAATTCTTCATGAAGTATTTCGAAATGATTTAACGATCGTTTTTTTAATAAATTTAAGCTTAGCAAATAAAGCATTATCAACTAGTTGTAACGCTTAAAATTATTTTACTGCTATAATAATGTTACTATAAATTATTTAACATTTTAAAAAATATTTTAGCAAAATGTTATTAGAACTTTATAATTGTTTTATAAAAAAAATTAAATAGTGCTAAAATTTTTCAATAATAATATTCAGGCAAAACGATAATTACAATTAGACAATTTATTTTTATAAAAATACGAGACGTTTAGGTCGATAGTTGTTCTCCCACTATTTATACATTTAAAATAACTGATAAAACTAAAGATTCAGCAGCAACCACTACTATTATACAGAATTCGATATTTTTTTATATTAAACTAATTGAAAGAAACTTACGAATTTTCATTGATAAGTGTTTGTAAAGAGGCTTTGGATTTAACTCCATTGTTTAAAGTTAAGCAGAATTATTTTTTCAGGGCGGATTTTTCCACACGGATGGAAGGAAACAGCATCAAAATAATATATTTCGGAAATTTCATTATATATATTTCTAAACAGAGCAAAACAATATAGCATTACTCATGTCTTATGTTATTATAATATTAAAAAGGTGTTATTTTACCTAGAGGCATAAAATTTTTTTCGTTCCTCTTCTGACATTCCATCATTCAAAAAGTCTTGCAGCACTGTTGTATTGTCTACCCATTCAATCAAGCCAAATCTAAATGTTTGTAATATTTATTATGAAAAAGAGGTTGCATTAGAAATACATAAAATAACTGTAACAAGAAAGTATCAGACTAAACAAAATTCTAACTAAAAATTCAAATTAAAAAAAAAAAAAACTTTTCAATTAGATTAAATATAAATCTTAGTAACAAATTTTCTTTTAAAAAGTAATTTCCAGCTCATTTAGCGCTATAAAAAATGCAACAAACTTCGATTTCTGAAATAAAGAAAATCATCAACTTCGATAAAAATAAATAAAAAATTTCTTAATCGCACCTGTTATTTAGAGGAACAACTTTATAAGTACGTAAAGAAAGATGCCTCTTTGAACAAAGGACATCATTGGAAAAAATATAATTCATAACTGAAAATAACTGCTGTATACGAACATCCTGTCTTAAGTCTTCACCGGACTTTACAAGTATTTTGTATTCTTTTTCATCATTGCCTCGTATGGTTATACGCTGTGGCACAGTTATGGATTTCAACACAAGAACCTGAAATGAAAATAAAATGTTAAGCTGAAATAAACAAACATTATTTGTAATTTATAAAAAAGAATACTTAAAAAACAGCCAAATTAAAATAAAATATTAAAATATTACCTTTTCATCAAATCCAGCGACTTTAACATGATACTCTGGAAGGGGCTTGTTTTTACCAGAATACTGCCCTAGAAGCAAAGTTATATTTAAAAAAGATTACTTATATTATTATTTTAACAGTAAATTTAGAATATTTATATTATATAAAGGAGGTTTTAAACCAGTGAACTGAAATAATCACAGAAATTGCAAAGTTAATTCAAATTATGAATAAAATACAGGCACAAATGTTGGTTCTAATTATCCCTTTTAAACAGCCATATTGAGTTAATGTCAAAAACCCTTTTTAATTCAATTTATCGAACATATAAAAAAATATGAAAATAAATAAATTATTAAAAAACTACTAATATATTGAAAGACATACAAAATGTAATATTTTATTTTTAACTAGATAATAGATACAATACGGCTTTGATTAAAATTCTTTCATGGGTAATTTTTTATATAAAAATTAGGGTTTAAACAAACAAACAAAAAATAAAAAACGACTTTTTGAATTTTTTTTAAATTCAATATTCTCACACACACACAAAACCCGGTTTTAGCCGGTTATCAAATTTTTGTAAAAAATGGGACATATTTTATTTGATTTATATAAATTAACATAAAGCGAAATCAGTATCAAAGTCATATATCTATATAAATTTAAGAATTACACAAACATATTACTTACATAAAATAACGAAAAATCAAACAAAAATTTCAAATATTTTTACTAAATTTGATTTCTTCGAAGAAAACCGAATTTTAAAAAACAAAGTATCCGTGAATAGTGGCCAAGTCTTGTTCTTATTTGGGACACATTATTGCCCGAAATTTAAATTATTCCTTTAATAGCAACTGAGTTTGATTTTATAGTTTTCATAGCATCAAATAACAAATCCAAATTTTTTTTTTCTATTTATTCGTTGCCTCAAATAATAAAAAGTCAACTTTCAGTGTCTTGGGATTTGTAAGTATTTCTTCAAGGTTTTCAAAGAAACTTATAAATTGATTTTTCCACTTTTTTTTTGTTTAAATGCATTCTTGATGAATAATTTATTCAATTTACTCTTCATTAGAATCGGTTTCAACATAAGAATTCGGAAATATTCTAGACAATCACTTTCCACATAACATAAAAATTTCGGTGTTTGAAGCTAAAGAAAGTACCATAGATTTCTTCGCTGAACTAGAAAGGTTTTGTAATTTTGCAAATAGAAAAGAGTAGCTAATTCAAATTGTCTTCTTTCTTGAATTAATTCTTCCGAAGCATATAATAATTTCAAGCTTTTTTCAGTGTTTAAATTTTTTAGTTTATTTAACAGAAATTCAAATATACCTTCACTTGTTAATAAATTGGCATCTTGTCGTCCTAAGCATTCAGCTGCTAGACGGATCGCACTCAACTGATAAAATTCTTTACTTATTTATTTGAAGAAAAATAATCAGACGTTCGAAAAAGCCAGTTTTCTTAATTTAAAAAAGGGTTTAAGAATGTGTAAAGTTTACTTTAAAAAATGGATTTGAAAACCATCAAACCCTAACAAAAACTATTTGACAAACTATCAAATTAATTTTTTATCATCTCTAGTCCTCTATTTTTGCAAAATATATCAGTGTATTTGTAGTACAAATATATATTAAAAATATTTATGTCAGATTTTTAAAAAAATTAATGCATTAGTTGAAGCTAAAGATTTTAAATAGGTGCAACCCCCATATTTTTGAAATATTTGTCATATTAATCCAGAAAAGTTTTTCACAAATGCTGAAATACAAGAAAAGCTTAAAGATCATTTTGAGAAAGACAGTTAATTAAATTATTAATTTTTCATTAAGAATAAACTTGAAAATACATCACATCAATAGCTTTCATGATATATATTGCTAATCCTTTCTGATTCTAAACTTTTCTCTTCGTATTTTACTCAATTGTTCTTTAAAAAGCGTTTCGTACATGTTCTTATCCATCAGCAATAAAAAAAATTTATATTTCATTTGCTCAAGAAAAATTTACTTTCCTCTTCTTAGTTTTTAATTTGAGTGAAACATATTTTTGTTTGATCATCATTAACTCGCTATTCTAAAACAGCAAGAAATTGTCAATTGGCATGTATTAATACAAAAGAGAATTTTTTTTTAAAAATTAATGTCATTTTAAAACTCAGTACATCTTATTCCAGAACCGTATGAGCAGATTTAAAAAATAATAATATCAATCGAAAAAAAATGCCAAAGGTGAAGCTCACATAGTGGGAAAAGCAAAATTTTGAATTGTAAGGATGTGTAAAAGTTAATTATACAAACATTTTCTGGGATACTTTTTCTCCGTAGCTATTATAGAAAATAGGCAAAATTTTGGTTATTTATTACGATTCGAACTACTACAGTCATATTTGTTTCAATTGTATATTTCCTGTCTTGTCCTTTATCTGAGCGATTGACCTACATTTACTTTTCAGGCATCGTTAAATTATTACTTCAATGCCATTAAAAATAATGTCAAAATATATGCATGTGGGAATTGGCACTTTTTGTAAGCTTAATTGAATTATTTAGTTGCTTGGTTTCGATTGTGAGAGACGGCGACGCCAATCATGTCAAGTCTGATCTAGCTGGGTTTTGCATCCAAAAGGAGAATATGACGCTATGACGCCAGGCACAAAAGAGGCACCAAAAAGAGAAACACTTGAGTTTACCGGCGGCCACGAGGTCGGACGCGGTTTACGTGCTTCCTTTAGGTCATTTTTTTAGACTTGGCTATGTTTTGGCACGCCCATCTCAGGTGAACAAGCTTTTAATTAAATTTTACCCCATTTCTGTAAATAGTGAAATATTTTAATTACATATAGTTTTAATAAATTAATTGTTTGCCGATTCGGATATTATTATGGCTTTTTTACTTAGACTTTCTTAAGTTCTAGATAGACGTTTTTTACCTACACCCCTAGATGTTGTCCTACATGTATGAAAATTTAAGTTTAGTTCCGTTATATTAACGTCCTGTTTTAAAGCAACACTAGGGCTATTTTGGGACGGAGCTCGTACTTTTGAGCCGCAGTCAGATGGTGAGGACGACACCTGAGCTGGCATTCCCCTCTCCACATCACACCCCACCGGCGAGAGGACGTTTGGATTGAACAGATTTTACGCGCTAAACACCCGCTTACACGACGATTCTTCGGTGAAATCATATCACAAATCTGAAACTCTCCGGTTCAGAAACTGAAACATTACTAGGGCAGTAAGGTCCTAACATGTATAAAAGATTTTTTTAAAAAATGAAAAATAGTTTTAGAGCATTTAAAAGTCGTAATATTTCACAGTAGAGAAATATCAACAAATCTCCTTATTTCAAGATCTAAAAGTTATTCTATTTAACAACGGTTAAAAGCTTTATTTTAAGTTACAATTATTCAATAATCTTCTCTAAGTTTCCAAAGATAACTTTACGAAGTATTTTTTAGAAAGTGAGATAAAAGAAAGAAAATAATAAAGTAGACACTTTAAAAAGTATTAAATATAGCGTATTTTGATATTTTTCAAAAGCAGCAATAGTGAATGTAAGGACAGTAATAGACAGTGATTTTTGTAAATTTTAAAAGGTTTGTAAGGGGGGTGGAATTTCTGAAATTACCATTTAAAAGATTGAAAAAATGAAGTGAAACATTTAGCATTTTAATCAGTCCCCCTCCCCCATTTCAAACATTTTTTCCATAAGATTTTAAACAGACAAACAAAAAATTCAAGTCATAATACTAAAATTAGTTCCACAATGTAGTCTTTTTTATAATGTGGATAAGATAGACAGCAAAATATTAGATAAATAAAGAGGTATACTTAAAAACACTAAACCCTTTGAGTGCTAAAAAATATTAGATATTTTCGGAAAAGCAATGACTCTGAATTCAGCAATTTATTTTAAATTTAAAAATCCAATAAATTTCATACACTATGAAAGGAGTCCTTCCTTTTTAATGCAATTGCTCCATTCAAATAATTTTATATTAGGTTAGTCGCAAAATGTTTGCAATATATATATATATATATATATATATATCAGATATCTTAAATACCCCAAAATCAATTGTATAATAACAAAGATTAATAAAAAGTTTGACAATTGGTATAAAATATTTGCTCCATATAAAATAAAATTCGCATTAAGAGAATAATTTATTAAAAACAGCAATAATATTTACCAGGAATTTCAATCTGAGAAGTATATTTCCACTGTTTAAAGTCACTTAACCATGGAGATATCTTTTTCAATGAAGTTACTTTTTCATGGTGATTTTTAGCAGTACCTATTAATTCTTTTAAAGCCTTTAAAGTAGTCTGTGAAAAATAATTATCAATATATTTAATATGTCATTCTAATGTAGAAATACATCTTATTCTAATGTAGAAATATATCTTATTCCAAAGTAGAAATATATCTGCTAATGTTAGCTTTAGAGAATTCTAAATGCTAAAATTCTGAAACAAAGGTGTGTTTTTTAACTTCTCCAAATGATACTTTTTGTTTCTAAAAATTTCAATAGAACATATGTATAGAAAACTTGAACAGTATAGATCATATACTAATTAATTTTTTATAGATATGAGGAAACGAACTAGAAAAAAAATGGAGGAAAGTTGGTAAGAATAATTAATTTTATACCTGTATTCCAGATTTTCCTAAAAGTTTGGAGCCATTCATTCCACATATATCAAGCACTTTTGGCCTAAATTCCTAAAAATAAAGCATATATACAGAAAATAAATATTTTTTGCTTTCACTTAACTGGCTCAATTAAAATAAAAATCATATTTTGTTTTGATGATTTTTTCCTCTCCACCTAGGATTTAAAAATTCAAAAATGAGATACAATTGAATTATCAGTACCAAAAAAAATTCATAATGCATTGATATAAAATTATTAGGATGTTACATAATTAAAAAAATTTCTATTAAGAAATTAATACAGAATATTTACTATTTAAGATCTTCTTTTATATAAATAATAACTTTTGCTGTATTACCTTCTTCCATCTGTCAGAAAGCCTTATCATGCCTTCTTTCTAAAACTGTTATGCTTTGGACAAGAAATAATCCTTGAGATGTGTTTCTATTTCCAAGTTGGATTTAAAGCTCTTATCTCGAGATCTGCACTAGTATGCAGGACGTAGTAAAAGATCCCAATCAAACTGTAAAAGTTTTTCTATTATGACAAATGCAATATGTGGTCTTGCACTGTCATGATGGAAAACAACTCTTTGTCAATTCATTATTTCTGCACTTTTTTTGAAAATTTTTTTTAACACTATGGCAGTCTTCAATTTTTCTAGTTGATGACAGTATTTTACAGAATTTATTGTTTCATCTTGAGGAAGGAGCTCATAGAAAATAACACCTTTCCAATTTCAAGAAACAGACAAAAGAACTTTTTTGTGGGAAGTAGTAAAGCTCTGGCATGACTCAAATCGATGGCATAAATGGCTATTAGGAAAGCTGTGTGTTTGCATAAGCAAAACCAGATAAGGCCATTTCTTGCACAATAAGAAAGAAACCATAAGGACATCTAATATTATATAAATATTTACTGTAATGGCTAAGGAAAATAAATACTTCAAAGCATGTTTTATAACTTATACAAAGAAGTATTTTCAATTAAATCAAATATTAAAATGTAATACTTTTACAATTCTACATAACATCAAGAATAATCAAAATATCGATAATGAAAAATTCTTTCTTTTAACATTTGAAAAGAAAGATATATAAATATAGAAACACAAAAATAATTTTCAAATAAGAGCACAACTTTTCAATCACTGAATACTTTAGAACAAATAAAAATATCTCAAAAAATAATTTTGATTGGCTATTTTAAAAAAATATATAACATTTGCTTGTAATTGAAAATATAATAAAGTTCATTGCATAAAACTAAACAAAATATGAGTAGGGCAGTATTTAATTAGTTCTGTTTAAACTTACAATTATTTTAAATGGGAAATTTCTCAACGAAACCTTACATTCAAAAAATTATATACAGTATGAAAAATAAATTTTTTCAATACTAACTTCAGCAAATTTTTTCTGTACTGGACCAACAGGGATTCTTCTGCACGTTGTTTCAGTTTTATCAAAAAACAGCACATTCAACATTTTTGTAAAGATGTTTTTGATTTTGTCTTTTTCAGCATCACTGTTGATTAAACCTTCGATTTCGGTAACATATTCCTATAAAAACAGATAAATTAGCTCTAAGAAGTAAACTATAAAGTTAATAAAACAATGCTATTACTTTAAAAATGCATATGTTATATTTATTCTTCCACATCATCATAAGTTCATCAGCATCCATGGAAAAAAAAAGCCAGGATGAAATATTGGTAAAGATAATGAAAGGTTTGAGTTAATGATTTATATTTTTATAAAATATGCTTAAAATATTTGTGAATTAAATAAAAATAGAAAAATATATAGTAAAAGAATTTTTATAATTGAAATGATAGTTTTGTGATTATATTATATTATATATGCCATAATTTGGAAGATCTAGGACAAATAATCAAATAATTTGGCACTTGCAGAAAGTTGACTCACATATACATATACACATATCTTTATTATTAATAGAAACTTGCCAATAATTTAATGAGTTTGGTGAATACAATTAGGAAACAAAGATTAAAATTTTTTACCTTGAAAATCACATATGGCACACTTAGATGCTCAAGAGCAGCTACAAAATCACTGATAAGAACTTGCTTTTCCAGAATGCTTTTAATTCTACAAAAGGTACATTTTCGCAATTATAGGGATAAAACAAACGAAATTATAAAAATTAAGTACTGAAATATTGAGATATGCATACTTTTCAACAAAATTTTGGTTTACTTGACCATCCTTTAGCTTAGAGAAATCATAACTGTTGTAGCTAAGATGAAATGCATAAATAATAGCCTATAAATGAAAATAATTCAATATAAATAGCAGATTGAATAATTTGTAAAAAAAATTGCTACAAAATGAATGACCATTTTAAAATAAAAAATAAAAATAATAGCACAATATAATGTGATATAATGAAAATATATTGTTCGTATCCCAGATAACATAAACTCGTTTCATGCATTTAACATATTGCAAGCAGGAAACGTATTTTTACGTTTTTTGCGTCTATTATTGGATAGGTGGTCACATAAAAGCATGTATTGAGTACAAGTCCACTACATATGTAAATCCACAGCAAAATACACCCAAGCAATGTTTTAATAAATAATACATTAGAATGCAAAAATTCACTCAAAAATCATCTTAACTAAGTGAAAGCGATTTACGTTTTGATAATTGCAAAACATGTAGTTAATTCTTTAGGTAAGGGATTCTTAACTTAAAATAGAGGGTTGTTATAGCTAAAATTCATTTATTTATAAGACTTTAGGACCAGTTCTATAGGTTCTTACATGAAATAAAATTTCACTATTTGCAATGCATGTGGCATGTTCTGTGAATATGGAAGAGCAAATAATTACAATTTTTAATAATATATGGTATATACCCAAACATTTAAATCAAATTTTGAGAATTTTTAAACCATTGAAAATAATTTATATAAGTTCTTTTGAATTGTTAAAAAATCTTTTTAGATAAATTAGAAAAGCATTAAAATTCAATTTCTAAAGCAAAGTTCTTTTTTCCTTCAGATTTCAACTCACTTTCAAAAATCAAATTGCTTGGTCAAATAATACAGAATTTTTCATTAGACTTTGTAACAATTCCTTATTTTCAACTAATCTGGCCGCCTAGATCATCTTAACCATGTGATTGTTTTTAAAGATTTTGTGTCTAAAATCAGATATTAATACAGTATTTGATCTGAAGAAAATTATTAATCTTGACATCAATTGAATTGCACATGACACTTTAAATCATACTGTAAAAAGCACAATTTTAAGAATGGAATGATTAATAAAATTTTTTATTGCATTAAGCATGCTTTATAACTACTTTTACATTGCTATAGAAAGATAAATGATTATTTTTGCTTGTTAATGCAAAATGTGTCACATGAAATTATCTTCCTATTTCTGTGATTTTTGGGGCTCCAGATAATTTTTCCAAAATGATAAAACGACTTTCATATGTTAACCGATTGTAACATTGCTTTAAGCATATTCATTCTAAATTTCAGATCATTCTGTTCAGAAATTAAAATTAATTTAAAAATTTTAAAATATCAATTTAAGTTATAACTTCCATGTATGTTTAACAGCAACAAATCACAGCAATTTTTGAACTGCATAAACTAAGCTTTCAGACTTTTAATTAAACATATTTCAGAGGTCACATAATAATAAATAATATACACAATACTATTATTTATTCTGTATAATTGAAATGGTAGTTCCTAAGAAGTATTAAAAAATTGTCCAACAGCAAATCCTTTATTAAAATTATTATTCATTTACTTATTATTATATTACTTTAATTGAAAGAAAGATATCGAAAAGAAGTTAATTTCTAAAAATTAGCCTATTACTTATTTACAATTAATCCTATTTGACATTTAACTAATGCGCAAGGATTATTCACTGTTCGCTTACTTTTAATTAATGACATTTGACTTTATGATGTTTACCTAAATGTGTAGACATTTAACTATGATAAACATAGAGGTCAAGTTATTTTATTAGCTTTACATCTATTCTGTTTGTTTCGTCAGTAAATATTCATAATGGAATGGGATCCAAGGATATTATAGTCCAATTACAGCCATTCCTCTCTGTATAATCCATCTTCTAATTATACAATATAATTTCAATATAACTTTAGTGTATAATTTCACTTTCTAATTTTCATAAACTACAAAGATAATAGACAAAAATATTTCTTCCCTAGCTTTCAAAAACAGAAGAAAATATGTGATTAAATATCTGATGAAACAAAAAAAATTGTTCAGATTTTATTCTAAGAATTAAATTTATTGTTAAAAACTAAACAAGTACTGCTCTAAAAAACTATCAAAATTACAATGTTTTAAATTATGTAGAAATTGTTTTTGTGTGATGGCAATTTTTGGAGTTATCGCAAAAATTCAACAAAAACTCACAGGATTTTTAATTAAAATTAAAATTTAGATAAGAAATCAGTCTGAATTATACATTTTTACTTTGCAAAGTTCATCTATGCAAAATTTAATAGAATTAAGTATAATGCTCTGCTTTGTAAAAAATCAATACATATACACATTCTTCTTTATTATTAGTAGAGATAAATGAAGATCACAGAAAAAATTAACATTAATGAAAATATTAAAAGAAATATTTTGCCTTCACATAATTAAATTTTCAATAGATCATTTCATCCTTGACACTCTGAAATTATAAATATTTCTAAGCACACAAAAATTACTAAAAAAAGAAAAATATATAATAGTGTTTATATTTACATTAGGATAAGTTGAAGCGATATTTTCGATGATGGTATGCACAGCTTTGCCTTCAGGTTTATCTAATATAGCAAGCATTTGATCAATCCATCCAATGAATAGCCAGCAAGGCATTTCAGAAGTCTATAAAAAATATAATTATCACTGAGGACAAGAAGTAATTGTGAATAAGAATTATAATATTCACAGAGGAAGTTTTGGCGTAGGTGTTGGCGGAATTGTGCCAATACGTAGGTTGA
>JAPMOQ010025968.1:828353-875394 GCA_026543055.1 Argiope trifasciata
AGTAAAAAATTAAACACTTTGGAATATTTAGGAAATGCTGATAAAATAAATTCTGAGGCAATATGCAGTGGTTTCTTATCACCATATTAACATTTCAAGTCATTACATTAATATTATCAGAAACAAAAATATATGTTCCTTTTCATCCTATATTTTCAAGAGTCAATAAACTAATTAGGGAGATAAGGCATTGTTCTCCAGAGTATGATTATGCACTCACATAAATTATAGATTTAATTTTCATTTCAAATACCAACTTCAGCAAAATTTGTTACCAAAAATCTCAAGTCCCACTTTCTAGAGGTATTTATAATTTTTTTTAAAAAAATGTTACTGTTGCATGATAATTTATGAAACTCCAGAGCTTCTGATTACAACTAAAAAACAATAATATGGGGATAAATTTAAGTAAATGATTCAAATAAATTTTCTTTTACCTTCTTTTGAAAACGTGGCAGACATGATGGATATATATCTATAACTTGCAAAAGACGTGGGAAAAGAAGTAATGAATCCTTAGAACCAAATTTCAAAGCATCAAGCAAAGATTCAGTCAAAATATGTGAAAATTCAGAAAATGATGGGATGTTGCAAGGAGAGAATCCTTGAGCTAAAAATAAATTTTAAAAATTCCAATATTTTAAGATTTGATTTGTTTGTTTAATCCATTAAATAAAGTACTCTTTAATTTCTACATGTTATTTTGCAAATAAATTCTTATATTTTCACAGCACCTTATATAGCACCAAGCATCGATATTTTAATTTTAAAACATAGCTTATTAGAAAATTTTACAATACCTGGTTCAGCAAGCAAATATCGATTACAGAAATTTGCTAATTCCATATGAGCTGATGCAATCTCTTTCTTGCTGGAATCACTTTCATATTTCTGTTCAGTAAATTTTTCTGGAGCTTTTACAACATTTTTTAGACACAAAAAACTTTTATCTAGGATTTCAGAAATAATCTAAAATAAAAATAATATGTGTAACACAATGGAAATAAAGAATAGCCAAAATTTTCTCTTTGATAAAAGATCAACTATATTTCTAGATGCCTATGAGAATACAACTTATTAAGAAAAGATAAAAAAAATTATAGATTAATCAAATTTTGCAGAAAAAATTATTAAAATGCTTGAGAAACTAAAATGTAAATAATAGCAGCCAAAAACATTCAGTATAATTTTAGATTGCTGTAACATTTATATTTATCACACACACATATGCAATATTTTATATGAAGAAATAAAAATAATTTTATTTAAAAAAAATCACATACTTCTATTTTATTTATTTTCCCTTCAGATATTACTGCAATCATCTCCTTCTGTTTATCTGTCAAATCCTTGACAGTAATTTCATCTTTCATAAACATAAGAGCTAATATTTCAAGCGTGTGACTCAACAATCTTGTCTGAGATACACTCTGGCCACATCTCTTTCCAAGTTCACCTTTAAACATAAAAAGAAAAAGTTTTGAAAATTTTTACTAAAAAATTGAATTATTTTCTTTATATTCTTTTCCAAAATTTTAAAAATTACATAATTCATAGAATCATAATCAATTTAGACCTACACAAATAGTACTCTTCTAATTATCAAACTTAAATAATGCATGTACATAATAAATGTATAGATCAGCTATAAAACATAAAATGCAATAATTTTAAAATATAGTCTGTTATTACCTACTAGCCTCCTTCAGTGACTAGCTAAACTAGCTAATTTGTCAGGATTAATAGTTGTAAAAATTTTGATTAATATTTTGTGTAACATGATCACAATGATTTCTTCATCAAAAAGCCTTCAAATTTTTATAAGTATATAACTTATTATTTTCAAAACCTTACACTTCTTTACATTTTACACTTATGCTGTTCACTACTCGATGTATTTCTCTAATTTTTTAACCTATATCTTAATAATCTAATTAGGTTACAAAAAGCTAAAATTTTCAAAAATAGATAAACTTTAAAACAATTTATTGTTTCTTTATTCTAAAATACCTGAATTATAAGCACAGTAAACCTTCAAAAATTTTATTAAAAGGATGTTTAAAATTGAAATTTATTCAACATGGAAAAAATGACTTTTCATATCAAATACAGATTCCATAATTAATTAATGTAAATAGAATTCAACAGAAACTTTTTTAAAGTATAATTATTGACAATTATGATTACTGTGTATAGAAACGTGAAATACTTTTTTTGCCATGGATCAAAATAGTTTATTACTGCATCATTATTCCCAAATATCATTCTGTAGGGAAGAAATGGAAATTCTTTAAAAATTAACATGAAAATAAATTCGAAAACTGCATGCAAATAATTTTATTTATCTACAGGCATTTCCAAGTAAAATGCAAAGAAAGATCTTTTGCCAAGTTCATGAGATTTTTTTTCCTTTTTCAAGTCTAAAACCTTCTGCTTAGTTCCATAATAAAAAGACTGAAATAACCCAAACTATATCAAATTGAAAAGACAGATTATTAATATATATTATTTGAGTATACAACAATTTGAAAAACTTTAACAACTTTATTAATGGAATAATGGCCACAAAAAGTAATATGCTTAGCAATAAGTTGCATTAAAGGAATTAAAATATTTATAAACCAAGAACATTACTGAGATTATACTATGTAACGACTATAACAATTTAAATCCAGTTGTAAAAAAATGTCAGTTAAAAAATTCTAATATTCAGAAAAGCTAAATGGATAAACAGCATAATAAGTAACATTATTTCTTGAATTGAACAATTAAGTATACTAAAAAAAAAATCAAAATCTACTACTTAATCTTGCAACATACTCTTAACATATAACTCAACCTTAAAATAATTATATAAACATTTTGAATGCCATCTACTGTTTCTTAAAAAAAAAAAAAAAAAAAAAAAAAAAAAAAGTACATTACTTTTTATTCTGATTTTAGGAAGAAAATATGCTTAATTTTCTATTTTCCCCAAGATGTTTTATTTATTTATTTTTTTACACATAGTACATTTTTAGAAAAGTTAACAATTCATTATAGTTTATGAAAAATAATTAAATACATATTTTATAATTATCTCACAGTTTAAGAAGAAAAAATTATATGCCAGCCATAATGCTAAAAAAATTATAAGAATAAGATTAATTTTTTTTTTTTTTGTAGGAAAGTACTTGAACTAAAACAAGAAATCCTTAATTCAAAATCTTGTGAAAATCTATGATTAATAACTTCTCTTTAGCATAGGATGTGACTTTCATATGTTGAAAAAGGTAGTCTTGAATCATAAAAGTTCTTTCATGATTTCTTATTTTTACAAATCATGAAAAATTTTCATGATATGTAAAAATGCTATTTTATGAGAAATAGCTGTAAGGCAATAGCTGTATTAACAAATATACAGCTTTTAAAACAATTACAAAATTCTGAATATAGTGATAGTTTGTAAATATTTCCACATACCTGGATTTATCAAAAAATGTTTCCTGTCTGAATGCAAAAATGTATTAAATAAAGATGGAGGGAAAGATAACTTTTAATTTTTTAAAAGATAACTTTAACTTTTAATGTAAACTTTTTATTTTCAGCAGATAATGATTCTTAATCAGTACAAATTTCAAATTTAAATAGCATTATTTAAATAATAAATCTCTAATATCTGTATAAAAATACTAATATATGTGGCTCAGAAATCACTCTTCTAACTTATTATCAAGTGGCAGTAATCAGGTATAAAAAATCAATATACAAATGTTTCAGACTGATTGATCGAACATTTTTACAGCTTAGTTGTTAATTAATGAAGCAGCAAAATATTATAAGAAGGATTTTGATAATGCTCATTAAAAAATTATATTTACTCAGAGGGAAAAAGATGAAAAAGGAATCAAACAAAGTTCATTCCAATATGATGGTTGCTATTACTTACATGGAAGTGATAGCGTCCAAGTCATCCAAATTTATTCTTACAAAAAGTGTTTTCATTTACCTTAAAATTCAAAATATTATTTTTTCTATGACATCAAATTCATTTCTGTACAATGTTCTTTCTTTATTTTTAATAATTTTTTAATGTAATGCACTATTTCCAAAAATTAATTTTTAATTTTAAGAATTTCGAATTCATCTATCAAGACATTCAATCATGTACTTTAAACTATGCTTTCACAGAACATTTTGATGTAGTATTTTTACTTCCATTTTTATTTTGCAATATATACATTTTCTAATTTAAACACATTATCAATTGTTTTGACTTATTCTACTAATATTTTTGATGTTATCAAATGACACAGTGAATTTTCTTTTAATATCCTTCCAGGTTAGTATTTAATAACTAATTAGTATTAACAAACATGCTGAAATTTTTTAAAAAAATATGCATCCTACATTAGTATTTAATAGGTAAAAAGTCAAAAATCTGAGAAAACAAGTTCGTCACCGAAGGTGAATAGTTTTAAACAAAATTGTGAATTTCAAATTTTAACAAACATTTAAAATTAAAAATAATCTTAACTGTACTTTTAATCTGAACTTTCTAGTATTTAGCAAGGTTTTATCCATTTTTCTAAATGTTTTGATATCATTATAAACATTTATTTGCATTAATAATTTCTAAGCTATCATTAAATTCTCTACTATTCAAAGCATACATTTAGAATTTCATAATGCACATGCATTTTTCCACAATTTTGTTTTTTAAATTGATATAAATTCCTTAACATTTTTTTTTTCAGGATCAAATAATTTTTTCTTGCAAACTAAAATGTAAGTTATTAAAGAATATATTCAAACAAATATAACAATGTAATTATTCACCAAGTTGTTTCCAAGATTGAAGAACAATATTTAAGTTTTTTTCACATTCGGAAAGAACTCTTCTGTTATTAATGGAACAATATGCTTCAATGAATTTAGACCACAAAGAACTATCAAGTGCTTTAGATACCTGTAAATTAAAAATAACATCATCTATTAAAAGATATAACTATGAGACATTTTATAATAATTAAAATTTATATCATAATTTTGGATATTCACAAAATAAAAAACAGTTAAAAGAATAAATATTCAGATTAACAATTAATTATTTATTAAGTTCTCAAGTTTAAGCTTCTAAGATTTATTTAAATGTCTGCAGTTTTCCAATTCAGGTTGATGAATCCCAGTTTGCACCATATAATGAAAATTTCTACTGTTCAGATATTCATCAGATAATAAAATATTGGTAACTGAAATTTTAATTTGGAAAAAAAAAAAAAAAAACCCTATTTATGCAAGTATAATGTTACCCAAAGTTTAAAAATTCCAAAATACTAAAGAAATATTGGTGTAAACTGAAGGAAAGTACTTACATATGGAAAATGGACTAGTAAAAGAGAATATATACATTAATGATTATTATGGGACATTTCTTTCTTATACCTAGTTCTTATCTCAAATAAATATCTAACATATGTTAGCTGCAGTTCTTCTTTTAAATTTCTAATTACTAACAAACTAAAAGATATTAAAAATTTGCAAAATTTCTGTCTGTGGCTATATTTTAAAGTAGGGATAAAAAAGTGCCTAAAATGTAATATGTGTAAATTGTCTGGATGAGATATAAAAAATAACTTTTATCAATACTTACTTCAAATACTAATGCAATTCCAAGCAATCTACCACAATACAGAATATGCATTTTCATTTGAAATGTGTTTCATTATTATGACTGAAATAGTAATAATAATAAGAGTTGCATGATGTGTCAGAATAGTTTTCCTACGAGCATGGCTTGAAAACATAAAAAAAGATTAAGTTTTCAGAATATGCAATTTCTCAAAGCTTTGAATATTTAGTATTCTTCATTATAAAACTGATTGGTTCAGGTGGCTAGCTTATAGTCAGTTGGACAACTTCCAATAGGTCAGATATAATCTTGAATGTAATAATATATAAAACAATATCTTAGAATTACAAAACATTATAGTTGCAATTTGCTTTATAAGTACATTGTAATTAGTTTTATGAATATGATATAATCATTTTCATGTACTTTCAAGGAGGGGCTAAAGGAGAAGGTCTCTTTCTCTTCAAGGTGTGAGATTTTCAGCTCTTAAAAGATCATAGAAATATTTGGCCAGTTTTTAAAAAAATTATAAACAGTTTTTTTCTCCTTTATCTTTTTTTAGTGTAACTTCAATGAACTAATAGTTATTTAAAAAGATTTCCATGCTAAACGCTAAAAAAAATCATAATGTGATAACGTCATAAAGAAAATTATGAAACAACTGTAGAATATATTTGAAAAGAAATATATAAATGAAACATTTGTAATTGAATTTATTAGGAAATGTTCTGAATTGTTCTATTGATATTTAACAATAAAAGATCAATATAAAACAGAAATCAAGCTTTCTTTTTTACCTCATATATACTTTTTAAGGTAGAGACAGCTACAGCAAAATTTTTTTGATCTGCACAATTTTCAGCAAATTTTAATTTCATCATCACAGATGTATCCAAAATAAATTTCTTAAAATCACAGTCAACTAATTCTTCAGATCCTATATGGCAAGAGTCATTTTGAACAATTTCTAATTCTGAATTATCTGCCATTTTCTGTAATTTTTTCATGTATAAATGCCTACAGAAAAATTATAAAAGAAATTTCATATAAATAAAGATATATCCATTAATAAAATTAATATTTGGCAGATTGTATTACATACATTAATTTTTTTTTTTTTGCTAGCAATTTTTAAAATAACTTTGAGCATAGATATTTATAAGTTAAAGAAAATATTTTTGAGAATTTTTTCAATGCACTGCAAGCGGGAAGGATGTTTTCAAAAAAAAAAAAAATCTTTACCAAAAAGAAAAGCCAAACTAATCTAAAAAAGTTTGGTATTAGAAAGGACATATATAAAAGATATGGTAGCCAAAGTATTAATGATACAAAATATTGATGTTAATGATAAATGTGATTATATTTAATAGTAATAGTAATTTTATTTTTAATCTTAGATTTTTTCAAAAATATTGCTATGTTCGATAATGATAGATATTAATATAAATTGCAATAATTATACAAATTTTTACAAACACCAGTACAAATTAATGTGCAATGAAGTTTGTAATTTCAATATATATTAAGTATCAAATGCACTCATTTCTGTAACATGTTGTATTTTTGGTTTCTGTATATACTTGTCGCTTTAAAAAAATTAAATTTCATTATTGTTAATTAACACATCAATATTTAAATGGTTTTATTAATAGAAGACAAAAAAACTTTACTTAATATTTAAAAAATCATTTAAATTTACAAATAATTAACAATACGTAAATTACCTGTTGGCAACTACATCATCCCAGATATCAACAGGATCTACAGTATTTGGATATCTTGTCTGCCATGTCTTTAAGCTACTTATTATAGAAGGTGTGTTTATGTATTTATCTGAAAAAATATGCCATCAGTTGAAATTAAAAAACAAATTGAATAAATTTGTTAGTAAATAGAATTTTTATTACATCATACAACATGTGTGTGATTGTTTTTATGCTAACAATTTATAAATCTAAAAAATATTAAATAAATTGAAAATGAATTATATAATTTTTGCCATTTTAGGAGCAAATTAAGTTAGATAAGAAAAAGAGTAATTTGCCTTCCATATTCAAAAAATAAACTCTCAAATAGTTTTAAATAAATCAAAAACAGCTATATAGAAATCAAGTAAAGAAAAGACAAATTTAGAATTGTTATTTCATATATGGTACTTCTATGAAATAAACTTTCATATTGCCGCATTGAAACGAAACATTGCCGAGGCTGCATAGCTGAATGGTTATGACGCTGGACTCATAGTCAGGAGATCATGTGTTCAGATCCCAGTAGACAAAATTTGTTTTTCCTTTATTTCGTGTTCCAGAAGATTCTGGACTTTTCTTTAATTCACCAGATAAGTGCTCTGGATATTTCTTACTGTCTCCAGAAAAGTATTCTGAAACTTTCGCTACTTGTATAAAAGATGAGGATCTCTCAGTCACAGGGTTCTTAGTTCAGAGTTGAGCTAATAAATTGATTTAACTCTACTTCCTGTGTCTTTTTGAATTCTATCTACATGACAATATAAGCTTGGTTTTTAATATTTTTGGTGATTCAAATTAAATACAGATGTTTTTTTCATTTCTATTTTGAACCATATTTTAGAAACTCTTTCTATAATAGACACTAAAATAACAGATTATCACTCAGAAAAATTCTACAAACCAGAGAAATAAATAAAATGCCAAAATAAAAAAATCTATCCAACTTCAAAATTATATACTTCTTTTTCCATAACTTCAAATGACATTTAAAAATGAAATGGCTTCAGTACAACACAAATAAGTGTGACATTACTTTAATTTATATTGAGATAGAATTATGAAAAATACTGAAATTACTTGAGCATACAGTTAAAAGAATATAGCTTTGATAAAACAAAACCAATACATTTAAAGACTGTTTTTCAGCACATATTGGTAAAATAAATAAATATTTTCCTACTTATCTGATTTAATGAATAATTTTAATTGTTCAATTTCTTCTTTCGATATCAAGTAGTAAATGAACAACTTTTGGATAATGTATATTCTTGAATGTTCTAAAGGATGATTTAAAGTATGAACTCATTTAAAGACTTCATAATTATATATTAAAAATCACTTTCCCACCTCTTTTTAGTAACAGTGCATAATATAGAGAATTGTTTTAATTTTATGCAAGTAGGTCAAAAGGAATAACATTGAAACTGCTATTAACTGAAAGAAATTAATAATTTTTTTAAACAATGAATAATTTCTGTGGTGATGTTCTTTAGTTTCTGTTACATGATTTTTTTAAATCTTTCTTTTTATTTCCTTACTCACATAAACATCAATGACATCTTGATAATAACATTTTGAATCAATTCAATGGTATATAATAGATTATAAACATTTATAATACTGATCACAAAATTTTCTCACTTTTTTTCATTATATCTAGAAATTCATCTAATTCCACATATTTCAATAACCTTTGTAAGCAAGCATGTTGTACTTCAACAGCCAAAGGACTTAAATTCTGCCATTCCTAAAGATCATTGATTAAATTCATAATTAATTATAATAATAAGCATATTAGATTAATTTTCAAAACAGTAAGGAGTTAAAATTATAAGAAATATAGTATAATACTTATAAATAAATAAATAACTGCAACTTTACTTTTAAGAATCTTTTCAGACAAATTGAGCTGTATTGCCTGGCTATATCAAGTCTATCTTGCACTATATACAAAAGAGCCAACTCTTCACTGTAATGAGCCTGTGAAAAAATTAAAAAAAAAAAAAAACCAACATTAAAATAAATATCAGCAGAAAATGTTTCATAAATATATGTCAATAAAAAATAAAATTATTAAACCTCTAAATGAATTTTCTTTTCTTCATCTTCTCTGGCCTGATCAAAAAACGTCAGAATTGATTGATCTGGCTTTCCTGCTAATAACTGCTTCATTTTAGATCGAATTAGATAAGGCAAATAATTTTCCTGAAATAAATACACAAGAAAGAAATGAGGGAAAATTGCAATAAGAAGAAAATTTATACAGCTGAGAGATCACATAAAGCATCAGTACAACACAAGATTTGAGTGATAGTCAATGACAAAAATCAGTCCCACACAATCAAACATCTTGTCTGAAATATTATAATTTTTAGGCTTGAATTATTGGCCTTTAATATTACTCTTTGAAAATTTACTCTAAGTTATTATTACAATAATGCATAAACCATAAAATGCATTTAATATTTTTGCAATACATAGAGTGCAAATCAAGTAAATGAAAAATATTGTTGCAAAATATACTTAAATATATATATATTTTTTACAATTAAAATTAGAGGGGGAATTGTATGGTATAGTATTAATAGCACTGCAAAGCTGCATTTTTGTACTGTAAAAATAGTTTTTTTGGAATTATTGAGCAAAAAAGATTAGCAATTGAACTGTCTTTTAAAAAAAATCTTTCTTAATAAGCACCTGATACCTAAAAGGTAACAATCTGCCAACTCTGGCAAATCTGGATCCAATTATCTGCATTATAGAGCATTTATGAAAATTTTTACATCATTCCTGCCTCAATCTACAGATCAACATATTAATGTATTAACCATGTACCAAATGATTGCAGGAATTTATATATATATATATATTTCTAAAATAATAATGAAAAAAAATTATTATATTTGTTTTGAATGAAGGATTGTCCTAGAGTGCATTATAAATTATTTTGAACTATTTTGACAAAACAAACAAAATAAATTGGGTTATTTACTAAGAATAATTTTCAAAAGAAACTTAATCAAACAATAAATTAATAATTGCTCATATATGCTAAACATATAACAACTCCTATTATTATTTTATGGATAGAAGTTGACTGATAATAGTTGAGACACAATTTAAAAAAAAGATGTGAAATCTATTTTTTAGATTAAATATTAGAGACAATTTTCACTTCATTTAATTCATACATTTTAACATAATTACATAATATACATAATAAAATGCACTTGAATTTAACAATAATTATCTATGCTATCATGGAATTTCGAATCAGATTTTAAAGATTTTGAAAAGGAAGAAAAGTAGATAATTTTGTATTTACTTTCATATATTGATCTTCCCATACTACTTGTAAGTCAGGAGATTCTGGATTTGTGAAGCGACCAATAACTACTGTTTCCAAATCACTCCATTTAGATAATTTATTCATGCACTAAAATAATAAATACAGTAGCTTATCAAGGTTCATCAATGTTAAACCGTTTAAATTCTATTACAAAAAATTACTAAAATCTTTTTAATGCCGTAAATTTTTTAAAAGAGATTTGTTTTCAATCATGGAACTATTACAATTTTCATTCACTGGAAAAGGCATTAATTTTTTTTTCCTTAAGTACATCTAAAACACTTTAATACTAAAAATAATACAAAATAGTTGTATATAAAATATTTTCTACTTAATTATAGATTAAAATTATATTTTTCTTTAACTGATTAAAAGGTTTTTAAAACAAAGTATATTTCAGTAAGTTTAATGATATAAATGATTCTAAATACTTTTAAAGTTTTAGAAAAGTGAAGGATTCTTGTAGTTTATTGGGGCATATACACAATTATATAATTTTTATACTCACATATAAAATTGATTTATCCCAGAAGTCTTTTTCTGCTTGATCATTTTCATCAGATGTATTATCATAAAGCTAAGGAAAAAGAATCATTAAAATTAATCTGTTTCTAGATTTTTTTACTCTGTTGAAAGGGAAAATTAATAATAAAGGATAAATGTAATATGAATTTATTATTAATAGCCAAAAAATAATAATTGCTTAGTTAATTTTATTTAAAAAAATGAATGCAATTTTAACAGTAGTATGATTAAATGTTCTGCTGTAAATCAGATGTACACAATTTTCTAAACATAGAAAATAAATATTATTTTTAATTTAATAAGTACATAAAAAGGAATGAAAACTCTGCCCAAAAGCTATATTGAGAGAAGAAAAGATCTAATTGAATCAATTCAAAAAGATGTTAAAAGAATAAAAATTGAAAATAAGTATTACCTTATAATACAACTGAACAGCTTCAAAATATTGGCCAGAGATTTCAAAATTTAAAGCTTTCTTATTTTCTTCTTTTTCACCCATTGTAAGAGAAAAAATTCCATTCACAACATCATAAGATTCAATAGATTTATACAATCTAGGAAATATTTGAAATAAAAAAAAATTAGTGGTACATACATTGATAATTAATTAATTATTAACAATTCAAAATATCTTTGAATTTTTAAATTACTGGTTCTTAAAAATTGCATGCTCTTCCAACTTAAAGGTCAAGTAGCTAGTAAAAAATTCTTGGAAAATGACATAAGTGCCATACTTTAAAAACCTATTTTGGTATTATATGATAAATATTATAGGTTTGATTCTAGGATTATATAGCAGTTTTGTTGCTTTTTTATTTGATAATTTTGACTCAGAAATTTTCTTATACTGGTAGAAATATTTTTAAAAAATCAGTAGTACCTTATGGATATAACAAAATATGAGCTACATAAATGTATAAATATGTATATATAATTATACTTATTTATGAGCAATAAATACAGCTGACTTATAATTTGTAAAAAAGAAAAATGATGATTACTTAAAAATGAGTGAATTGTGAGATAATGATAATAAAAGTCTGTAAATATATGCATTTATAATTTCATACAAGTTAATTTGAAGTATTTGCATGTTAAACTACAAGTATTATCTATATTGAGAAACCAAAATACAAGTAAAAGTTTGAATAAGAGAATTAATGATTCTTTGATTTAAACTTAAAATAAAAGAAGTTTCTAATTTGAAGAAAAATTTGAACACATATGTCTATGAAAAACAAAACTCATTTTGCCTGCTATCATAACAAAATCTCAATTAAATTCTAACATGATATGAAATAAAATATTTTTACTTATTAACTAAGATATTTTTGCCACAAATTCATGTAGAGATTTTCATAAATTGAAAAAAATCGTTTAAAGAATAAAAATGCTGATAATTAAACACAACAGATACAGTTTCCTAAATTCAATCACAAAAGACGATATTTTTAAATATTTTTCGATCAGCTTTGAATGCAGCTGTAAAACAATTGATTCTCATCACTTTTTTCAACTTTTATCAATTATACCCATAAACTTTTTAAAGCATTTTTTAAACCATAGAAGCTTTGGAGAATTGCATGAACAAATGAACATGGATTTATACATTAAAAGTAATCACATTCATTTGAAGTAAAAAATATATAAGCAAAGAAAAAAATGTTTTTTCACACACACAAAAAAAATCAACTTTAAACTAGAGCAGAAATTAGGCATACAATATTTAGCAAAAAAATTCAATTCAATATTCAGTTTTTTGATGATTCATTATACATAAATTAAAAAAAACACACATACTCAGCTAATTTCATCCAATGATTTGATTTTTCTGAAAGTACATGTTTATTGGGCCGTCTCTTTTTCTGAACTGGCTCAGAATGAAAGCCTTTTAAAATGTTTGCTTCTAACAATAATATACCTAAATGAAAATAAAGCATATTTTTAAAACAATGATTAAGGATATTTATAATTTAATGCATAATGTTTGAAAATAATAATGAACTCCTGGATACTGATTTAAAATTTTCTCTTACCAACACTTTGTTGATTACTTCTAATACAGGCATTAAATACAGTCTCTACATCAAACTTGATGCCTTGTACTTGGTTTAAAGTTTCCTATTAAGACAAAAATGGTACAACAAACCAAAATAATATAAATGAATTATCTTCAAATTATCAATTACGTTTGACATACTAAATTTTCATATAAATAAAAATATTCCATCACATCAAAACAATAATGAAAATAATCTACTCTATTTAAAATATTTTATTTATTTATTTCAAATATTTGATTGCATTTTTTATAAATTAAATTTTTAAGAAGAAATTATTTTTAGAGATGAGATATTTAATATCCATATATTCAATTTAAAAGGTTTTTAACACATAAAAAATGTATTAAACTCACAAGATCTTTGATCTTCAAAGTTTTTTTTTAAATATAAAATGCAAAACATTATCCTATGTCATTTGATATTCCCAAACCTTGACAATGATTTTAGAAAACATTAAGCTCATAGAATTAAAAATGATGACATTATACACAGAATGGAAGTACTATTGAATTAGAGATTGGCAACATAAAAAAAAGAATGAAGAAAAATTTTAGATCTATGTAAATATGCTCTATAACTCCACTGTTATTTTTATTCTGCATATAGAATACATTTATTATACATAGTTAGATATGTAGCCATTTATAATAAAAGTATCAACATCATCGATTCCCCATTATTTATTCTTAATACAAATAAAAGTTATATATATATATATATACGTCTACATCTACTCCTAAATAATAAGATTAAATTCCATCAAGTTATTTTAAACAAGTCTAAAAACTATCAATTTCTCAAAATTTAAAAAATAATTCAAATTTCAAAGTAAGTTCAAGGGAAATATTTTTAAACCTTCATAAAATTTAAAATTTTACAATTTCATTTATACTCATCTCATTTCTACATAATATTTCATTCAATTCTTATTAATCTTTTAAAAATATTAAATGCATTATAATTAATTTTAAGCTTGAATTACTTTGTCATTATTTTTTTAATTTCCATTTTATTTTACTAATTTTAAATTACCAAGTTTTCATTTCTTTCAAATTAGAGTTTTAACAGTGTAAGTTAAGTCAAGTGTAAGTCAATGACAACTTAAATAGATATTTTTAAAAACTGGTTATTATGAACAAATGAAACAGATATTTGAAGACAGAAGAAGCTTCACATCATAAAAAAAATTAACCAATGTTTTATGTTTTTCTCATGAAAACATTAAAAAATATTATCCCCCCCCCCCCAAAAAAAATACGCTATCTTAAAATTACAAATGTTACCTTTTTAATTATAAAAGTTTAAATTTTTTTCAATTTTTCTTTCAATTGCAATTATTTTAGTTTTAAATTAAACACAGATTATTTTAAAAGGGGAAATTTAAAGATACTTCTTTGTTGAACAACATTAAGACTTTAAATTACTCTGTCATTGTTTTGTTTAATTTCTCTTTTATTTCCTTACTTTTGAAAAGAAATTTGTATATTATAACATTCTATACTAAAGTAGTTTCTGAATTAGAAATAATATTCATGGAAGAATTTTAATTACAAGCAATGTTAGGTATATCAACTAGTAGAAAATAAATAGTTGATCAGAAGTATTTAATTTTGAAAACTGACAAATCTACAATCTATGATATTATGATAGAAAGGGAAGCTCTAATACTATATGGCACAGAACACACAACCAAAAATAACCACATCTTTTTAAGAAAAATTATTCATTTTTTTAAAAAAATTATGAGCTTTACCATTCACGAAACATTTCTTCAAAGATAAAATCAATATCCAAAATATTCTTCATTAATAGTCTTAGTTAAAATTATTACATCACAAAAATTATAAAATTACTATTATAACAATATTTTAAAAAGGCAAACTAACCAAACAAAATGACATAACATTTGGAGTATACAAATAGCTATTCTGGAATATTTTATCAAAACAGGATGCAATTTCATCATTAAAGGTTTCAAGGTATTCAGGTAGTTCTTTTTGTATATAGTTGCATATAGCCACAAGTAGGGATTTGAACAAAAGTTTTGCAATCACACCATCATTCTGAAAGAAAAAAAAAATGAATAAACAAAGACTCATTTTTCACAAAAATACAATAAATTTTCATTTATGCACAAACACATGCTTGTAAAAATTACAGAAACTAAAGATAATTCAGAAATAAATATACAGTGTTTACTCTTTATTTTGAAATGCAAAATAAAAAATAAATAAACCTCACCATTGCTAATGCCTGAATGGGTTTAATAATCTCAGAATTACTGATTTCAATATCTGGTAGTTCTCCTATACGATAATGTCTATACATAACAACTTGTGCATCTCGTTGATTTTGTTGCTCTTTTCTTAGTTCCTGTAAAACAAAAATTACAACAAAAAAATTATTTAAGAAAATACAGAGCTTTTGACATCGAATGAAAGTTTTTCAAAGAAAGCTATTTTCCTTTCTTTATTCAAAAAAATATTGAAAATTATCACAAAGGATTTATTACTGATCTTAAATAACAATAAAAAAGAATATATGTGCCTTTCTATGTTTGCATTCTCCAAGATAAACTATTTGACTTAAACCTTAGAGCTAACATAAATATATTTTAAGATATTAAAAAGATGTACATAGGAGTTATTCTTAAACTTTTAAATTAATAAAAAAGCTAGTAAAAATGTTGATATTTTTCTACCATAACCTCTGAAAATATAATTAATTACAGAACACCACTTTAAAGTTCAAAAATCTTTACTTTTAAAAATATTAATTTAACTATTATACCATTTTTTCCATCATCATGGAAACTTTATAAAAATATTTTTATGCATTTCTTTATTGTGATAACATTCATATCATTTTAATTTTTTTAAATCAAATATTTGATAGTATATATTTTTTAAATTAATTAAAAATGAAAAAATGAAAAGTCTACTTCTATTTTTATATTATTTGATAATGTCATAAGGTTTCAAACTAACTTAATTTTATTCATTTTTTTTGTCAGAAATTTACATAAAAGTTTTAAGAAATACACTAAAGGACATGTAATTTTTAAAACTATATATTCTTTGATGATTCCAAACAAACTATACTGAGTTCCATATACTGAATTATAACATTAAAAACAATTTTATTTTCAGGGTTTTCAACTGCAAATTAAGCTACATAAAATTAAACATGCCATTTTATAAATTATTCTATGCACACATTAATTTATATAGCAGATTCCCTGATTTATTAATAAAGTTACATTTCATAGGAGTTAATTCTTCATAAAATGTTTATCAGAATTTTTGTTTTCACAAAATACAGGTTTTTTCCCCATAATTTTGCAACAAAACAATGTTGTTAAGGTATAAAACATTGATTTTAACATTTTTTTCCCCTTGCCCATCGATCTACTTTTCAGTTTTTTCAAAGATATCTTCCAGAAGTCTTTCCAGATCAGTATATAAAAGAGAATATATAACTGAATGGAGGGGGAAAAAATCCCACAGAATGAGAAATAAAAGTAGATGCACGAAGTAAAGTTGATGTTCGATTTCAAAGATTTTGGGGCATTAGAAAGAAAATTCAGAATGAATTCCAAAAATCTTCACATGCTAATTCCTGTAATCTCTATCTTAAAACATCTTTAAGACAAAATTTCAAATTGAAGAATAACAAACATTGAAAAAAGAACATTTAAAGGATCTATGTAAGTATTCAGGATACAGTCAACAAAATATGACTCCTTAAAAATTAACTTTTCCAAAATGTTTAATCATTAATAATTTTTAAAAATACAGTTTTATTTAACCATTCTATTCACTTAATGACATTTTAAAAAGAAGTTTCAAAAGAAATAAGTCACAATGCAAATAATTTGGTGGCATGGACTGTAGGGTTTATGAAAATTTTAAATTTGGTAAAAGTTACTATAATATCAAAACTAAAAGCCCCATTAAAAGAAATGTAAAAATTATTACATACCATTCGGCGATCTTGTCGTTTAAGTTCTTGTCGAGCAAATGTATCTGAATCAGTATTTTTATCTTTATAAAATCTTCGTCTTAGCATCGAAGCAGCAGACTTCCTTTCTTCTAGACAATGAAAAAATATATATATAATATAAATTATCACAAAAATGTTATGAACAAAGCTTTTGAATAAACTTTCTTTTCTGATTTGAATTCCTGTCTGAGGGTGACCTTCGAGAAAGTTCTCAGGCCGGCTTCATTATTACTTTTGATTCCTTGGCTGTAAATGTTCCCATTTTAAAATAATATTTATTCTAATGTTCGGTTAATTTGTGTTTTAGTTGTAGCAGCATTAAAGGTTCAATAAATTCCTCAGGTAGAGTTAATATTTTTGTTTTTGGATTGATTGTAAATATTAATATACATTCATTTAATTATTTTGATTAAGATTCAATTATTTAAATTTAAATAAACTAAGGAAAGTTCATTTTATATCAAAAATTTCACTTTCCTGAAAATACATTTATTTAATGAATTAAAAGGTGCAAACTGCTGGAAATTTTGAAAATATGTAACTCTGAAATCTGATAACTTACAACATGATAGCTGTATTTTAAAAAGATAATAGCAAAAAACTGCAAAGCTTTGGGAAGTTAATTTACACAATTAAAAAATATTAATAGTTAAATAAGTATTTATAAAGAAAAGTGAAATCAATAGCAAGAAATTTTGAAAATCACAACTTTTTATTGTATCATCAATCGTATTAATTATAGCATCAAAATATCTTCTCATAAATTTAAAACACTGTTTCTTTTTAATTCTGCAGCTGTTATTATTTGGACAAATCACCACACAAAAAATAATTTGTAATGTTTGACATTTTTTTTAAAAAAAAGCTGCAAAGTTAATTGTTTTTTAAACAAAACAGACAAAAATTCCCTTTTAATATAGTCTTTTTTCTCTGATTGTAATCAGATTTTTTTCATAATCAATTTAAAAATCATTTATAAAATGCTTTTTTTAATGCAATATTAAATCAATTTTATAGTTTGAGAAATCTATTCCCCTTTCTGCCACTTTCTGAAGTTCGAAATTAATTCTTTACACTTTTATTTTTGCTTTTGTTATATAACTTTTAGAACTTGTTACATAGTTTCTATTAATATAAGCTCACAGTAATTCATTTATAAACATAACTTAAAAAATTTTGCAATTTCTTTAGCAGTTTGATGCAATTTCCTTCATATTTAAAATTTTAATGCATTCAATTACACCTATATCAAATTCCTAATGCATGTGAATGCAAGTTATTTACACTAAGAACAAAAATATTTCCAATATAAATAAATAAACATAACAAAAAATATTTTTAAAATGCACAAAGCCATTACCAAAGTTCTTATTATATCTTACCCTTGGAAAATTATTTACTTGGGAGGTGTCTACATTTTTTTCCAGGTGAATTCTGTTTTAATATTATTTTAAAACATCCTATTATTGTAATCTTTTGCTTAATAAATTGATTCCCTTAATTTCATCTTTACAACTGAAGCTTTACTGATTTATTAAGCTACTGACTACCACTTAGAAGCAGGAAAAAAAATTGCTGAATGCAAGTTAAAAGTTTATCTTTCATATAATAAAGGGTTATTCATAGAATAATAAAGAAAATCTTAGAGTAAAATTAAACCAGCATGTTGCATTAATTTGAACTTCAGAGCATTTAAATATTTCTTGGAATCGAAAAATGGATTCCTTTACTAAAACAGCCACTGTCTTAATACTTTGAATCAATCATTGTTGAAGATATTGACAAACAATATCAGAAAATTTCGTTTTTCATATTTTGAACTAAATATCAAGATATTCTAGTGGATATTATTTTCTTTAATCGAAGACCTAATGAAAAATTTGGAATTTATAATCATCGTTGTTCCTCCTATAACCAAATGACGAAGATGACTACAGTAAAAGCTCCTTATTCGAGCTTTCTTCATTCGAGTTTTAACTATTCGCGGATTAAAAAAATGCGACCCAATTCCTATATTCACGGCTAAAAATTTCTTTATCCGCGGTTTCTCTATCCAACCTGCCAGTGTTTTGGCGTGCTAATAAGAAATTGTGGGTTACAACGACTATTTTTTTGTGACTGGTTCCGGAATAGTTTTGTTTCTGAAATTGAAACATTTTAGAAAACAGAATTTAGACTTTAAAGCACTTATAGTTTTGGACAATGCACCAGGTCATCCTAGCGAATTTGAAACTATGCATTCAAATATAAAAGTGACATTTTTATCTCCCAACACGACGGCTTTGCTTCAACGTAAGGACCAAGGAATAATCCAGGCCTTTAAGCTCTATTACATAAGACGAATTTTCAAAATCATATTGGATAATATGGAATGTAATCCTGATATGAATGTTATGGAATGCTGGAAGAAATTTGACATAGAAAAAAATGCATCGTAAACAAAAAAAAGAATCATCGGAAGAACTGAAGCCACACACATTGAAGTCATGCTGGAAAAAACTGTGGCATGCTCTGACTGCGGAAAATGACGAAGAATCTGCTCAAGTTCAAACTTTGATAGCAAACATAGCCGAAATCGCGAATGGAATAGGACGAGATGGGTTCGAACAGATAGATTCAAGTGACATTCAGGAATTGCTTGAATCGCAAGATGAAGATTTGACTGAAACCGACTTGGAGGAAATGTTAAATTCACAGCCCATTGAAGAAGAGGCTTCAACAAGCGCTGGAAACGTGACATTTAATTTGAAAAATCTTAGTGAAGGTTTACGAATGGCAAATGAGCTTTGCGATTTCTTTATGAGCGTCTATGGAACGAAGTCTTATTTTTAAGAGGCAAATTGTTAATGCGACTGCTGGATATCAGTTTGAATTGAAGGAGCTTTTAAAAACTGCCAAGCAAAAGAAAATTACAAAATTCTACAAACCCTGCCTAAGCCTTAAGATAATTAATCAAAATGTTCAAAAAAACAAATTGATTTTCTTATATTATATTATATATATATATTTGTCACCTAGGAACGTATCCCCTATAATCCCATATAAATTACCACTCCGTATTCACGGTTTCGGTATTCGCAGTATATTTATGAAACATATACCCCGCGAATAAGGAGCTTTTACTGTATATTCCCTCCCAATGTTTGAAATATTCAACGCATAGAAAAAATTTAAGTTAGAACAAGAAACTTGAAATTAAAACAAGCTTGATATTAATCAACATAGTTTCTTTTCCCAAAAAACTATTTTTAATTAGTTTCATCTGCAAATTCTCATTGGACTAGTAAAAGCTTTAATATCTTGACATTATGTAACGACAGCTTTTTTAGTAAAAATATATCCCAATTATAAGTGAATTAAGAAAAGAAGAACATTATCAGAGACCCCCTCCCCTTAAGTTACCTTTTCCTGACACTGTCAATCTATTAAATTAAAATTTAATCCCTTAAAAATGCCCCTATGAGCCTAGAAAACACAGGATTCAACCATGACCAATTATTATAAGCAAATTATAGAATGGAAAAAAAAATCTTTATATGTGTAAGTCATGCATTGACAAAAATACTTTTTTATCCAAATTCTTTGAAACAGTAATTGATTTGGAGGATCCTCCAAATCTTCATATTTTTTATATTGAATATAAAAACTATATATTTTAAAAGTATATATAGCTTGTTTCGTTTTTTACATGTTTAAATAAACTTAGAACATTGTCATTTTTAAAGCTAACATTAGCTGCAATAATTTGAAGTACGATCTCCAATCAACTTTCCTAACAGTTCTGCTAATTAGTCACATTCAAATGAAATAAAGAAATTAAGTTATTTAAGATATGTGTCACGTGAATCCACGATCTTTGAAGAAGCCAGTAACAACTCAACTCGGCTTTTGGGAATTGAGAACTTTCGGAAAATGTGAGAAGCGTTGTAAACAACAGCTAAGAATGATTAAGATCTGGCTCATATTGTAAATGCAGTCATTTAAATTTAATTTGTAAATAGAATAGCTTGTCTTGTCGTAGAAATAAATGTTATATTTGTTTTCAAGGAGAGTAGTTTGTTTTCAATCACAGTAAAAGAACCCGTGTACCATAGGAGAGTACACGACATGGCGTCCGCGACAGGACTGTGATTTGAAATCAACGATTCGAAAGGCAAGTGAATTATTTTGACGATAAATTATTTGTTATTAGAAATTTATCGATACTGTGAAGTAAGAATAACTGTTTTAGAAAAATTATGGAAGCTTTAAAGCTTAAACGGAAAGCAGTTAGATCTGCATTTACTAGATTATATAATAAATTGGATGAGTCAGCGAAAGCGGAAGTGAACATTGCAGAAGATTTAGAATGTTTGGTGACCTTCCAACTGCTTAGCGAGAAAAATACTGATCTTTTACAATTGAATGAAGATATTCTGAATTTTTTTCTGACGTCTGAAAATATACCGGAAGACGATATCGAAAAAGAATCTCTTTCAGCAGATGAGTATTCTCTCAATTTTAAAAGGATGAGTTTATTAATCGATCGGAAAACTTATCCTGTTATTAACACTGATATATTATCTTCAGTTGGTGGTGAAAAGAGGAAATTCAAGCTGCCTCGTTTGGAATTAAAGAAATTCGGAGGTGAAATTAAAGATTGGCTGCCGTTTTGGGGTCAATTCAAGAAAATTGACGAAGACAACGATATAGATGAAACCGACAAGTTTCAATATTTAGTCCAAGCAACTATCCCGAATTCCAGAGCGAGAGAATTAGTTGAAAGTTTTCCCCCAACATCCGGAAATTATTGCAAGGCGATTGACTGTCTAAAATCCAGATTCGGCAGAGATGATTTATTGGTTGAGTATTATGTTCGAGAATTATTAAAATTGACACTCGCCTTTAATATCGAAGAGAAACACGTTAAATTGTCAACTGTTTATGATCGTCTCGAAACCCAACTGAAATCAGTGGAAACTCTTGGCGTCAGTACAGCCAAGTATGCGGCCATGTTATTTCCCCTGGTTTACGGAAAGCAGTTATTATTTCCCCTTGTTTAAGTAAAGAAATTTTAAGAGCCTGGCGGAGAAATGATAGTAGGGCGGATGGAACAGATGACGCGAATGAATCTCGATTGGAAAGTTTGATGAAATTCTTGAAGAATGAAGTTGAAAATGAAGACAGGATAGCCCTTGCTATGCAAGGCTTCTCTTTAAAGGAAAGTCACAAGAATGTCAAATTTAAAAAAGACTTGCCGACAGCTGCAGGCCTTTTTACAGGAAATCAAAACTCAATTTTGAAGTGTGTATTTTGTGACAAGAACAATCACGAATCCAGAGAATGTCATACTGCACGAAATTTGGATTTTAATGAAAAAATGCAGCGATTGAAGAAACGTGGTTGCTGTTTCAGATGGCTTAGTAATGGACATGTGTCAAAGCGATGCAGGGTCCAAGTGCATTGCAGGAACTGTAGTCAAAGACATCATGCTGTGATGTGCCCTGATAGAAAGACCATTGAGTCTTCTAACACTCAAGAAGCAGCGGGCAGTTCAATCAATTCTGGACAGTTCAATACATTGACCTATCCCACATGTTCTACAAATGTTTTTCTACAAACCCTAGTCGTGATTCTTCGGGAAGAAAAACAGGATTTTGCTGTAAGGGCTCTCATAGACACGGGGAGTCAGAAATCTTATATTACGAAAGAAGCTGCTAAGAAAATGAAATATCCTGCATTGAAAGAAACTAATCTTATTCATACTTTGTTTGGAGGGGTTCAAAATCCACAGAAACATTCAGAATATAAGATTTTTGTAAGTGATTTTGAAAAGAATTATCATCGCACTTTTAACGCATTTGATCAAGAAAAAATATGTGCTGAAATTTGGCAGATACCTTCCGGATTCTGGTCAAAGCAACTAGAGGATAACAGAATTCATCTAACGGATCAAGAATGTTTATCATCTTGTTCTTCATCCACAATCCATTTGCTAATTGGTGCTGATATAGCAGGAAAATTGATGACTGGAAAAATCCTCAATTTAACTTGCGGATTAACTGCTATTGAGACTTTGCTTGGGTGGAAACTTATGGGAAAAGCACCAAGCACTTCTGATTCTTTAAGCATGATAGTGACAAACTTACTTATAAAAGAATGTAATATAAGTGACTTGTGGAAATTAGAAACCATTGGAATTACTGATCCTGCTGAATCGAAAAAGAAGAATGAAATGCATCAAGATACTTTAGAGTATTTTCGAAACACTCTGACGATTAATGAGGAAGGAAGGTACGAAGTCGCCTTACCTTGGGTGTTAGAATCCTCCCTGCTCCCTGACAACAAACAGATGGCTGAGAAACGACTTTCATCTGTTTATAGAAAACTTGTAGAATCTGAGAAGGTTGGAATATATGCAGATGTTTTTGAAAAATGGATTGCTGACAGTGTTATTGAAGAAATAGAAGATAAAAAAGAATTAAATGTACACTATCTCCCACACAGGCCTGTATTGAAAGACAACAGCAGTACTACAAAAGTGAGGCCTGTTTTCGATGCATCCGCACGTATAAAGGGTGCTCCCTCACTGAATACCTGCTTAGAAAGCGGTCCTAACTTAATTGAGCTTGTTCCTTCCCTACTAAATCGTTTCCGAAAATATCCTGTGGGAATAACATCAGACATTGAGAAAGCATTTCTTCAGATCGGAATCAGAGAGAGGGACAGGAATTACCTGCGATTTTTATGGAAAACTGAAGATAATGGAATGAAAATTTACAGACATCGTAGAGTTGTGTTTGGTGTCACCTGCAGTCCATTTCTTTTAGCTGCAACTTTGAATTATCATCTGGAACAAGCCCCTGATGAGCTTTTGAATACTGCCGAAATTTTGAAGAATTCATTTTATGTAGACAATTGTGTCTGCAACTTGAAGAATACAGATGAAGCTAATAAATTTATAATTGAATCTCAAGAATTGATGTCTTTAGGAAAATTCAATCCACGAGGCTGGCAGTCAAATGCTTCATGTGAAATTATCGATCAACCCGATAAACACCAAACTGTACCCTTATTGGGCCTAAACTGGGACTTAAAACAAGATACTCTGTCTTGCAACATGAACTGTCCGAAAGATGAAAACCTGACTCTTACTAAAAGAAGTCTGCTTTCTATGACTCAGAGTATATTTGACCCTTTAGGTATATCTTCTCCTGTAACGATCATTCCAAAGTTTATACTTCAAGAATCCTGGAATCTTGGACTTAAATGGGATGATGCCCTGCCAGAAGGCCTATCAAAGCGATTTTGGAAATGGCTGATGGGTATAAAGAATCTTTCAGAAGTCAAAATACCTCGGTGGATGAAACTAAGTCAAGGTGATGAAGAAACCGCTAGTCTTCATGTCTTCTGTGATGCAAGTGCTAAAGCGTAGGCCACCTGCATTTTTCTAAGAGTGAAGGTCCGTGATGAAGTGTTTGTTAGTTTTGCTCAGTCTCGAGCTAGAGTCTCGCCTTTAAAGAAGTTAACAATACCACGTTTTGAACTGCTGGCGTGTTGTATCGGTGCTAGGTTGAGTGCAAGCATTACAGAAGATCTAAAAATACCAAATCTGAAGATATTTTATTGGAGCGATTCATTGACAGCACTTACCTGGATAAAGAGAAATGCGCCCTGGGGAACATTTGTGTGGAATCGAGTCCAAGAAATACGCACCATTACAAATGTTGAAAATTGGAGACATATTCCCGGCACACAAAATCCGGCAGACCTTCCCAGCAGAGGTTGTTCAGCGGAGCAATTTTTTAATTTAAAATGGTGGAAGGGACCTATGTGGCTTTATGAAAATGAAGAAAATTGGCCAAGTAGCACAGAAGAAGCAGATGAAGAGTTGATAAATACTGAGAAACGGAAAACCATATTGTCAGTTCATAACCAAACCCAAAAACCGGAGGACTGGTATTACAGATCATTCTCTTCTCATTTGAAAACTATTCGTATGCTTGCATGGATTTGCAGATTCTGCAATAATGCCAGGAAAAAAAATGTTTCGAATTCCCCAACTCTTACTTGTTTTGAGATAAAAGAAGCAGAACATCTATTCATGCTGTTGATCCAGAGAGACGTGTTTAATGGACCTTTAGATCCAAGGCTGCTTTCTTTAAATGTCATAGCCGATAGAAATGGCTTACTGCGAGTTAAGACCCGTACTATTTATCGTCAAGATACAGAAGACTTCAAGTACCCGGTGATCCTGCCAGGGGAACATCCGGCTGTGGGGAAGTTGATCATGTACAAACATAGAACTCTGATGCATTGTGGAATTCAAATCCTGATGGCCCTTCTCCGAGAGAAATACTGGATTCTGAAAGGAAGGAAGTCCATTCGAAAAATTATAAACAGCTGCGTCCACTGTAAGCGCTTTAACGCTAAACCCGTGGAAACGAATTTACCTCCTTTACCAGAAGACCGTGTGAAAGATGCAGGTGTGTTTGAGGTTACTGGAGTGGATCTGGCTGGTCCACTATTTTTAAAAGACGGTACCAAAACATGGGTCGCACTCTTCACATGCGCTGTTTATCGAGCGATCCACCTCGAACTTCTTTCCTCCCTGTCAACAGAAAATTTCATACTAGCCTTGAGACGTTTTATTGTACGACGTGGACGACCTTCTGTAATATACTCGGATAACGGAACAAACTGTGTTGGAACAAGTCGACTATTCCATTGCATTGACTGGCGACAAATAGAAGAAGAAGGGAAAAGGAAAGAAATCATTTGGAAATTCATACCACCATCAGCTCCATGGTGGGGAGGATGGTGGGAGCGCCTCATTGCCTTAGTAAAAGAACTTCTGAAGAAGGTTCTAGGTCGAGCCTGCCTGAATTACGAAGAATTGAATACGATTCTTTGCGACTGCGAAGACATCGTAAATTCACGACCTCTTACCTATATTTCTGAACACGATGATTTGGAACCTATAACACCATCGTCATTCCTCAGAGAGAGGAGAGAAAATGAAATTTCAGATCATAACAACGTGGGATTATCTTCCCAGCATCTTCGCAAGCGACGGCTGTATAGGTGTAAACTGCAAGAAGATCTTAGAAATCGATTCCGACTGGAATATTTGGGGCAGTTGAGGCAACAAACCAAGAAAATGATAAAAACTCACGATTTCAAGGTGGGAGAAGTGGTTATTGTCGAAGTACCCAATCAAAAACGACTGAATTGGCCTCTAGGGAAAATAACAGAAATATTCCCTGGTAAAGATGGCTCAGTTCGCCTTGTGAAAGTAAAAACGAAAAACGGCGAATTTTTGAGACCTGTACAACGTCTCTATGTCCTTGAGGTTCAAACGCCTTCAGCAGAGAATTTACCAGAAAAGAGAGCATCTGAAATTGATGAGGAGAAAGAAGAGGTTGTGCAACAGCAATATGTGGAGTACCTTGAGAAGCTACAAGAATCGGACAAAACTTCTCTACCAAATCTAAATACTATGAAAACCCGTTTCGGCCGTAAGATTCAAGCTCCCGAACGACTGGACTTATGAACTTTTTGAATTAAAGAATATTTTGAGTTTTCTTGAAAAGAAAAACTCAAAAGGTGGGAATGTCACGTGAATCCACGATCTTTGAAGAAGCCAGTAACAACTCAACTCGGCTTTTGGGAATTGAGAACTTTCGGAAAATGTGAGAAGCGTTGTAAACAACAGCTAAGAATGATTAAGATCTGGCTCATATTGTAAATGCAGTCATTTAAATTTAATTTGTAAATAGAATAGCTTGTCTTGTCGTAGAAATAAATGTTATATTTGTTTTCAAGGAGAGTAGTTTGTTTTCAATCACAGTAAAAGAATATGCTTAACCAAATTATGTTTTGATTTTCTAAATATTTAATTATAACTTTTACCAGATTACATAAGAAAAATATTCTTTATTGTATTATATTTTTAATAAAATTACACATCCAATGATATAGATCAGTGCTCCACAACCTTTTCTCACCTACGACGCACCTTATTTCTTTCTAGAATTCCGTGGCACATCAAAAGCTAAAGTATATAAGTATTAATTGATACACAAATTTTAGAATAAATGTTTGTTTTTTATTTGAAAAGTATACATACTTAAAACCATAACATATTTATTTCTACGCAATCATAATAATTATTAATGTGATACCTGCGCTTGTTTCAATGAACACAAAAGTTTTATATTCGGCTCAATATTTGACACCGCGACCCGAAGTTCTTGGTCAAGATCTTTTAAGCATGACTGCATAATAATTATTCTATAGTATATTTTAAAAAATAAACATTATTATGAAAAAAATTGTCATTGTGTATTAAATACGTGATGAAAAAATGTAAAACGTCAAATACAATTTTGTTATTTGACCGCGGCACACCTGTATCAGGCTCATGACACACCAGTGTGCCGCGGCACACCGGTTGCTTAGCACTGATATAGATGATGAGATATTCTATAAGGGAAAATTTTTTAAAAATATACTTATAGAAGACACTATACCTTTAAAGTGCTCTGTAACCATAAGATTGTAATTTTTTTGTTCATCATAGCAAACATATCCAAACAAAAAGTTACCTTTTCTTAATAACCTAGCATGCTATACAAGGACAAATAAAGTGAAAAAAATTCCATAATCTAGTTACTTCATAAAAGATAATAATTGGGTAAACACTATTATTTTAAAGAAATAACAAAGAAGCAGCTCACTCAATTTATGGCAATTTAAAGAAATAATTTCATTCATTTTAAGCAATGAAACTCTCAATACAGTGCATACACACTACAAAGTTAACAAAGTTTTAAACAAGAACAATTTAAAATTTAGAAAACATTTATATGTTTCACATTTTATGAGTATTTATATATTCTGAAACATTACACCCAAGGAAAAAAATCATATAAGGAGGGAAAATTGCACAACTTACTTTTTTCATCACTCTTTTTAGTTTGCATTGTCCTAAAAGAATCTCTTTCAGATAATTTTGTATCATTTTGATTGGCAATTAAGAGAGATTTTGACATTGAGCTACTTGTTCCATATCCAGAGTCAAATGAAAAGTTTTGAGATGTGAATGTATCTGCACTTCCAGTCAACCAATTAAAAGTGTTCTGTTTTCTGAGATCTAAAGTAAGATAATCATTATAATAACCATGTAATAAAAATACATACTATAATTTTGTCATTAACTGGTTAGGATATATAAATGCAAATTTCTTAAAGTCCCATTAATAATCAAATGTCCCAATAATCAAGCAGATGTCATTAATATCTACTCAATATTAAGCATTTAGTTATGAATATAATCAATAGGTTTTACCCTAATAAAACACCACAGATCTTGTAATATAAAAAAAAGTAGCTAATTGAGAGAAAAACTCCTGAATTATACACATGCATACAAATATATCTCTTGTAGATCTAATACAAAATTGATAAACAAATAAATATATTCTCAAGGAATAAATACATTTGCAACAGTTAAAATTAATCATAATTCTACTTTGGAGCCCAAGACACTTGAAGTTCATATTGTACTTTTTACATTGAACTCGATTTACACAAGTTTCATTTATTCATCATAAATCAAAATACTTGTCCCTTTCCAAAATATTTTATCATTTCTCCAGATAAAGATAAATCAACCAAAATTCCTTTAATTATCCAATGTAGCAATAATTGAGCATCATTAAACATCCACTTAATTCTAAGCCTTGATTAGTAAATATTTCCATACAAGCCATATAAAAAATTTGGAGATTGGTAGCTTATGGAAATAATAAAATGAAACTATAAATGGAAACATTGCAAAAAAATCTGTGTTTTTAAAATCAAGCAGACATTATCTTAAATTAAATTTAATTATGATTTACTTTTAAAAAATTATAAAACAACTTTGCTACAAATGAAAAATATATATATACTTTCTCCCTACAATTCAGTTGAACATTTTAACCTATTAATTATAAAGCATATAATTTTTTTTTTCAAAAAACTTAAATTATTTAAGAGAATTTCATTAATCATCGAATAAAAGAATTCTTTTAAATACATAAGACTTTAATATCAATTTAAATCAGAAATCAACTATAGCAATATCATTTGATTTCTAAAACAGGTGATGAATATTTTAGGAATATCAACTTTTCATCAAAAATAGCAGCAAAGACTATTCAATTTGATGATTTCTAAATCAATTTATAATTTAGCAATTTATCTATTGAGAAATGAATTACATAAAATTTTTAAAACATTAGCATATTTCTATAAATGAAGAAAGAAAGTCTATGATTTTTTTTATTTGAGTGTGTTTATCCAATAATAAATCATTTAAACATATGCTTTTTCTGACAAAAAACGAAACAAATTATTGAATAACTTTTTTCTTTCATACAAAGTTTTTAAAACCTTATAAATATTATATTTCTCAAAATTTATTTTACCCACAATGGTTAAAAATTATTTTAACCATTACATACAATTAATCTTTTATTAAACTTCCTATGCAATTGCAAAAATGTTGTCTGTCAAAATAATGAAATATTATCAATTTTTTAAATATTATTACCATGATTAATAGATCGCACACAGAAATTATTTCAGATTTTATCTTTTATTCAATGATGTAGAAATTACAACTACCAAAATAAGTAAATAAAAACATGTTGCTGCTGTTATTGTGAGTCTCTTGTTTTTCATTAGTGCCATCTAGGACTACGAGTTAGCTACTCATGTGTCACAAGCCTTTTTAAGGAGCGGACTTCATTCATATAGTTCATTCACTCATCCACAGATCCTAATTTAAACCTGGATCAGAGAATGATCACCTCTGAACCAGTACCCCCCCCCCCCCAGTGGTTTTACTCTTAACATGGAGGACTTTGTGACCAAGACAGATTTATGTGTGTACCAGCCACCACACAGACGAAGATCTTCGGTCGGTGGGGTTCGAACTCGCAGCCTAAAGGATGTGAATCTAAAACCCTACCAACCAGGCTTCCCCGGACTAAATAAAAATATAATTCTCTGTAGTTATTCCAAATAAAATCAAAAGAAGTTTATATTTCAACAGGTAATAAAGTCACACTATTTCCTTGAAAATAGTATAAAAATGTTCAATTTCATTAAAAAGAGACAATATTTTTAAACGACAACAAAAATATCACACCTTCATCTACTTCCATTGTTTCTGTAAATGCAGGATTCTGCAGAGTAGCTTTTATCTTCGCATCCTGGCCATACGCACTTGAAATATATGAATCCAGGGACATTAAACTTGAAAATGTGGAAGATGCAGATTCAGTAAATAAAGGTGTCATAGCCAAATGTCTTTTTCTCCATGATGTTTGAATCTGATAAGCCTTATTAAATATAAATATCATATACTATAATTTCGTAATAATACAAAAGAGAGATAAAGATGCATATTTAAAATTATTTCACTGGCAAAACTTTTTTAAAGTTCCAATATGTTCGTTTATATCTATGTATATCTGTCTGCACACACTCACACATATGAAAATGGAATTGATTCTTTAAAAATTATAATTTCATCTCAATTTTTGAATTTCCCAAGAACGTCTAAAACTGCAATCTGTAGACCAGAGGCGGCAGCAGTGTGTGGGGGGTATGAGGGCAATTGCCCCCCTGGCAGGAAGTTGAGAATTTCGTCGGCAAAAGTCTTACTACTTCTGAACGCAGGTGTTGCGAATTTAGTATTAAAGAATACAATAATTTAAAACCCAACTTAGAATTGAAATATTATAAGCAATCGAAGTATCGGTGGAATGATTTAAGTGGGTAGAATGACAATGTTAGACAAATAACTGGCAAGGCGATTGGTGAATACATTTTCCTACAATTCTCCATGAATCTATTAAAAAACCAATGCAAAGTTAGGTCGACTGATTATCGAACATAAGATGGAACTATCACATGTTCAGTTCATAGTTTGTTCATTATTTGGCATAATAACCGACGACGTGAAATGAGTTCGTCATATTTTGACGACTATTCTTTGTCGGTCGAATAACAATTACAGGGAAATGAAATTGCATCATTGAAAAAGAAGCAGTTTGAATTTTAAGATGGCATAAATACATTTCTTGTAGAATAATTTATCTCAAAGTTACTATAGAAAAACGACAAAATTTCCTGTGCATTCTAATTAATTGAATATGTAATTAACTTTCATACTTTGAAAAGTTAACAGTATTTCCTCTTTTGTTTTTCAAATAATAATCATATAAGATTTGATTTATTTCAATCCAGTTCTTTAGATCTATAACATATATACACAGCTTCTGTGACCTGTATTTCTATTATGATTATATTTTTAATTTCTTCAAGGTATTAGCATTTTTTTAACCAAGTTTTTGAACATTTTCAAGTTTTCTTTGATGAGTAAAGAACACACAAATATAATTTTTAAAATTAAAAATGTTATTTTCAAAAAAAATTATTTCTGAATGACTTAAAAGGAATTCATCAGTTTTGCATTTCATCTATGTATGACAGGAATTTCCTTAAAAAAATGTAACATAATTCTAACAAAAGAATTACTAAGTAAATGATAATCAAAAAATGATTTTAATCGCAAATACCAACAGGTATAAAAATAAATTATTGAAAGGTAACTCTTGCACATTTTAACCTTTTGTTCTGCTTTCCTTTTTAAAAATAAATAAAACTCTTTCATTTTTTCCATCTCAATTATGAAATTTCCTTTTCTTGTAAAGGATATATATTGCTTCATGAAGGAACTTGTCAAGCAATTGAGTTGGGTGAATAACATTTATGAAAAGAAATATTTTCATTTTTAATGTCTAACATATTAACAATTTTAAATATAGATACGCACTATATATCGATACAAGTTATATAAACATTTCAATAATTACATTATTCGGATCATAAATTCTTTCAAAAAATTTAAGAGCTGTCATATCCCCATAACAAGAATATGAATAATTCGTTTTTGGAAGAAAAAAAAATTTGGACCTCCTTTTTATTCTTTCTTTTGAAAAATATACAATTTTAATTATCGTCAGCATTGGAATTTTAAAACACATTCTACGTAATTCATAAGAATTGCTACATAATTCATGAAAAAGAAGATAGAATAGCTTTTTAAAAAACTACATACATTTTTTAATGTCAGAAACATGGGTTTTTTTTTTCGGTTTTTTAACTTTAGAAATATATATATATACTTCTGTAATTCAGATATTTCATATTCTTTAATGTGTATATTTAACGTTAGAAAAATACAAACATAAAAATTACAGTTTGAGTTTTCTTCTTCCACAGAGAAATATGCGAGTTTCTGGAATAAAATTTTAAGAACTTTGTTCTGAAGCACTGATAGAACACTTTTCTTCTTGTGTAAACTACTATATTGAATATCTTATTTGTACACTGAAACATTTACCAAGCTCTTGTAATTTGATAATGCCTCAAAACTGTTAAATGGAGGCCTAAAATAGGCTGACCTTCGTAAATTTATGGCCAAGGAAAATATAGTTGTAAAATCACTTGATCTTTTCAGCCCCGATTGGTTAAATATCTTAAGAGTTCATGCACAGAGAAGGAAAACCCCTCCTTCTCTTCAAAGCAGTTACAAGACAGATCTAAAAATACTATATCTTATATAGAAATCTGCTTTGTATGAGGTGAATATTAAGTAATATCATACTTATTATTTTACTTTAATCTGGTATTAATAAATTATTGATTTATAGGAACATGATATCTTTTAAATATATTTAAAAAGTTTTGCAAGTATAAATCCTTATGGATGATTATGATAAAATAGATAAGAATATATGCTTTATTTGAAATTTGAATGCCTTAAAAATAATTGGGTTTTATATACGTATATATATATATATACAAACTTAAACATCATTACGTATTTGATTTACGTGAGTTCATCATATTTCTATTATATTAAATTTCAGTGAATCTTTTAAAAATGATTATTTTTTAAAAAGTGAGCTTAGCAATCAAAACAAAGTAAATCATTAATATATAAATAATAACAATAAATTGAAATGAAAACATATGTTTTTCATTTAAATTGTTTAAAGCTAGCCGCCTTTGGCGACAAGCTAATTTGTCAAGAGTAATGCGTTCTAACATTTTTAATTAAACAGTAATATGCCTTGCTCTCTTTATAACTCTCAGTCAAACATATTTAAACTTTGATAGTGACATAACTCATATTAATATAGAAACTTTGCGATTATTATTTAATTGCACTATATATCTCCCTGATTTGCAATAAGTTGTCATGGAATTAAGTGGAAAATATCACATTTCATATTTGTTCCATAAAATTACATTTCTTTTTAAACACATGTTGAACATCCCTTTTCACAGTTTAATTTGCAATAAGAGTTAATTTAACTATTCTGTTTGAATTTTTGTCAAAAGGAAGGCAATCATTGGTACATTCTTAACGTGATCTTGCATGTTAAATTCTACTTTCATTTCGTGAGAAATTAATTGTTGAAAAATATGATTATAATATTTGTTAAAAAATCATTAAAAATAGAAACTGAATTGATAGGTTAAAATATTGGTATCAATGAAAAAAGTCCTTTTAATAAAGATTTAAAAAACAGTTTTATACTCTAATACTTTCGGAAGTTCGCAGAAAAATTCCAAATGTTAACTTAATTTTTAATTAATTAAAATTTCTTTAAAAAAATTGTCTAGGTATATTTTTTCATCTACCAAAGTAAATATATACGTACTAAGTACAGTACCTCTAGATCATATGGCCTGGAGTATCGAGAACTAACACTCTCTCTCTCACACACACACCCTAATTCATATACATAAACACATATTCATTAGATTATGTATCTTGGAGAAATTCCCGATATTGATTGGTCTGAAATTGGTATAATTTTTTTTAAGGTGGTGGACAAAAAGATCTAAAAGAGCACTTTTTAATAATAATATTCCCTTTTTTATGAATCTGTCAATTTTAATGACTGAGAATATTAATTAATGTAACAATTTTGCTTAAAATATTAGTAAAATTATATTGTTAAATATGACTCACAGATTAAAGGATGAACAGTTATTCATCAATGCATTTTTGGGCTCATGTTACATAAAATGTAATTATTATTATTGTTACTATTTAGACCAATTTAACAGTATTAAACAATGTGTACGCCAATTGCTAATGATTTACAAATTAGCCATTTGAACCAAATTTGAATGCGAATCCTGTATAAATTCAAAAATAACACATAAACAAAGTGCTAATTTATTAAATTAATGCTAATTTATTATAACTTATTATAATTAGTTTTATTCATTATGTAAACTAATTACCTGCAGAAGTAAAATTGATTATTATTGATTTGATTGAAAGCTAAATTTGTGAAATGTTATTTGCCTCCCCCCCACCTTGGAAAAATTGCTGCCGCCACCTCTGCTGTAAACTTAAAAATGAACTGAAAAATCAGAAAAAAAAAAATTATGAGTCTGTATTTTAATTGATATAGATATTCATAGATATTTTAATTCCTGTTTATGCATATGAAATGTTTAAATGTTTACCACATTTTCTGGATATTCTATAAAAAGCCAAATATGAAAATGTCAAAGTATGAAATTCTTCCACAGTGGAAGAAAAATGGCTTGATTAAAAAAATGGATGGAATTACACTAAATGAGGAATTAAACCAACATGATTAAATTATTACCAAAGAAATTTCCATTGCTGCTATCTAGCCTGAGAGCATTTAAAGAAAATCATTGATGCATATGCATGCACAAAGTTCAGTCAAAAATTCTTTTGGGGGGTCGTGCTAGTAAAACATGATCATAGTAATATTCTGTGTATTATTTTTTTCTAAATTAACAAAATTTTTAAATAGTATGGCCCAACTTTGCCTAAATAGCATATATTATGCTATAGAATGCTTAGGTATTTTATACAATCTCTAAGAAAAGTATATACTTCCCATGATTCGTACTTGGTCCAAAAATGTCTACTTTCTATAAAATGTTCAAATATTCCCTAGAATTTTAGAACTTTATATATTTCCAATAAACTGAATAAAATACAACCGCCCCCCCCCCAAAGGTACTACAGTGTCTTTTATAAAAAAATTCGCAAGTATTCGACACAGATAGATAACTGGTGTTTGACTAGAATCTCAAATCTAAATCCAATTATCTCATAATAAAATTCTGCCACTAGATCATTGAGGTTGATATACAATCATTGAAAGAGAAAGCAGTTTTTTAAAAATAGCAACATTCAAAATGAAATATTAAAAATTTTTAAACTATATTTGGGACATCAGAATTTGAAATATATACATATGTCCATGTGAGACATCATATATTTCATGAAAATGCTGAAAAACAATGAGACATTCACAACTTCCAAGGAAACCAAATGTTTATGTACTAAATAAGCAAAAATTCATGTATTTCCAACTTTTACAATGTCTTTTTTTCTAACTGGGACTTTGTCTTTAAATTTGTTAATCTATTGGTTCTTATCCAGATCTAATCTCCAGAATCACACAAACAAGCAATATTTGCTTCATTTTATAAGCAATAAGTTTTATTAAAAATATATCCCAACAAGTATCTACGAAATTGTAGAACAATAATTCCATGCATCCTAGAGAAAAATACTTTTAATTCTACATAATTTAAAGGTTTCATAAGACAAATCTGGTGCAGATAAATGGAAAATAATTACATAAAGAATTTTTTTCCCATTTTCTAATACAAGTTGTGATAAAAATATAAAAATTTCAATCCTTTTTTTAAAAAAGTATATTGAAGTAAAATTAAATTAAACCAAATTTATATCAATATATACTTTAAACTTTTCATTAATTTCAATTAAATAAAGCATAAAATTTATTATTTTAGTGAAATGGCTTACTTGAAAGTTACATTGTGATAAAGGATGATCAAAAACTTTGCGTTTAAAATCTGGGCTTATAGAAGTTCTCTCAAGCAGTAGAAACGTTGCATACTGTAAAAAGGACTCCTCAGTAATGGGCGAGAACATGTTTTTCATAAGAGCAAGCAATCTTTCTTTTGTACCACTAGGTAACCTTTTCTCATTGCTCCAAAAATTATCAATTGTAAGACTAAACAAAACAGGAAATAAATTTTAATTGTATTAATAATACCTTATTCAAAATCAATTCAATTCAATTTTTAAAGCAATGCAATTCAAATTTATTCTTAGAATACATGCCAAATACTAATATTAAGTTTTCAAATTAAATATTCTGACAATAAGCTAGAGGGCAATATTAATCTCATTTGACTGGAATCATGCAGAATTCTTAGCCATTTCAACCTCTTAATATTATAAAATAAACAAATATAAGGATGGAAAAGAATTATTTTGGAGAGACCTTTCAACCAAGAAGTTGCAAAGTTACATCAAAATGCAGTTGAAGATAGGGAATTGAAAATGACTTTTCTGCATCTAATCCTAAATCTATAAGAGTTATCAAAAATCCTTTAGTAATTTTTTTTTTCATTATGATACAGTGGCAATTTATCTAACTTAGAGAGATAAGTTAGAAGTTAGGAAAAATTAACTCACTATTAACATTTCTAAATCCATTGAATTGCATGTTCCCATTGAGTGAGATTTTTATTCTTTCAGTAATGTATTCCTAGCAAAATTAATTATAATGAAAATCACAGTTTAAGTTTTTCTTTTAATAAGATAAAACATGCAAAGCATAATACGCTCATATATATGAATTATGGGTGATTTGGATAAGACGAGGTATGAATGTTGAAGCCTTGTAGAAAAATTTCAGAAGTCATGCTATGAGAGCCATTCCAAAAATGATATTTCTAAAAGAAATCGAATTAAAATTATACATTTTATAGTAGAAATACCTCAAATATACTCAAAAAATTAAAGAAATAGGAGAAAAAGGAATATTTGATTTGATGAAATATGTAAACTTTTATGTATGTGGAGAAAAAAGACCAGTTTCAAAAATTCTGTGGGGATTATTTTTAAAAAATATATATACACATATATTTTTAAAAATACAACAGTTTGATCATGTCTTATTATATTCTGCTTATAAAAAGTTTAATGCATCCAAAATTTATACATTGTAAAAATGAAGGTGCAATAATTTTTAAAAATACATTGTACAGTAATGCATATTTGAAGCATTTAATTTTTTGCTATTTAGATGTTCATCATAAATATAATATTTAGTTCATAAAATAAAAACGTACAGCTGTTTGAACTGATCATTTTTGCACAAGATTACTAAAAAAATCTTCCAACAACTTTATTTTTATTCAATTAGTTATATGCAAGATTTTAACTTTCAGTTCATATGCCTTTCAACATTTAAAAAGCGTAGGAACAAAATAAAGGTATAAATTTTATTTCATTTTTCAAAAATTAGTAACATTAATTGTGATGTTCAAAATTGGAAATTAACAAAATCACTGTGTGTATGCTTATGTGTATATAGAGAGAGTAGATAAATGACAACAATGCCATGAGTGCATAGCATTATTGTCATATACAGCTAATAAATCATTTTTACATACCGAATTGCTTCATCTGGATCAGCCAAACCAAGAAGAAGTGTTTCTTGAGCATATTTAGTAATTACTTTTTCTTTTGCACCTTCGTTATCACTAAAAATGGAAACATAATTTCACTATTGTAAAAGTTAATGGCTTTTCATATTTACTGCCTAAAAATTCTACATGAATAGTATTTAGTTCAGTTACTAATAAACATCTTTTTTATTTCAAATCCATACAACATTTAATATTTTCTTAAATATTTTGGTGCTTGAACTATTTTTATTTAATCTATCAAATAGTTACCATCTATATTTACTATTAAAAACTTTCTTCAATTTTCCTTTAAAAAATGCTTTTAAGATAAACAGTAAAAAAAAAAAAATTGTACCCCACAATCTTTTAAAATTTTATAAGTTAAAAAAATAGTACTTTAGGATTTAAAAACATACTAACATTTAAAAGCAAAATTTGGATAATACATTATTAACAAAAAATTTAAGATTTTAAAAAGATTATAATTTGAATTTAGAAAGAGAAAAAGAGAACTGTTCATAATATCTAATAAATGACTATATTTATCAGAATTTAAAATTTTATCATCGGCATTCATACTACTGAAGATAAGTTCTGGTCGATAAAGAAAAAAAAAAGTCACAAGGACACAATATGCATATAATGAGTTGAAATATTCAAGCTCGTACATTTTCATTCAATATTACCTGATAGTTATGGCTAATCTATAACTAGTGCAAAATTAAACAAATAAAAGCAAGTTACATACATTTTCTTTCAGATTAAAATTTTTGTATATTTTAACATTGCTTTATTTTTATTGTGAACTGTTAAATAATTACAATAGTTTTATAGAAATTGTGAAGACATTTTTGAATGGATAAATAAGTTTAATTCCAATTTAAAAAGTGATGCAAACTCGATAACTTATTTGCCAGTATTTGGAAATTTTTTGTTAAAACAATCTTCCCAGACTCTTTCTAAATACAAATGTGAATGCAAGATTCACGATCATGTAACAAAGGCTCTATGCTTCATTTTTCAAGGGATATTAATTTTTTTACACATATAATATCATAATATTCATTTATGATATAAAAATAGCAACAAAAATACATAGGAGAAATTTTACAGTTTTAAAAACCTAAATTTAAAATTGGGTTTCTCGATTTTAAGTTTTTGAAAATAACTATTTTTCCTCCTCTCTTAAGTTTCTCAATAAACATAAGACAGTATGACATGAAATAGTAACCATTTAGCAAAAGCATAATAGTTCAGAAACACAATTCATGTGAATCAAGCTTCAATACCACATCAGTTTGAAAACTAAATTTAGTTAGGGGTTGACTTGCAAAAGTAATAAAAATAATTCACTTATATACATCTTTTGTCAGCACTGAAATTCTAATAATAGTATCTATAAAAATAGACATACTATATCTATCAATGTAGAAGAGTAGTGTAATTGAAAAAGAACTACAAAAGTAGAAAAGAGCTATATAAACTAAGATTTTGCTCCCTCAGCTTATATTTTGATTTAGCATGTTTGTACATGTTTTCTAATTTAGCATGCTTGCACAAGATATATATCAGTATATTGATGTTTTATATGTTCAAAATTAGGTACAAAAAATATAAAGTTAACAAAAGAATTTTTTAAAAGTACCTAAATTTCTCAAACAGCAAAAATAAGATTTTATACAAGGCAAGTCGATTTGCAACAGATGGTTGAGCATGGATATTAACAATGCCTGGCAAAACATGAAGAATATCATCACAAGATAAATCAGGGATAAGTTTTTCAAAAGTTTGTAACAATAATCGTTGTGCTGTTTCCTCCCTAGAATAATGAAATAATTAAAATTAATTAATCATTATTAATCTAGTTTTATATGATTTTATAAACAAAAGCATGCGATTACAAAATGACTACTAATTCTGAGCTAAGTATAAACTGGAGATTTTTTTCATAAGCTAAGAAATCCAATGAAACAAGATCTTAAAATAGCACAGATTATGATATAAATTTCTTTCATAATATAAAAACATGTTATGTACTGAAATTTAAGCATATTTTTATACAATTATAATAGAAATTATGTATTGGTAGATTATAAAATGAAGCATTGATCGTAATTTTAAAAGTTTGTTCAAGCATCTCAACTAAAATTAGTGTGTGTTTGTGCTACTGTGTATCAATAAATAAATAAGATGAATAAATTCAAATTATTGGTCTTTTTAAAGTTAATTCTCTTTCTAACCAACCAATTCAAATTCTAGTTTTTAGTTTTCATGGAATATTATTGATGTAACTTTAATTGTTATAAACTGTTGCAAAACCAAGTGTTTAGTTTTCATTTCCAGATTAACTTTCAGATCTGGGAAAAATCTTTGTCACACTTTAAAAAGTTTTCAAATACTTCTTTTACTTTCCTTTTGCTTTCAGATTTTCCTTTCAAGTAGTTTTGTTTAGGACACTAAAAATTACTTTGTCTTTATTTCAATTAGAAAATTTACTACAATTTTTAAATAAATGGGTTTATTAATTTTCATTAATATTGCATTTTTCTCAAGATGATTCTACTGAACAATACTGTTTTCTTGTGTTTAACATATATAAGAAAAATGCAAGGACTGTATATTACTTGTATTTCTTTAACTTGCATATATCTTAATACCCAAGTAAATATTTCTTTAGCTCTAAACATCAAAGATCCTTTCCTGCTTTTTGAGGTTTGATTTTTTTTTTAATGCAAGAGCCATTCTAGGCTAAGCTGCACCACCCTACTTTTTTAAAAAATTAAAAAGAAATTATTTGGGCTATTTTTAAAGCAGATAAAAAATAAATCATTTCCACACAACCATTACCAAAATCAAGCAATGTAAATTTCAACAATTAGTAATTAACAAAAAAATTATCATTAACACAAAAGATAAAGCTTTTAGATATAAAAATAAAATTACCTTTCTTCTAAATCTTCAAATAATCCAATAACTTTGAGCTCCTGATATCCATTTTCAATATCATTTATTCTAGAGCATAATACTTGTAAAATATAATTTTTAAAAGAACTGTACACTCTAGGATACAAAAATAAAAGACGGGGGATGAATCTGAAAGAAAATATTTAAAAAATAAAATACAATACAAAATAACAGTGAATATTCTTAATCTCTCTTTCAGAATAAATATTTTTACTACAATAAAAAACTGAATAAAAGGAACAGATAAACTTTTAATTTTTTTAATTAAAAACTACCTTCTTTATTTCAATTAAAAGATAATGTTTTCTAGGTAAAATCATAAGTCATTTTTGTTTTTTGCCATATACCAATGACTAATTCCTATTATTTATATATGTGTGTGTGTATAAATTGTTTCAATTTTCAGTCAACGATTTAGAAGTAAATAAAGAGAACTTTTTAAATAACAGTCTTTTTCTTGTCCCATTATGTTTTTCAATCTTACAACATCTCACATAGCTGAATATCTAACAGAATAATCCTAAGTTTTAAAAGGATAGTTAAAAATAGAAGGCTGTCAAGATTTCCCTGTTTTAGAGCTTCCAAAGTAAATCACTTTGGAACACATGTTATTCTATAAATATAATAAAGCTGAAAAAAGAGATTATGTTAAAAGTGACATGCACTATAAGAAAAAGTCAGCTAAAAATCTTCTTTCTTAAGTAAAATTAGAGTAAAGAAAATAATGGAATAGGAACATCTAAAAAGCCCAATAAACTACTTCAGTATCAATGAAATTACAATTTTTTTTCCCTGCAAAAAACATTTCTTTTTTTTTTTTTAATTAAATAATTACTATTTTACTGCACAATTTCTGGAAAACTAAGTTTTAATTTGAAATTATTACAGTACAATCATAAATTTTCTTAAATATTTATTGTAGGAAAATATTAAGTTGAGTTGTAATTTTTATATAAAATAATTAATAAAAGTAAATGCATTTTAAAAAAAGAACAGTTCATTTAAATCAACTTCATACAAAAATGTATTTCTTTAAAAAACTGAATTCAATAAAAAAGGAAAATTTTAAAAACATCTTTCAAAAATGCAAAATAAAAATATATAGTTTAAATTTTTACTTCACAAAATTTTTAAATATTTAAATGATTGATTTATTTTTCAATGTTGAATTTGAAGACAAAATATTTTTTGGATGAAACAAAAGACTTCATACAAAACCATAATATAAACTATTGCTTATTAAATTCCATGATTGAAAATTTTACATTCAAACTCTCTAGATAAGAATTTCTGATAATTTCAAATGTATTTGAACTAGAGAATAAGTATTATGTATACATATTACATATTTCCATGGAAGATCATAATTTTTAGGGGAAATTATGTTGATTTTTTAAACAATTACATTAATCTTTAATCGCTTAAAAAAATCTTAAAATTGGATTCAATTTTTTTTTATCTAATATTAACTGAATCTTATTCTTCTCTTAAAAATCCATTAACACATTAAAAAACAAAATTCTAAAAAACCTTTAACTTAAGTATTCAAATCTATTTTCTTTTAATTCTTAAGAGTTAAATTTGTAATTTGTTTTAATTTGGGTATATTAATTTTGTAACAGAAAAATTATTACTCTGTGTTTCTATTTATAAACATCTATCAAAAGAAATTTTAAAACAACTTTCAAAAGTTTACAAATACATTACTTGTCAGCAACAGCAGGACAAAATTCATGAATTTTATTCAAGCAATAAAGGAATTTTTCCTCTTCTTTGTTTTTTAAAGTCTCCAGTTGTTGTATAACTTTTATGAAAAATGGATTCTTAACAACATACTCTTCATCCTTTAATATACTTTTAAGAGCAAGCGATACAACTTCTGCAGCAGATCCATACACTTCTTTGTATTTATGAGATAGATTCTTCAGAAGAATAGAAAAATAACTAGAAATAAAGAAAATTGTAGGATTCACAGTTATAAATTTGCAATTTAATACCAATAATATATAAAATCTCTATACACATTTTCAAATAAGTAGTGTAAACTATATATAATTAGTTATTCTCAAAACCATACTGAAAAATACATATATTTCCATTTTTTCAGATTGCTTTCCATTTCCAACATTTATAATTATTTTTTGAAAAATTATATTGCTGATCAATAAATATGAACTGAAATAAATATTTTGTCAATCCAATCAAAAATTATAGCAGTATAATCTCATTAGCAATCATTAAGAAACCAGCTTTCTGAAAATGTTATGAACATTTTATAATCTTTTCATAAAATAAAGCAAAGTTAATGCGGTTTTATTTTTTAAATAAAAATGCATTTTATTTATAATGTTTACTAAAGTATATAAGATATTTTATTAGTATGCAAGTTTAAATAAATTTAACAATGTAATAGTATATTTTATGACACTTGCACAATTACTGTATCCCATTGAATAAAGAAGAAAACATAAATTACATAATAATCTATCTACCTTTGAGCCGATGCCATATCCCGAGAGTTGAATGGCAGAAAATCACAAGATAATACTACACCAAGTAACTGTATTCCAAACACATTCTTCTTAGTTTCAGGGGTGAAATCATTCATCTTTTCATATATTAGACTGAAAAGAAGGAAATTTACTTAAGAAATGCATTTAAACACTTTTCAAAATAATTCCCTGTTAAAAAATTAATGACAAAAATATTTGACTGAAAGAATTATTAGCAAGATATATGATAGACAAATGTGATTTTTTTTTCATCATTCCTTTTTAAACAATTAGTTCCTTTCAAATAATCTAATCAGAGATAAAAATTGTTTAAAATAAAATAAAATAAAAAAATAAACTATTCAAAAAAAAAATTTCTTTTCTTCGAAATTTGTGACAATAATGTAGCTTTAAAATAACCAGCTATTTTTTAATATTTAATTTCAATATGTTTTAAACTTTTAATTCTGAGAATAAAAAATTCATGAATTAGCATTAATATAATTTTAAAAAATTTGCAAACATCTTTTTATTTTATTTATTTATATCTAGAAAATTACTTTTATTCTAAAGATCTAAAGTAATTAACAAAACATGCAGAAAAGAAGGAGCAAGAAGATTTATTACAAGAATTGTTATCCACAAGAAAAAGAAAAAAGAATAATACAAGATTTTCAACTGTTGTAACAAAATCTTTTGATACACAACGTTAGTTATTTAAAGTAGTTAGAAAGACAAAATTTATCTTATCCAAATAATTAAAAGCTAATATTCTTCATATATGTTGAAACTCCTAAATTAAACTCATATATTTAAATTAAAAAATAAATGTCAAGCTATCACATTTTATCTCCATCAAAAGTATAAATAAACAGCAGGTATCTAAAATTTATGTGTACAATTATAGAACACATTTCTGCATTGATTATACAGTTTTCAACTTTTAAAATTAGTCATTTCTTTTTTCAATAAATAACAACATATAAGGCAGAATTTGAAATTTTTTGCTAATTTTTTTTACCAACAATTAATTATGGTACAAAAATAATTATATACCTATATAAAAATAAACAGTAAATAAAATTACCTTTCCCATGATATTATTTAAGTATTATACAAGGATTTGTTTAAATTTTGAAACTTTTAAAATGACTTTAATCAGAGAATAAGGCTATTCAATGTTCTATTTCTACTGAAGTGAGAAAATTAGGAAGTAAAAAAAAAGGGATACTACACTACAACAGAGAAACATTAAAAATAAAAGATTGGTATTTTGGACACTGAAAATGAAAGACACGTAGCAATGATATGTTGAGAAATATAATCAATAAGGAATCGGAATATATCATAAATGAAGCTTGTATTTTATAATAGCAAACCATCAAATACTTTTTAAAATTTAATTCAGTCATAACTTTTTCCCCTAAAAACAAATAAACCTTTAAAAAATAAACATCCATCCACTCTTCCTCCAATGAAATATTCATGAAATTTATAATTATGAAAAACATAATCACTTCAGTAAATAAGTTACTTTCTACAAAATATTTTACCTGTAAGGTATTTCAAGGCCATTTTTCCAACACTCAAGAAGAGTTTTAATTACTTCAAGGTTATTACGAAATATTTCTCTTCGAGAATGCTCACAGTTTCTTATCAGGAATTTCAGAACTTCATTAGCTTTTTGCATTCCATTTCCCTTGTAAACAGATAATACAAGCATTTAAATTTACATGTATTCAAAATTAAAAAAAAAAAAAAAACTTTTAAGAGAAGAACAATCTTTATAGTATTGTTTCAGAAAAGCAGGAACAAACAGTTATCCATCTTACTAAAACAGACCAATAGAGTGAATGCAGAATTAAAACAATTTTAAGCTCTTTATTATATCTTAAAATTGAAAATATGAACAAAATAAAACTAATGTTCTTTTCCTCTTTCTAGTTTATACTATACAAAATAATACTTTTTTTTAGATTACAAAAACTTGGAAAACAATCATGATTGTCATTAAAAAACAATTCTAAAATAATAATGATTTAACATTATGATGGATTGAGAAATAATATTTCATTACAAAAATTTTCATAAGAATTCTTTCTATATAATAAAAATAAAACAAACTAAAGAAAACAATTTAGTCTGAAGAAACTATTGATAATTCTTCTGGAAATTATAAAATTCAATAGATAAATCATATTTTATATAATTAAGCTTTTCTTGTTTTGAGGCTTTTGCCTCAGTCAAATTTTTAATTAAATCATTTTTAAGTATAACAAAAATTTTATATCTATATACATCCACAATATAAAATATATGCAGAATATAATATAAAATACATAAAAAAATTAGTAAACCAAAAATTTAAATTTATAAAAAGATAACTAAAAATGTTAATAATAAAAATAAACTATTTTTTTAAAAAAATACTAACCTTTGGAATAGCATCTGGTGCCCATGATAAAAGAGTAATAATAATATCCAATATATAGTAATTTAATGAAAATCCAGCAACTCCTAAAATGATCAAGTCTAATAAAGGTTCCATAAGAAAGTTTGCATATGGTTGTAAGATCTATAAAACAGAGATAATGTTGATTAATTAAAACTGATTAGAGCATTTCAAAAACAATACATCAGTTTCTTGTAATGAAAATATTACTTTTATTTGACAGTCAGTTAAAAAACACGTTCTTAAAGATCCTTATAATTAACAACTGAAAATACTTACTTCTGCATTATTAATTATGACTCGACCTAAGAATAAACGAATATTCTCAGGTACCATTCCATCTTCTAAGTTTTGAACAATACAACTTAGCCATTGTGGAATACTGTCAGCCTGAAAAAAATTATTAATCAATAAAAAGCATGTAATACATTTTAAATACAAATTATATAACTTCAACACCAAATATAGCTCACTAAAAATTTTATACATCTAATTATTTGCAAAAGCTTAAGGGTATATGATAAGAAACTTTCATAGAATATCAATATTTTATTAATAATTTTTTAATTATGGTGATAAAATAGAAATTATGGATTTTGACCTGTGTACTATTTTTACAGATATAATTTCAGAAAAATTATTCAATAATTACTTATTATGAACACAGAGAAATTTGCTGTTATACTCAAAATCAAACCAAAAATATTTTCATTCTTTTAAAAATGCTTGTATACATCAAAGTATGCAACTGACACTTTCTCGCCTTTACACAAAATACTGTATGAAAGTTTATATGCATTTTTTGAAATCTATCCTTCCACAGTTTTTTCTTTCAATTTAAAATCAAATGCACATGATTTTTTAAATACAAACATTTTAAGCATTTTAAGATATTACAATACAATTATGATATAACAAGAATCCCACAAATGTGACTGATTTGCTACATATCATTAATGAGCTATTGTTAAAGATACACATATATATAACTATAATAAGAGAAATAAATAAGCTTCTACACTGGCTTAAAAACTGGTGTCACTTAAATATTGCACCATTTTTTTCTCAATAAACTTTAAAAAGCATGAGGGTAAAAAAGATAAAATGTTGAAATGGAATACTGTCAAAGAAAAGCAATAGGATATCTTTTAGCTGCATAGAAAGCACTCACTCACTATTATATATATATATATATATATATATATATATATATATATATATATAT
>JAPMOQ010025968.1:875404-1003354 GCA_026543055.1 Argiope trifasciata
TATATATATATATATATATATATATATATATATATATATATATATATATAATAAACATAAAAAAAACATTATAAACATAATAAAAACCTGATTAGCTAAAATATTTTTAAATCACAAATCTAAAAAATGTGTCCTGGGATTTTCTGGATGTGAAGATATGGAGGTATATGCAAAGTGAACTGGGTTGCCACAAACAATTTAAAGACATTACAGACTAAAAAAATTGTAGAAAAGGGTATTGCCATCAAATACTAAATTGATAAAAAGTCAGAATAAAGAAAATTAAATTTTCTTTAAAAAAAAAATCATTTTCTGAGCATTGAAAATTTTGCTAAAATTTCAATAAATGAAGATTTTTTTTTTGTTTCCCCGTAAAATTATTTATTTAGCACTTTTAAAATATTCTTTATCTAATTTTTATTGTGATAAATAACTAAGTAAATTTTTATATACATTTTTAAAAAATTAATTTAGAAATATATTTGAAAAAATGTTTTGATTTTTGTATGGTGAAAATTAAAAGTGACTGTTGAATCAGTTGTAGCCTAGTATACAGTGTGCATTAATAATTTTTTTCTTTTAAAGCAACATAGATATTACATTATACATGTTGTTACTTCAGGTTTACCTTAAGAATGAACGAACAATGTAATGGTAAACACCATCTGATATCCATTAAAGAAAAAGATGGCACATTGTTATTATGGACACACACAAACAAAAGAATAAATTACTGATTTTTTCTAAATGAGAAATTTGCAATTGTTACTAAGTATATATTGATGATATATTTCAATTCTAACAATACTATTTTAAGGTTAAAAAAAATATTAATGTAGCATATAAAAAGAATTTTGAATTCGTAAAGTTAATCCAAAAATGTGCTTTGTTTTTTATACTCAAAGAATTTCAAAATTACATAATATAATTAGATCTAAAATAATAGCAGAACTTGATAATTTAACTTAAAAAGTAATCAATTTAAATAGATTCCCCCTCTTTCTTTTAATTTTGTTAATTGGAAATATAGGGTAGTAGTATGCCTCAAGCATGTAGGATTTTTAAAGAGAATGATTTTTGATTTGCTATTACAGAATTATAATTGCAAAGAAGAATCTTTTAACGACAGTGTTATAACATTAAACAATTCTCTAACTGGACATTATCATCCATTGCTTCAAACCTCTCAAGATTCAAATTAAAGCAAAATTTATTACTTAATTGAAATACTTCCTTTTTTTCCTTCATCAGGAACTATTTATTGTTGCTATTGTAATTTTTTTGTTTGTAACATGGTGTTTTTAAATCTAATAATTACTTTATAACTACCTTATATTGCAATTAAAAAAACTACACTCATATTTATAAAAAGAAAATTTTAACATTTAAAACAGCTCAAATTCAGATATTTCTGTTACAACTATAACCACTTACTTGTACTTCAGGAATAATGCCATTGTTTTTCATTTGTTGCAAGAGCTGACAAAGTGCTCCCATTGAATCATGACTGTTCAGTTCATCGTCTTCTAATACTATATAATTATCTCTATATTTTTTCTAAAAGGAAAAAAATATATATGTTTATATTATTTCTATTATCATGCAGAAATAGCACTATTGTATTATACAAAAAGATGGCAAATGAAAAAAAAATTAAAAAATATACTCATAATATCTCAAATAGAAATTTCTTCATATTTATTTTATTTTGAAAGGTCGTACATTCTAAAGATAAAATATATAAGTTATGAATTTCATTCAGTACAAAGATTACAGGAATAGATTCTAAAAGAGAATCAGAAAATAAAGAAAATTACAAACCATATTCCTTATTCTTACCTCAAATAATGACTTCTTGGACTTCTTATTAGATGCTTCCTCAGTATTTTCATTTTTGCGAGAGAACAACTGAAAAAAATTAAAGCAAACATTAGTTCTAATGAAATCTACAGTTACACCAATTTTAATATAATCAATATAAGTTCTTAAGAAAATTATAAGTTATACACTGAATTAAACATATTTGACTTTCCAAAATAAATAAATGAATATAGAGAAGCACAAATATAAATATTTAATAAAAACTCTATAAAATTACAGAAATCACTATAAATAAAAAAGCAACATGAATGCAATCAAAATTCTCGACATGTCTCAAGAGAATAATATACAAAATTATCAATTATTTTAATTTATGTAAAAATTTACATAGCTCTGTTTCTTGTAAACTTAGATCTTAAAGAAATCAGAAAAACAACATAGTCTTGGTGACTTTAAAGCACAGTCTACTTTTCAATATTTGTACACAAAAAGATAAAATAACCATTCTGAACTTCTTCATTAGAGGTTGTTCAATGACTGATTTTAACTTGAAGTATTTTTTTATTTGCTTTTAATAAAAGCATTTTCTTATGGTAAAATACATAATAAATTTATTCCTCATACAAAAAGAAATTATTAATAGGTTTTGGACAAAAAAAGAAATCACAAATTGAAAAAAGAAATTTTAATATACTCAATAAAAATAAAGTAGAATAGCACAATTGAATAAAATTTGAGAAAAAAAGTTAATTTTATTAGCGGTTCAATTTAAACTATATTTTACAAAAAACATTTTAAAATTTGTCAAATAAAAAATATTTGCTTTGGAAGTAAATATTGAAAAAATAAAACATTAATTACAGCAACATTTCTCTTTTTAAAAAGTTAATAAACAGTAGCAAAATGAATGAAATAAAAGTTATATCAGTCAAAAATATTTTTCTCATAAGATTTATTACTTCAAAAATTCAGTCAGATGGTGAATCATATGGAATTCTAAGATTTCAGCTCTATGAAAATTTTCCTATAGATGCCTGAGTGTATGAAAATTATGACCAAACAAGATCTCCAAAAAAATATGACTCGAACAAAATTATACCATATAACTTTTATTTAATAAAATTAATGAACTTCTTTTTATTTTATAAAGCAAGTAACAAAAATAAATAAGTTCAACTATCACATCAATAACCAATAAACAGAGCAGAAAATTTAACCCAAAAGCTAATCAACTAAATCTAAACATTAAGTCATGTCACAAAGGAAATATGTTAACAGGGAATTTTCAAATATTTCTATGTACCTAAACATTTTATGGCTGTTTGAATAATATAAAAAGTATCAAAAGCCATTGTTCAAATGCATAGCAATAAACCTTCATCAAATGTTGAGTCCGACAATTTTTTAATCAATACAAAACTAAAAACATTTAAATTTTAAAAAGAAAAGCTGCAATACATACTGGCTCATTCGTTGAAAAGACAAACTTGCTCACATCTTCAGCTAAACTACTAAGACCTAGATCTTCTGAACCAAATAAATTTAATGAAGAAGGTACATCAGAGGAATCAATTTCATCATCGTTTTCCTGGGATTTATTTCTAATATTGTGTCGAATTGCTACAAATTTTTTCTTGCGAGAAATGGAAGGCTAAGAAAATTGTAAAAATAATGATTAATTTTTTTTATTATTAGTGAACAAGAACATTAAAATAGCATCCCAAAAATTAAATTGCATTAAAAAAACATAATTAATTAAGTTTTAAATTAGTTAAGAACTAAATTCAGTTTTCAAAGGTGATACTTAAAATACAGTCGAGTATAGCTCTATCAATACTTGTTATAATAGAAAGCCAACAAATAAAGAATGTGGGGGGGGGGATTAAAAGGGAGAAGAAAAGATACCTACATCCATCTCCATTTCAAATATTGGTTTGCTTTCAGCATCTACAATTCTCTCCCATATACGTTCATTCTAAAAAATAAAATTGGAAAAAACATGAGACACAGTAATACAATCTATTCAATTTTCTACTTTTCATCGATACTCAATGAAATTAACTTTATATACGAAGTAAAATCTATACTAGTAATAAAATTGTGATTGGGTGTGTGTATGGTCTTTCAATTTAGGATCAAAAGCAAAACAATTGCATTCTATTTAAGTAAAAAGTGTAATATTTTATAGTCTGTTTATGTCAAATCACAATCAGGTTCATCTCTCTTTTTTTGCGTAATCATTTTTGAATATATAAAAAAGAAGAAAATAAAAAAATTCTCTGATGGGAAAAAAATAGATATTGATGAAAAAAATATACTCTAAGGTTTATCTGGTAATAAGAAAATATTTTTAATCCTTGTGTTTAAATTTTTAAAAACTAATCTTCAATTAATAATCTAATCTAAACCAATGAGAGATTCTAACTTGAATCAATCTACAATAGCTGGATAGTTACATCTATTCAATAAAGTAAATTTTTACTCAATTATGCGTGGATATTTATCTGAAGCAATTAATTATTTGGAATTGAATGTTGCGATATATATGATAAAATTATTTGTCAATACATGATAGTAACTACTTATGGAGAATGTGTGTTAACTGATCATCAACAGCCCAGAGCATTTGATTTAACCTTCTGACTGCCCCATTTGTAGACTGAAATCGCTTCAAAAATTGCTTCTTTTTTTTCCCAAGAAAATTTTAAAATTGCATATATTGGTGAATAGAAAAATGCTTTTTTTTTTTTTTGAAAATATTTTTTTAACAACTTATATAGGTCAAAACATAAACCGAATGTCTAATGCTGTACATAATTTATTTCAATGGTTAAATGACAAAAATTGGAATGTGCTCCTCAATAAAGAAAGAAAAATGGAAATCGTGGGAGGAGCAGATTTTGTTGCATTTGAGCTGCCCATGGAAATTGCAAGATGATCAGCCAAAGGGTTAAAGTTACCTTTTAGTTACTTCTCAAGTAATAAGTCACTAAGAAAGGGCTGTTTAAGGTTTAATCATATTTCTAATTTTTAATTACATTTTTATAATGGTTTTCTGTGATAACTTTTAAAAATACAATTACCCAAAAAATAGTTTTTAAATCATTTTAAGACTTTTTAAAAATTAACTTTTTAATGACATTAATTTTATTTGCTATGCCATTTTTCCCTTGAAATTTGACATTTTTTATTATTATTATTATTATTTTCATTGCTGCAATGAAATTCAAGCCCTTTTGGTTTTTCGCTAAGTATATGATTTTTATAAATTTTCAAAGGCTAAATGCTTAGGTTTATTATCTGGACGATTTCCAGGAAGAATAAAAATAAAAAAAACTGAAGTACAATAAATGAAGGATAATGTATAATTAACTGACAGATTAACAAGTCAGTTATTTTCTTAACAATACTAAGATCTCATGGGACTTTACACCAACAGCAATTTGCAAAACAAATGCAAAGCAATTAAAATAACACTATTTTAATTTAATGTGTATCATTATATTTAATTTGATATATATCATTTTATTGTTTAAAAAAATCCATTAAAAGTATCTTGAACATTAAATTATGTACAAATGGTTTAATTTAAATTAAACACAATCAATATTAACAGTGACTTTCAAGCAGTAAAAGGCAGATAGTAAAGAATAAAACAGAAATGATTAAAAAAATTCTTTAAATATATGAATAGCACACAAGCTAATATATGTATAAAAATTTAATTATTTGTACACAGTCATTTAAATGCTAAAATACTAAATCCAGAGAAATTAGTGCAAGGAAAAAATGTAGGTGGAAATTAAATGCCCATAATAATGAAAATTCACACAAAACACATTATAGAAAGTTTAGTGAATATTCATGAAGGAAGAAGAGAGAAATAGTCATTTTTACAAACACAATATAATTTAATTATTTTTTTAAATTCATCACTTAATAAACACAATGAAAATGTTAATAAATAGTACAATTTTTAACAAAATAAATCATTATTACCTTCACAGGGTTTTCTTTGAATAGAAAAACATTATAAAATTTCAACTCATTTTGGGTGCATGATACAACTGCCATAAGGGTGTTATATTTGGCACAATTTAATTTTCTAAGTAATTCTTTATATTCAGGTTCCATTTCACAGCTTATACGTTTAAATTCCAATGAAATCCTATTAAAAAGTAGCATCTTTTTATTAATATTGATATGATTAGACATCTGTAATTAGTTTTAAAATGCTGGTTTCATCAAATTTTCAATACACTTAAAAAATTTTGATGAGCAATCAAGCAGTATAAAGTTTTCCATAACAGTTTCAGAAATATATAAAATGTATAATGCCAATGTAAAAATATATAATCATTTTCCCACATCATGCTAGAATTATAATATGGTGAAAAGCAAAATATCTCTATTTTGATAAGGAAAGAGAAAAAAAGAAGACAAAAGGGGAAATGAAAAATTATTAAACATATCCTTCAGAAAATATGCAATCTACCAGAAAGTCTATATTTATGAAATTCTTATTAAATGTCCCTATTTAAAAAAGTAAGTAATTATGATTACCAAACAAATTACTAAAAGAAAAAATATATATAAGAAATCTCAAACTTTAAAATTAGGCTGATAAGGAGACAAGAAAAATGACTAAACTAAAATGTTATGGTATTTCTTTTGACTGAAAGTATCTTTAAAAAATAATTAAATACTTATGAATGGAGAAAATAATAAATAGATTGGGAGGGAAAGTTGAAAATGAAAACTATCATAATGAACTTTTAAAAAATATAGTTTTTACTGAAAATAATATATAAAATGAAAAAAATAAATTAAACATCTTAATTGAAATAAAAATTTGAGAAATACGAATGTTAATATTCCCACGACTAATTCAAGGAATACCAATAAAAATATAATAAGAAAAAAAGATTATTACTTGATAATTTCAGAACTGAGCTCATTTCCCTGATTAGGTTTTTGCCCAAGAAATGATTCAACAATTTGGGAATCTTTAGTATGAAGAACATCTTTAGAAAGATTTTGGTACATCAGTTCCAAGAGTTTGTAGCAAACAATTTTTTTGGCTAAGAAAACATCTTTGGCAGGAGTAATCTGAGAAAAAAAATCAGAAATAAAATTAAAATTATGGTAAATTATACATTTGACATTAAATTAAGCTTTATGTATTGAAAAACAAGGCTTGGTTTGATTTGATGTGCTGGATCTTCTTATTTTGATATTATATTAAAGCTCCAAATGATGACTGTTACAATTTTGAGTTAAAATTCTGAAAAAAAAAAATTATAAATAGAGCTGTTATTCTTCCATTTCATTTTTTTTTTTTTTTTTTGCTTTATTTTATTTTTACTAGTACTAAACAATTATAATTTTGTCATGAAGGACCTATTTTATTTATATAATTTTTTTTCCTTAATCAATAGTTACAAATAAGCTTACACAAAATATATTTCCTTGTTTAAATACTACAATTTTTCCCACAGAAGAATGGTTGTTCTAATAAGCACTCTTCATATCTGTATTTATTACAATGAAAGTAAATTTAATTTTGTTGGAAAGAAATTTTTTTACAAGAAACTGTTTACCCTATTTTAATAAAAAAAAATGATTATATGATTATTTTCCAAAAATATTACTATAATGATAAAAAAAATAAATCGAAAATCAGAAATCTCCTTCCCTAAATATAGGAAGAGAATGGAAATTTTCATTGGTTCATGATAGTATGGTATAATTTGAATTTAAATATATTTAAGTTAAAAACAATAAAATACACGAAGAAAGTTTTTGTCAGAAAAGAGTCTTATTTTTACAGAGTTCAGAGGCTGAAATTTTCTTTCTAGATCTGATGAGTAAAATGTAACATTTACATTAAGTAATAGATGTAACCAAATAATTCTTTTTTGTTTCTGTGTTGAAGATTTCTAAAACTCAATCCTGAATGAAATAGTATTGCTTATTACATTTTATTTTGCAAACAATTTAAAGTTAAACAATGTTTTGAAAACTTTCAATTCTTAAAATAAATTCCATAGTAAAAATAGGCATAATATAAGCACATTTTAAACCCTTATGGAGATGATTGGGAGGAGGGAATAATCATTATGCTAAGAAAATACTTTTGAAATTTAAATTACTATCTTTTGAAAACTTTGAAAGAAATGAAATTAATGTAACACCCAATATTCTGTACAAAAAGATAAATGTTAAAGGCACTTATTTTCAGCAGTACAATACAGATTGTAAAATAATTTTTTTTAAAAATATTCTTCAGTTCCATTAACCACAAAACATATGCCAGTGTTTTGTCTAGATCAGGGATGGCGAACCAATGGCACGCTCCTGATCAAAATGGTTTCATTTTAGTTCAAAATAACAAAGTTCCTATGAAATATTATGAACAAACGAGAGTGATTGGTAGCAGTGAACATATTTCCATTCCCTACCTTATTTCATACATGGAAAAAAAATCGGGCAATATTATTGGTTTGTCTTTATTATTGTTATTATATGCAAACTTTTAAGTAGTTTCAGTTCATATTTGTTAAGATTGTACATTGTAATCTCCAAAAACTGAAATTGTAATCATTGCTGGTAACATCTTGCCTTAGATATGTCCTGGACTACAACTGCAAATGCTGCAAAGTTTTTCTACACATAGAGCAGTCAGTTTCTTTGACACAACTGTATTTTAAAGTTTGTGCTATATTTATGACTTTCAACTATTGTTTAACATGGCTAGTTCAGCAAAAAAAAAAAAAAAAAAATGTAAGATAGTAAGTGTAACAAAGAATTTCTAACTTGGTGGACCGAGAAATAGCGCATGATAAGTAAAGGCGGCAAAGTGGTGTATGTTTTATGTTCAGGAACAATATGTAGAGCATTTGCATTTGAAATGGTATTTTGAAAACGAGCTGCATTTTGAAACAAATCACAAATCCTTTTGCCAAAAAGGAAAACCAGAGCAAAAAGAATTAATTGCAAGTGTAATAAAAGACAGAAATAAACAGTCAATGGCTATAGTTAAATATGTTAGTAAAAATTGTTAGACAAGTTAATCGGCTTCAAATGTCATTGCTCGGCATAGTAAATCTTTTCAGGAGGGCGAGTTTTTGAAGGAAGCCGGCTTAACCTGAGAGTTCTCCCCTTTTAGCTGACTTTGATAATAAATATAAGATAATTTAGCACATCAAAGTTATTTCTCTGTCTAGATACACAATAAATGAAAGAATTTTAAATCTGGAAATGAATTAAATCAACAACAACAAAAAACGATATTAACCCCTGTCTTTTTATATCCCTATATCTTAACGAAAGTACTAACACCACCAAGTTTGCATGTTCAGCTGTTTTTGCTTGATATCGTACGAGAAACATCATTAAGAATGCCAAAGTTAAGAGTGCCATCACAACTGATGGCGCTCCAAATATAATGGGGAAAAAAAATCAACTTTTTCAAAATTGTCCGTCAATTTCAAACAGGCGCATGAGATTCGATTCTTGAATTCCATCGTATTATTCACCAACAAGCCATTTGTGCTAAGCGTGGTTTAACATCTTTTGTTAATGTAATGGCATTAGTGACAAAAAATAGTTAACATATTGCCACATGCTTTAAATAAGCGAAAGTTCGAGGCTTTGTTGGATGAATTCAGCTCGGTGTATAATGACTAATTAATGTATAATAATGTTTGTTGATTGAGCCGAGGAAACGAACTTCAAAGATTTGTCGACTGTTTGAAAGAAATATGAGTATTTCTGCGAAATGGGGGGAGGGAGGAATGGTTTATGTAGTTTATTGGCGCAAGAGCCATGTTTGGCTATACTGCGCCAATCAAAAGGTAAAAGTATAAAAGACATTTAAAAAAAACTCATTTGTTAAAATATAGCGCAAACGTGCAGACAGAACTGCATAAGACTTATGTAAAAAAGGTTTTAGTATCTATAAAATTAAGACTGAATTATGAAAATGTCAATTCATAGTCACGTGTCATGTACCAAACAAACCATTTGTGTTCAATTTTTAAGTGTTCTGTGCATGTCGGGAAGTCTGCCTATAACGTTGATCCGATACATTAAAACTGAAGTTAATTATTACGTAGCTGAATGGCTGTATAAATCTTTTGATATATTTAAAAAAGAAATTACTATTTTGAAATATTTTCTCCAAATTTTAGTAGTAATGTAATTTTACTTCTTGTATTAAGTTTTAATTATTTTGATACCATTTTATACTTTCCTTTCCAGTATCTTTTTTGTTTTGTTTAAAGGATACATTTTGACAAATGTCTATGGCAGGGTTTTTTAAAAATTACATATGTTCTTTTATGAATATTATTTAAATGTTATTGAATGTTTAATTTTATGAGCTTAATTTCTTTTAAATAAATATTGCTTTTAAATAGGTTAAAATTTTTAAGTTTACAGGTAAAATTATTTCTTATTTTCTTAAGTAAACAATTTTATTAATATTGAGACTTTAAAGTTTAAGTTTCTCAGAGAAAAGAACATATAACTCAAATTTGTATATATTGAATAAATTAAGATTACAATTTTAAACTATACAATATAAAAGAAATAGATAACATTTTTTAAATCTATGCAACTTAAGAATGAGTTATTTCATTTTAGTTTCTAGGAATCATTAAAAGACAAGCAATCCAAATAATTAATATTTACGCGTTATAATAATTATTCAATAAAAAAGATACAGATACCATTTTTTAAATCAATGCAACTTATGAATTACTTATTTTATTTTAATTTGTAAAAATCCTTAAAAAAAGCAAGCAAAATAATTAATATTTACATCATAATTTTTATTTACACGTTCCACAAAATATAACCACAATACATATGAATAATTATTTGAAAAAATGTGATCAAATGGTTTCTTCAATGTAATCAATCACCTATTTAAAACAACTCAAAAATTATTTATTATTTTAGGCATTTAGGAAGAATATATACATAGCATGAAAAGAATGTCAAAGTAAATGATGAAATAAATTTTATTCAAAAGAAACATTCTAGATACCAAACAGCTTTTTATCACCAATAAAAAGATAATGTCATCAACTAAAAATCATATTTTGTATAGTTCTTGTTTAATTTGAAAACCTTTATCTCCCCACATCATTCGGTTCTAAACACATTCATTAGATAGCTTTTAATAAAAAGTTGATAAATTCTTCAAAATGATCGTTGCATATCAACGACTTCAAAGCAGGCTTACAACCTTTTATTCCAACGCTAACAATGCAATTCAGGATTGGTGAAAGGAAACTAAAAAAACAACATTTTACACAGCAATAACTCTTCAATTTCACATAAAAGTATCCAGCATCATACAGGTATTTCATCTTTTAACATGAAATACCGGTTTGACGGAAAAAAATGACTCAAAATTATAAGTTCAAATGTAAACAAAAGTTCCACTTCATACTTGGCGAAGAACGTTATTGACAGATTAATCAACTAAAGCTTTGTGGATGAAGGTTTAAGTGTCATGCGCATAAGTTCATGACATGCAACTTTTACGTCACATGAATTGACCCCATTTGATAAAATGATATCACCACCAAGAACATAAATAGCAATATTTAACATAAACAGAATAATAAAATCAAATGCATGTAAAAAACCCATTGGATCTTAAGAATTAAAAAATATTTAGATGGGATTTTTCACCCATCAAATCTTGAAACGTTGAAGATGAGGTAAAAAAAATGAGCACGATAAGAATTAAAGACAGGGCAGTCAATGGGGTCAATTCATGTGAAGTAAAAGTCACATGTCAAGTTCTTATATGCATGGCATTTAAACCTTCATCCACAAAGCTTTAGTTGATTAATCTGTCAATAACGATCTCTGCCAAGTATGAAGCAGATTCTTTGTTTACATTTGAAGTTATAACTTTGAGTAATGTTCTTTCCTCATATTATATATTAAAAGATGAAAAAAATGCATTAAAAAAGTGTGATGCTGGATACTTTAATGCAAAATTTAAAAGAGATTGCAGTATAAAATGGTTTTTTTTAAAGTTTTCTTTCAACAATTCTGAACAATTGCATTGTTAGCATTGGAATAGAAGGTTGTAGGCCTGCTTTGAAGTTGGTGATATGATACGATCATTTTGAAGAATTTATTAAATGTGTGCCCTTTTACTAACTATAGGAAACAAAAAAATACCTATTCTAGTAATTTTTATACTGTGACAACATATCCGACAAGCAACTTTCTATTAAAAGCTATCTAATGAATGTATTAGGACTGAATGATGTTGTGATGAGATAAAGGTTTCCAAATTGAACAAGAAATACACCAAATATGACATATATAATTTTTAGTTTATGGCATTAAAATGAAATGCATCATGAGGTTTCACTTTTTTACTAAGAGTCTTAAACTTTTCTTTATCTTTTAGTAATTCATATTCAGTTATTGCTATGTAATCATGTTTAATAATAAAAGAGTAATCTGTTTATTCTCATCAGTGTTTTTTTTTCTGATACTCTACATTTTTGTTTCTTGTATTTAAATTGAAATTGATTGCTATAATGCTGTGCAATATCATAGTGGACCTCAGTGATTTCTGTTTTGATAAATACTGATATTTTCATTGAAAATCAATTTCCATATCAGCATTTATTACATATTTTTTATTTCCAATTTCATTGCAGCATGTATACTCTACTCTACTACCTCTACGGAAACCACTCTGCAACGGAAAGATGCATCCTTGTCTCTCCAACTCGAATATTAAACGAGCGTTGACCATGCACTCGAAGGTCTTATAAAGGCAGTTTATAAGAGCAATCGGCCGATAAATCAGAGGGACAGATGGTTCTTTGCTAGGTTTTAAGATAGGAATCACAATAGCTTTTTGCCATTGTGAAGGGTATTTCTGGTCAGTCCGCAGTCTGTTAAAAAGCAGTAAAAGATTGGAAAGAGAAATGGTATTCAAATGACGAAGCATGCTATACGTGATTCCATCTGGCCCAGGACTGGTATCATGGACTTGAGACAAGACCATTTCCAATTCAATCATCCGGAATTCGCAGTTAAATGGAATGAAAAGTCGGGTTTTAAAGCACAAAGACAACCGTTTCGCTCGATTCTTAATTGCCAGAAATTCAGGACTGTAAGAATCAGTTACGGAAACTTGTGCAAACACTTGCCTGAGAAGGTTAGCAATGTCCAATGGGTTCGAATACTTCACATTACCAGTTTTTAAAACAGGAATAGAAGTTTCGTGATAGATCCCATCGGCGTCTGTCTGACTACAACGCCGAATGCGGCGAGCTAGCGTCTTGCCTCTTTCAAAAATGATCAAATTCCTAGTCGTAGAGTATCTTCTAAAAAGATTCCAGACTTTTTTCTGTTTTTCATGACTGTCGCGGCTTTATTCCACTATGGTCTACGAAATTTTCTTAGACGTGGGGAAGTTTTCGAAATGGTGGCGTTAGCGGCTTTCATTATCGTGTCAATGACATTTTGCACCCCAAATATGGACATGAAATCCTTATGGACATTACTTTGCGTCGCAAGCCTGAAAGCTAAGGAATTTTTCAATGTTGACTTCTTCGAATTTTGAGGAACATCTTGTATGGAATGGCCAAGTTATGCGAGTTTCAATGTCAGCGATTTTTGAGTTTTCTCTTTTTTAAACTGTAGGAGTTTCAGGTGTGTTACTAATAGAATGTTCTGTGTTTGAACAAGAAACTTTTTTCAGCTCCTTGATTTTAGTAGTGTTTCTAATACAGTTTGTGCAAGGACAGTTTGTACAATATGACTTTTGCAAAGCGGGAGCATATGTTATGCCAGGCGTAGGATTTTAAGTGACAACTCTATGCCTAGCTTCAGGATAAGATTAACTTTCTTTGATTTTGAAAGATATTATCTGTTTTCAAATTGCCAGCGGGAACAGGATCGAGAGAAGGGCGAGTGATGGCCACTGCAGTTCACGCACTTTTCAGTTGCGGCCCACTGCTGGCAACTGTGGCCTTTTTCTGGGCATCGGGCACAAGTGAGTGTCCCACGGCAATTTGCCTTTAATGGCTAAAATGTTGGCACTTAAATCATCTAAATGGATTCGGGATGTACAGTCTTACCGGTAATTTGATGTAACCTGCATAGATATATTTTGGCAGTTTTGGAGATATAAATGTTAGTTTATGGCGTTCTATGGTTATGGTTTCAATAATTTTTCCATCACGCCAGAGGGTAATTCGGCGAACATGTGCAACTCCTTGTGATTTTAGCTCATCTGTTATATAATCAAGAGAGGGATTCAAAATTTCCCCACAAGTGACAACACCTTTAGAGGTATTTAACGATATATGGGGACTGACACTGATAGAGATAGTAGCAAGAGCTTTCAATTTTTGTATGTTCTGGACTTGCTTTCGAGAAATGACCTCTACTAACAAGTCATCAGATCTCATCTTTTTAATTGATGCTAGTTCACCTACAGTTACGTTGGTGGCTTTTTGAACTAAGAATGGCGATACTGTTTCAAAAGTTTCGTTCTTTTCTGACAGACGTTTTATTACATAGAAACTATCGGAATAACTGTCACAGTTTTGAGTGATCAGTACAATGCGACACCCACTGAAGGGACCACTTTTGGAAAAGCCCATACGATATTAGAAGTGTTTCAGGTTCGACGACACCACCCACCATGAAACCCCACAAGGGAAGGTAATTACCGGCTCCAGCCTCGGCATACACCTTAGTGCTACCCGGAACCTATACGCTGGGAGTTATCCCGTGGACAGTGACCACTCTTAACGCCAAACCCAGGGAGTAACCCCCTTCGCTTGATACCTAGCAGATTAGCCACTTAGGTGACTAGGTACCAGCTGATCGATGTACCGGGACCACAGTGTACCACCTGTTAAATGGGCCGCTACGCACGGCCAACAAGTGGGGGTATTTGCTGTCCATGAGAAGCAGAAAGAAAATAGAGTGGCAGAAGCATCTCATGGAGAGCTCCCTCGCCTACCCTCCAATGAAAAAAAAAAGATGAAAGTGAAAAGCAGATGGCGGAAGAGAGAATAAACGTGAAGGGAGTAAAGATCCTTGTTTGCCTCGGGATTGGGAAACCCATACTCACCTAAAGGTGAACCTCTGAGGGGCAAAACGGGTGTGGGGGATAGAACAATACCCACAATTGTTGTATATATTATGTGGCTTTCAAAATTGAAGTTTTTTACAGACATGTGTCAACATTTCAATGAATTGAAGATAAAGCTGCAAGGAACAAATAAAACAATTATAATCATGATGAATCTCATCCGTGCTTTTGATGCTAAAATACATGTTTTCAGAAACGATTTTATTAAAAGAAATTACAAGTACACCCTAAACTTGAAAAAAATATATATATCTAAGATTTAGATGCACATGAAAAACCAAACCAAAAAAAAAAAAAAGCCAATACGTAGGTTGAATTCCGCCAAGGATCGAACCTGCGATGTTCGGGTTTGAAGTCCAGTAACTTATCCACTATACAAAAATGGCCACCAATGTTTTAGTGGTAGTTAATGGCTTATTAAGATGTCACCACAATACTCCCCTACCAGTGAGTTCGCTAGAGAGACGAACGATTTTATTGCGCTAAGCGTTATGGCTAGTGTATGAGCGTTGCTGCTGCGTCAAGTGAGTCTGACGACTTTGTGTTGCTGCGTCAAGTGAGTCTGACGACTTTGTGTTGCTGCGTCAAGTGAGTCTGACGACTTTGCGTAGCTGATAGAGAGATGGCGCTAAGAGAGCTGTTGAAAATTCATCACGTCCGGGTCACCAATTTGGCGTAATGTGTTGACGGAAAAGCGCCAATACGTAGGTCGAATTCCGCCAAGGATCGAACCTGCGATATTCGGGTTTGAAATCCAATAACTTATCCACTATACAAAAATGGCCACCAATGTTTTAGTGGTAGTTACTGGCTTATTAAGATGTCACCACATTTACTATTTACCCTGATGTGACTACATTTGATGAACTGAACTTATCTAAATTCGATTGGTTGGAAATTGAAGAATTATAAATGCAACTGATTAAATTCCAGTCTAGTTCAATATGGATTCAAAAATTTATCGAGACAAGGAAAAAATTGCAATTGATTGAAACAGAAAGATTAACTAGTATTATAAATAAAAATGCCAGTAACAAAATTTTAGAAGCAGGGGATTCGATTCCAGACATATTGAACTATTTGAAGAAACTGACTTTATTTTGCCATATAAAATTGAAACTACAACCTATTTTAACCACATTTCATCTACCTATGCCTGAAAGTCATTATTTTCAAAAAAGAATAACATTAAAGACATGCTTAGAAGCTATTTGACAGATATATTTGCATCAGCATGCATGTATATATTCAGCGTGCATTCTGAAAAAGTAACACAAAAGTCACACCAATGTTACTTTAGTTTGAATTACACATAACATTTAAACATTTACTACTATTAAATGCAAAACATATCTTTGTATAACATATAAAGAGTTCTGAGTAGCTAATACTTAGTTTTATTATTTTTTTCAACAATCACAATTCAAAATTATTTGACAGCACATCTATAGCTCAGGTCTAGATGTTTAAATCATGAATGATAAGTTAGCTACAATAATTATACTGATGGTATGATTTGTTATAAAATGGAAATCAATAGATAGTGCACTGACTTCTCCTAAAAGAGGTATGCCCCATTTCAGAAATGTAGCCAACATTTTGCAACTCATAATTGTATCTGACAAGAAAGTTAGGATCTGCTTATTTAAAAAATTTCTTCTAATCCCCATATTTGAGCTTCTCCTTGAAATTATACATGTGAAGTTTAATAACAAGCAGCACTTTAAATTTTTAAATCATCTTCATTGCACATAAATTATGCCACTGCATGTTACATTTTAGAAGAAAACAACTAAAATATTATTTTTAAAATTATACTTTCATATAGATTCCTCACCTTTAAATTAAGAAGCATAAAAATTAATTAATTGTACAATATTTCAGAGATGATATTTAATATAAGTAGTGAATTCTTAGATATTTAGCATTACAATTCAGATAAAGTAGAATATTTATTAACAAAAAATATAATTAAAAGAAAGTAAATATATTAGTACACCAAAACATTAAGTAAATTTAATTTAATATTTTTCTTTAGATTGTAATACTTACAACTGCAATATTTTCTTTTATATTATTGATCAGCACCTTAATATTTGACGACAAGAAGTTTATAAGAGGAGTAATATCAATATTCAGTAGAATGACAAGCAAAACTTTGTCAACAGCTGTAAGAATCACTTCTGGATCAAGTTTCTGTGAATTCAGTAAAAGCATTTTAAAGATAATATCAGCAAAATTTTGATGATGGCAAGGGTCTTTTCTAAAAGAAAAAAAATATAATAATATCAGAAATATACTTATTTAATACAGAATAAAGAGATAATTCATATAAAATAGACAAAAACCACAAAATAGAATCATTCAAAAAAAATTTCTAACAAAATACAAAATATCATTGTTTAAGCATTCATTTTTGACTGATTGTAATTAATTCTATATACAGATGGTACTAAATACTATTCCATCTTAAATAAACAAAAATATATTTAGGCAGAGATAGAGAAGGATGAGCAGATAAATAATAAAAATATTTAGAATGATGAACATGAAAAACAGTCTTAATCATGTATACCATTTCTAGCACATTAAAATTTGAATGGCATATTCTTGGAATATTTTGCTGCTAATTAGTATTATGCAATAATTTCTCTCTCTCTCCTTATATATATATATATATATATATATATATATATATATATATATATGTATACAGGGTGTCCCAAAAAGATTGAAACGCGCTTTAATTCTTTAACCGTTAGAGATAAGTAGGTGATGTAATTTGAAAAAATGTTCAAAATAAGATAGGAAAGAAGATTACATTAAGAAAAAAAATCCACCTATGAATTTTAAAAAGTTACACTTTGTAAATTTTTATACAACCCCTCTATGCAAATTTGGTCAATTAGAAAGTTTTTCCATTCCATCCCAGAAGACCATTAAAAAAATCTGCATAACTGTATCTTTAAAATTGAGTGAGTTATGAGCAATTGAAAATTGAACGCTGTTTTTAGTGACCATATACCAAAATGGAAATGTAAATTTGCAACAAATTATAAGCACATAAATTTTTTTATATTATTTACAAAACACATTTTTGCGTATTTACGGTACATTCACAATACAGTTACAGAATTGTCTTTTTTTTAAATCTTATCAGGGGCAAGTAATTTTATGCCATGTATTCTAAATTTACATTAGAAATTTTATAAGATTTCGTTGAAAATCAATAAAAGCCATTTGACAGATTTTATAGCAAAATTTATAAAAAAAGGAAAATACTGTTAAATTAGTCTGGTAGAATTTTACTTGTTTTCAAATTCATCATATTTTTACTAAACCGACATTCTAACAAATTAACTGCCAGACGATTTTTACCTTTCATTTAACTGGAATTTAGCCGCTTCTAATACGTGTATATTAAAGTATATCCCTATTTGCCTGAAATTTTATGTACATTTGTTTATCTGATGATGAGAAGATTGAGAACTACCGGTTCATTTAATCCAAGACCTGGCCCTGGTAGAAATATCTTGTACAATAAAGACCAAGAAATTGATATTATTGCATATTTTTCTTCCAACCCACGATCAAGCATTCGAAAAGCAAGTGCAATTACAGGATTACCTAGGACGTCAATCCATAAAATACTTGAAAAACACAATTGGCATCCATTTTGTATTCATGGACTTCAAGCACTCCATCCTTCTGATTTTAACTGACGTGTAGCATTCTCCAATTGGTTATTAATCCAACAGGACACAGATTCAAACTTTGTCAAGAACATTATGTGGACTGATGAATGTTTGTTTACGAAAAATGGACACATAAATGCACACAACGATCATTATTGGAATGATACAAAACCATTTTTTGTGCAAGAAATACATCACCAGAGAAAGTTTTCTGTGTCCGTATGGGGCGGAATTTGGAACGGAAAACTGATTGGTCCAGTGTTTTATGAAGGAACACTTACATCTATAAAATATTTGCAACTTATTTTAAATGGCATAGTAACAGATACTTTGGCGACAACACCATTGTCATTAGTAAAAAAAATGTATTTTCAACAAAACGGAACGTCTGCACACAAGGCTATAAATGTAACAAATTGGCTCAACGAAAACTTTAATAAACAGTGGATTGGTCTGAATGGACCCACAGAATGGTCCCCCAGATCTGATCTAACTCCACTCAATTTTTATTTTCGGGGTCGGCTTCAGGGGGCGAGTATTATACGCTAGTTTATAATACTCGCCCCCTGAATGTAACTGACCTTAAACAAAAGATAATTAATTCATGCAATAATATTACAGGAGCAGAACTCCAAAATATTTACAGGAGCATTATTAAAAGAGCCCAATTATGTATTGGTGTTGATGCAAAACATTTTGAGAATGCTTTAAGATTCGTGTGTTTTTAACTGTATTTTCGTTTTATTTATTTATTATTATTATTATTATTATTATTATTTATGTTACACTTCTTACAATCTTATGTTGTCAAAACTGTTTAACTCCATCAATAAGGACTTTATTTAAATGCCATTTTGGATTTCTTTTACACTTATTATCTTTTTTGATCGAAGAATTTCTATTATCAATTGGGATATGGTCCCTATTTTCACCGACGAAAAAGTCTTTCAAGTGGTATGGAAAAGTGACATAAGTCAATTTTTTTTCTGTGTTATTATTCTAAAAGTTTTAAAGATACAGTTATGCAGTGTTTTTTAATGGTCTTCTGGAATGGAAAGGAAAAACTTTCTAATTGACCAAATTTGCATAGAGGGGTTGTATAAAAAATTACAAAGTGTAACTTTTTAAAATTCATAGGTGGATTTTTTTTCTTAATATAATCTTCTCTCCTATCTTATTTTGAACATTTTTTCAAATTACATCACCTACTTATCTCTAACGGTTAAAGAAATAAAGCGCGTTTCAATCTTTTTGGGACACCCTGTATATATATATATATATATATATATATATATATATATTCAAACAAACAAAGGAAATAATATCCAAGAAATGTTAAGCAAACTAAAGTACATCAAATAAAAAAGAAGTGTTTACAGCAAATTTGGGATAACTATTTTATTGAATATTTTATCATGTAAATTAATAAAAAATTTCATAAAGATACCATTTTTTTTTTCAAAGTAAGAAAAAAAATATCAGGTTTTGGGGGGAGATCTAAGCATTTCGTTAAAGCTCAGATTGATAAACATGATGATAAAAATAATTTTGAATCACTGAATTCCTGTTAGCATATACCTAGAAAAATATTTTTAATTTAAAGTAATATGCAAACAATTTCCATAAAATGTACAAGATACTATGATTTGGGGATATATAAAAAATACAAAGCCTATTAATACATTCTAATTTAACCAATTACTAACCTCCTAATCATTCGAACAATACTTTCTTGAAATTCATCTTCCAAAGGATGATTATTTTCTTTGCAAAAAAATATTGTCAAAAATTGAAGAAGAAAATTGCATCCAGTGAGTGAAAGAGCTGATAATAACTAAAAGAAATAAATTCCTTAAAATATATATTTAGGGTATTATTAAAATATTAAATAAAATAGAACTTTTTAGCATAGATAATTCTCTACCTTTTTAAGAGCAGAAATATATGTGTGATAAGCAGAACTACCAGCTTGTAATTCAGTACTATGTAATGGAAAATGAACTGCTCTGATTTCTTCAATACATAACCTATTGAAAAATATGTATTAGTAATCATATAATCAACAAAATATTTAAAAAAACCATACATGATTTTTAAAAATGAGATTAACTGATTGAATATTCTATTAATAAAATATGAATCTAAAATTTGTAAAGAAAAACTACAGAAAGAAAACTACTAATATTATATATATATATATATATATATATATATATATATATATATATATATAGCTCATATGTAGTAGGAATAATTCTAAGTATTATTTGATTAATTACATTTCAGAAGCAGCAGCATGCACTTATAATGAAATAAAAAAGAATCAATTGGAAACTTATGAATTTAATTAAATTACAAAATATAAAAATAAATGGTAATTTGCTTTTTATTTAATTGTTATGGGATGTTATAAAATATTTTTGTTATACAAAAGTGAAATAATTTGAAAAAAAAATGGTTTTAAAACTTCGCATTTGAAGTCTCAACTTATTTTACTTAACATTTTAAGTTACAAAATTTTTAAGAAATAATTGCAATCAGACCCAAATGTTATAAAAGATATACAGTTAAGCACATAAAAATTCTTATTATAATATAATCAGGAGGATTAACTCTGAGCTACTGTTAGGTAATGAGGACAATGTTGAACTGGCACTCTTTCTCCCCACTTCTACACTACAGCAAAAAGATGTCTATGAAATCAGATTCGACAAGTATTAAATCCATATACATGGTGATCTTTAGTAGATTTCTTCAGACCTGAAGTTGAGACCTTCCTATTAGGCTTATGCATCTCAAATATTCACAATGCCAATAAATTATCTTCTGAAGTAATGATTAATTTGTTTAAATCATGCACTTAATTGAAATCATTTTATATATTTTAATATAAAAACATTTTTTGCAAGAATACTTTTAAATCAATATAAACGATTTTTTAAAGAAAAAAAATGCATGAAATATTTCAAATATTATAATAATATTACATGCTATTTTGTAATGAAGATACTGAATTAGTAATTAAATGTGAGGATACAAAAAAGTAATAAATAAAAGTAAAGATGAATTTCCATCTCATCAAAACAAGATAAAAAAATAATAATTTCAATAAATATTTAAGGTTAATAGTATTTTTCATAGATAAAATTTAACCTTTTATGACAAATTCAAAATGAATATTTATACTTAATAACAAATTCATAAAATAAAATAATTTACTTCAAAGTATCTGAATCGACAGAATCTTCTATGAAGAATGGTAGAAGTTCTAATGCAGAATTCTAAAATAAAAAGAATAATTAATAAAAATTACCAACAACATTTTTAATGGATTTTTCTACTATAGAGGGACTCTAAATTATTTGATTAATTTAAACATTAGATTATTCTTTGGTTCATCCTATAAAAATAGTTTTAAAAAATTGTGAAATTCCTATTCATTTTTACTCAAGAAATACACTTCCACACACATCTATTTTTAATATTCTAGAAATTAAGTAATTATTATCTAATTTCTGAACATATCTTGTTTTAAAATCATATAAATTATATAATATATGTAAACAAAAATTGAATGAAAAAAACTTACAATAAAATTCAATTCATTACTCTGTTCCTTAAGTAAACATATATAGGTAGGAAAAAGAGACATGGAATAAAATCCAGTTTTGTTAACAGCCACCTATAAATAAATTTAAATGATATATATATATATACTTTTAAAAAATAATAAAATATTCTCAGATATAAACTATTCATTCTAATAAGTAATCTGATGAAAACAAAAATAAACTTACATCTGAATCAATAAGTAATATCTTTGTCATGATAGACAATACAGAATATTTACTATCAATGTCTGGATGATGTTTCCACCAATTACTGATATCATTCCAGTAAAGCAAATAAGCTTTAATTACACCTTTCCCATAACTAAATAACAAAATACTTAGTTAGGATTTTAATAAAAGGCTTATTTATAGCATAAGACATCTGTATTCAAAAAGGCATATTTAATTATAAAAATATTAATTAATTTAACTTTATAAGTGAAAACTTATAAAATATTGCAGAAAATTTTCATGAAATCATATCTTTTAGCTGCAATATTAATTTATCTCAAGTTTAAACTCAAGTATTCTTTATATTATTAATTTTAAGAAATATATTTATTTTATTTTTCATTCCTTCTCTTGATTTAAGTAGCATATTCAATTATAAGATAAATATTGCTTTCAAAACGAATGTTATGTATTAAACTGAAAGATTGTAGTAGTTTTAAAAAAACTTCAGAAATGTATTAAAAAAATTGGGTAAAAAGTAAAAAAAAATGCAAAAAAAAAGAAGGAATAGTAAGGATATTACACAATTTTGTTTATATTTATAAAATATTGTCACATCATTTTAAGAGGCATCGAATTTGAAATAACAATGGGTGGGGGGTGCAGAGATTGTGATGATAGCTTAAATAGTTTACAATAATCACATAATTAATAGAAATGAAGTTGATAAAAAATTAAGTTTGCTTGTTTATTTATATGCTATGAAAAACTTTAAAAAAAATAACGACTCACTTCTTCCTCAGAACTCTTGTACGTGCTACAAAATCTATGAATTTAAGAAGAATCGAAATTTCGGTGATTCTAGTCTTATTTAGAGAATTTACAAAAGTTTTCACAAAAATATCAGGACTTTGTGCAGCAAATGTACTGATGCTTTCAGCAAATATATTGAAAATAAATAATCCTTTTTCTGGAAGTACATTTGAATCCTTAGACTGCCTTGAAGTGTTTAAAAGTCTTAAAGCCAATTCATCAGCCTGAAGAAAAACAATATTTATAATGAAACAATTAATAGAATAAGAAAATTATATTAAATTGTAAGGAAAAAGATCAATCAAATGCAAAACAATAAGAGGAAATATCAATTTATATATTTAACATATTTCATAAATAAAGAGCAAAATGCATGTAATGTTTTTAAATTTAATTTAAACTTAATTAATTTCCAATTTTTCAGCTCAATTCAGCCCATATTAAATTCCTTCTAAAATATTCTTTTATTTTTTTATCCCATTTTTCTACTGACTGAAACTTTGTAAAAATACTTTAATCAGCGATTCTCACAATTCAAAGGATAAAAAAAATATTAACCAAGCGAATTTAAAAAAAATAGCTGAATAATTTCTTCACCTAAATTCTACATGTGAAGGAAAAATCCTTATCAAAATTTCACAGTACATTAGTAATATGTATATTCTTGTACTTTCTTGTCCCTTTTTGCTGTCTTCTGCTCTTGTGCCACACTGTAAGTGAACATGTTTTACAATTACAGCTTGTACATAAATCATGCCTCCCAGAAAGAAAAAAAAAAAATGAATTTAAAAATTCAAAGTGTCTTCTTCATCCACTATTCTGCTTCAAAAATTATGGTTGCATGCATATATCAAAATGGTTTCAAAATTATCAATAACTAACATAATTTTACTGGGAAGTTTAAAATTTTTAAATTGAATCAACAAAACTGAAACTTACTTTTAATCCTAGGCTATATGAAATTGATAAGATTGTCTCTGCTAATCTAAAAGCAACAGGAGGCAATGTTTTCTTTTTCAGACTGGTTATATTTGTTTCAACAGAATCATTCCACACTGATTCAAGAAGATTTGAAATCATTTCATGTGTATCTGAAAAAATTTCTGAAGCTTCAAAACCATTTGTTATTAAAATTTCATAACCTTTTAAAAGCTGCATTATTTGCATATGATTGTGACTAGAACTATGCAAACTGATCGGCAGGAAATTCAGAAGATTGTACTTGTCTTTCTGTTTCAAAAATTTCAAACAAAACTTCCGAAATTCAGACTTTTCACCAAACATTTTGATTACAGCTGCTACCTATAAAAAAATTAAAATATTAACCAAATAAACAAATTAACTTTTGACAATTTAAGGCATAAAAAATTAAATGTTTTGATAGCTTAATCAAGCATCAGATTAGATATAACATAATTTTACTTATTAATATTTCTAAAACGTATATCAAATAAAGTAAGAATACATTCAATATATAAATAAAAGAAAAAATTACTACAAACAGTAAGTTACTAGAAAAACGTTGCATTTTATCATAAAAAATGAATACAAGTTTAAAGCAAAAGCAAGTAAAGCAAAAGTTTTGAATATATACATATAATTAATACTTTACAATTATAAATTTCTTTATTGGGGTGGGATTATCCCATGTATTAATTTTATCTATCAGGGTATATAGTGAGAAATCGCTGCGAAAAATAAGTACTTTTTATCGTTTAACTTGACCAAAAAAAATTAACTCTTTTTATTCAAAATTTCTTTCTTTATAAATGTTCTTCATCTGATATGCACCTGCCTTCTTCTTCACTGGCACAGAAGTCTCAGGTAAATCCTGGCTTTCCTCAGAATTTCATCCCATATCATACTATTTTGACTAATGTTTACCATTTTGTCACTATAATAGTTTTCGCGTCTTTTTCAATACAGTTAATTCACCTCAGTTGGGTCTCCTTCTTTTTCAAGTATCAAATGTTTAGCCAAAAAGATGTTTTCTAAGGCTCGATTGTCAGTCAGTCTTATTAAGTGTCTTGCCAATTTAATCCTTAGAATAGCTATCAATTTTATAATTTTTGACTCTTGTGCAAGTTTTTGAGTTGTTTTTCTTCTCCAGTAATAATTAAATTTTATTACACCAAATATGCTTCTTAAAATTCTTCTTTCATATACAGCAATAGTCTCTTTAACTTTCTGACATTACCCATGTTTCAGCAGCATGTGTGAGAATGGGCCTAATCAAAATTTTATAAAATAGCAATTTGGTTTTTCTATGGATGAAATTAGACTTTAAATCTTTTTGCACCCTCCAAAAAATACCATAATTAGCATATGTAACATTATTTGGAATTTCTGGTGTTTATTTCAGTGCCTAAATATTTGAAAACATTGATAGTTTCAAACTGTATTCTCCGTGAAATAAAATTATTAAAACGGATACAATTCAAATATTTGATTTCGGTTAATGAAAAGATATACATTACTTGCTTCTGTTCTGATTTTTAAAAAAACCAGGCTGGTTTAATGGCTTCCAGCAACAGAATCAAAGCACCGAAAAATGCACACATTTATTAAAAATTGTTCCTTTAGTACTAATGTAAATTTGTTAACAATCTTTTGAAGAGAGAGATTGAATATAAAAAAAAGCCGGTGCATTTCCTTGTCTGAGGCCATTTACACAACCATTAAGTTCTGCCTGATTGTTTTAAATTTTGACTCAGTTTAATTTCTCTTAAAATAAAAGTGATCAGCATGATTAGTTTTTCAGATATATTAAACTTTCTCACTGGCTCACTGTATAAGCAATTTTCAGTTTACTGAGTCATAAGCAGTTTTAAAATCTACAAACAAATAGTGGAATCTCATAACTTTTCTCATCTTTTTTATAATTTGTCTTATAACTGTTTACCAAACTTTAAATTCACAGACAAGAAGATTGGGAGATTTTGCAACAAATCATTAAATGATTATATTTGACTTTGATATGTTCAAAAACAAATAAGATCTGCCTTATCCGGGATGAAAAATGCAAAATTTCTTTTATCTTAATTTATCATATTTGGCAAATTTAGAAAAAATTTATTAAAAAATTAAGAGTTAAAACCTTTCTTATCATCAATAGATTGGACAAAATTGCTTGAGTGCAATTTTTTAGATTAAATTCTTTAACAGAAAAGAATATTAGCATCTAAAAAAAAATCTATAAAATATTAGATCTTACTTTTAAAAATAAAAAGGCGTTTATTTTTAAAGACAAGCCAGAAGAAAGCAATGGGAAGATTAAAAGTAAAGGACTGTTTGTTGGTTTTTTCAGCAATTTAATGCTTCCAAAAATTAATAAAAATCTATTTTTGGAGCCACATGCAAAAATAAATAAAATTTTCATATTTTACTTAAAAATTTTTTTAAGGAAATAAGATTAAACACTTGACAAAAAAATAAAAAATAATTTAAAAAAAAGATTTTAATAAATAATGGAAACAAATTCATGAAATTAAGAATTCAGTTCAATAGTGAGTGTGGGAATTTGTGCATTTTGTAACCCCAAGAAGTGCACCTTATGAGACTTTAAATAAATTAATAAATTCAGTTTAATATTCCACTATTTTCTTCATTTTTACAATTAATTATTTGTTTTCAGTTATATATTTTATTTATTTTTAATAAATAAGTATATCATCAAAAAAAAAATATTGATCAATAAAAATCTCTAGAAAAATGAAACATAGCTAATCATTACTCATACATATATAAGTAATCAACCATAAAAGCATTAAATAATTAAAATCAATATCCAGAATCAAAAAAAAATTAAATTATTTCGGAAAACCGAAATAAATTATGTCGAAATCAAAATTAAAATTTAATTTGGAATTAAACTACAAAAAGTAAACAAAAATAAAAGTTAAATGAAATAAAACCTATTTGTGAAACAAATCTAAATACAATTAATTAAGTAAACAGAACAAAACGAAATTAATAATGGAAACGAAACTAAAAATTATTTCGGATTCGAAAACCTGTCATTGTGTTTAGTGAGTGTTAATGCAGTTGCTACTAAAATAATGAAGAATGTAAATAAATTAGCCATATGAGCCAAGTAAAAAGGAATACAACATAATCAAAATTACAACAAATAGATTTTATTATATATATATATATATATATAAAATCAAAATAAGCCAAGCAAAAAGGAACACAACCGAATCAAAACTATAACCAATATTTTTTTAAAACTAAAAAAAATTTAATTCTTAAACTTGTTTGAATCTATAATAATTTTTAGTTTCGTTTCCGTTTACATAATTGATTAACTTGGATTTGTTTCTTTAATTGGTTCTATTTCATTTGCTTTTCATTTTGTGAACTTTTAGCGTTTATTTCCAAATTGAGTTTTAATTTCGATTCCAACCTAGTTGGTTTCGTTTTAATTTTTTTTACCAGGAAATGGGTTACCAAATTATAAGAAATTTATTTCCCTTTCTTTGCCCCCCCCCCTTGATTTGTCATCTAAAAATTGTAGCTGTCAAAAGGTGTACAGGTCTTGAATAAACAAAGATAGTTCTGTTAATTGGGAACAAAAGTTGGCTGCAAAGGTACTTACTAAATTCAACATATGAACTGAACAAAGGATGTATTCAGTCAAGGGATTCTTATTTCTAATCAAAGCATGAGGCCCTTTATTTACTAGACATAATAGTAGCATTATTATATTACCAACCTCGTACATTTTTAACTGAAAATATGTTTCTAAACTTTCATTTTTCATTTTAATCATTGAAAGATTAACTAAATTACATCAATTCAATAATTTTTACAAGATCTATATTAAATAAAATATATCAAATTACAAAGATTATTTTATCTGAATTAATGAAGAAGAATATATTTTTATGAAATAATGTGTTTTAGTCCCTAGATTATTTTATCTTTCACTCTTTGACATCCAAGCTTAAAGAATTTACAAGTACAGTTTTAGATAATTAACAGATTTGACCTGGATTTTCAAATTTGTCTATTTGATTTTTTTTAAATCATCACAGTCAATAAATCTGAAATTCCTAAAACAATTCATTTATAAATTATACGGAAAATTCAGGCCGCGGTGGCCTGGTAGTAAGGTCTTGGCTTCGTAACTGGAGGGTTTGAGGTTCGGGACTTAATTCCACCGTAGAACCGTCGTGTAAGCGGGTCTCTTGTAAGTTAAATCTGTCAGGTTCTGCTGGTGTAGTGTGGAGATGTCAGCTCAGATGCCGTCCTCTTCATTTGACCTTGTTTTAAAATTTCGAGGTCCATCCCCAAATAGCCCTAGTGTTGCTTTACAACAGGACAATAATATAACTAAACTAAAACTGAAAAATTCATATTTTCTTTTGCTTTCAAATATTAACTTTCTACTCTTAAGAAATTTTATTATATGGGCTACATGTTCAAAACATTGCACCAATATTAAACTTTTGTGTGAGTGTACTGTATTTGTATTCTGCAATTCTTGAGCTATTTTACAAATATTTAAAAACGTCAGTACAACAATTTCTTTTTATATAAAATAATTTACTTGCTATGCATTTCAGTTCAAATATAATAATACTCAAATTTATAATTTATTCAGCTTTTGTTGTTGTTGTTAGTTTGGAAATAAAAATGTTTATCTTTAAACCCAGAATAATAGAAATAACCATGTTTGACTGCTAAAAACAGTCTCATTTTTATGAAAATTTTTGATATAATTCTTATGGTATAACCTATAGCTTCAGCATTTAGCAAACCTGTTACCTTCAATTAGCTTATAAATTCTCCATTGGGTTTATCAGCATTTAAATCTATTTACACTCTGAATGACCCTAAACAAATTTGAGATTCACTGTTTCTTTCAGTCTTTCTTTACTTCAGATTATATTTTGCTTCATTCCAGCAGTTAAACTATTTTAAATTTATCTATGATTGTAGATGGTATAAAAGTTGTCAATTAATTATCTTTTATCCTACTTATAACACTTTCTTAGTATCAAAAAATTTGATGTGTGTGGATAAAGCAACCCTTTTTACTTTCTTTCCTTAATGTCCCAAACTTGTGCAGATTAATTTTTTTCATTTAATTTTTATACACAATTGAACTAATAATATCTTACACGCTTAAAACAGAAGAAAAAAAATGGTCTAGAAATAATTACACTATTTATGAATCATGACAGCAACTAACAAACCATGAGCATGCATTAGTTATTTAGATTCATAGATACCATTTCAGTCATGAGCCAAGCTATTCCTCTGTCTGTCATGACTTACATAGATTTGACTGGTTAGTGTACACAAATGCATTTCAAAATTTCCATGTATATAAATAGTTCAATAACTAAGTGAATTTGATGTATCTTAGATAACTGCCAAATCAGAAATATGGCAATGCTGGGCTATGCTTTTAGAAGAAACTTTTTTTAAGCCAGTTTAAAGCAATATATCACATTACAAGACATTTTACAGTATTAATTAAGTGAAAAAAATCTAATTCAATAAACTTTAAAATTTCTAAGTACGCAACAACAACAAAAAACCTTTTTATTACAACATTAACAATAGTAAAGTCATGCAACACAAAAATTTTAAGAAGCAATGATATTATTTTGAATTTCATTTCAATAAAAACCAATGTTACAAACAGCATGCATATATATATATATATATATATATATATATATATTAAGACTTCAGAAAAAAATTGCGAACAGAATACCATTGAAAAGCTAATTTTGTTTTGCTTTTATGTTTAAGATGTTGTAAAAAATATTATTTAGTGTGATAGTACGCTTTGATGCTATTATGTTTAAAATCTGAATTATTTTTTTAATTAAACTTCTATTTAAAATTTTGCAAAATCTTTCTTTAAAGAGCTTCTAATCCGCAAAAAGTAACTTCCTGCCAAATTTCATACACCTCATTTCCATGTTTAAATTTCTGCAATACAATTAACTTATTCTCAGTCAATCAAAAATACATTTTATATAAAAAGACAGAGAAATTTTACTGCAAGAAACAAAAACAAAAAATTGTGTGATTTACAAAAGAAATTAAAAAAATTTAAAAGCTTTCATTTATTTCATTTAAGTACCATATCTAGATTATTTTTTTTCCTTAAGAAACTAAAATTTTGCAAGATTGATCAAATAAATGATAATTTTCTAAAAGTATTAATAATAAGTTTTAAGTTATATAATAATAATAATAACTTTTGAAACGTGTATTGTAACCAAACACTAAGGAACACATGAAAAGAATAAAGAAACAAAAATTATATTTAAAAATAAAATTTTATTTACATTTTAATGAGAACAAATATATAAGAATTCAAACATAAAAGACAAATGAAAAATAATTTTAGAAAATAGATAATATCATGAAAGAGAAAAAATCTCCTTCATAAAACAAAATTGAAAATGTGCCCTTACAGTCATCAGTAACATTTGTTTTTCAAACATACAAGTTTTTATATTTGGAACTAGTGGGGATGGGGGTCACCAAAATTTTATCCCATACTCTCTAATAAAAATGTTAACACATAGAATGGCATTGACGTACAACAACAATGAAATATTAACTTTTGGCATGAATTTAGTAGTTTCATTAAATCTATAGTGTGTTCTTTGGGAAATTTTTTAGTTGATTAATTCCTGACATGTAGTTAATAATATCCAAAAATCGAAACTATGATTTAGATGCATTTTTCATAATTAATTGATATCAAAATTTAACTTAGAACAACAATAGTAGTCATAAAATATATCAGATTTGATATATTTAAGTCATTGCATTTTTGAGTTACTACTTTTAAAAGTTTCTGAAGGTACAAACAATCAACAGCTTGTTGAATTTGGCATAAAATTTGAAATATATCTCCACTGTGTACTGAATTTTAATTATCTAGTACTTTTTTGTTATCAGATTAATTCATGTTCTAACAGGCAGACCAGCAAACTTCTATTTAATAGATTTTGGTCAAAACTTGTTAGAAATCTACAAATTTGGTTTAAAGATCATATACCAAATTTCACTTATCTAGCTCCAAGCAATTTTGAATTATCTTTGTTAACAGTCAATCATTTTTTCCCAAAAATGTGTTTTTTAAAATCAGAGAAGTTTACAATGTGGAAATTCACCAAAAATATTATAATAAAAAAATTTTGAATCATATTCATTAATTTCAAAAATAGAAATTAGAAATGTTGCTGAAAAAAGTTGAAGTTTTTTATTTAGTACTTCTTTCCTTTTCTGTGAAACTTATTCAATATATATATTATGTAAATACGTTGTAATGATGTTTATATATCCATTGACATAACTGTGAAGAAGCAGTTTACTCCAAGTAGGAAAGGAATGGCAAAATCATTTATAAAAGATAGGAATTTTACAGCTGAAAACAGCTCTATATGCATTGAACAATTAAGATAGAGATTTTTATTAAATCTGATCCATGTATAATATTACACTGTACTCATTTCATTTCTTGTGCTTTCTTACTTTTATTAATTTCATTGTTTTGGAATGAAAGTTTATCTTTAACCTAAGGACCTTACATTTAAACCATTACGTAATATAAATCTAAAGATTCTAGAAATCTATTTGTCAATGGAGATTACAAAATCTAAATTGCAATAAAATTGTATAAAAGAAATTTATAAGGATTAGGGAATTGACACAAGATGTTGATGTAGAAGAAAAACAGCAGTGAAATCAAAAAATTAATTTGATTTCATTTTGTTGTTTGAAAAGATAGTTTAATGGAAAAAGCTTTCTTTCTTTGACAGACTTAGTCAAAAAATCAATTCATATTCACACAAAAAATTTATAAAACTATACATTCTTGAAAAGAAATATGCATTTCTTATACCATTCAATTTATTAAATGAATAATATGAAAATTGATTAGAATAGTGGTATTAAAGCAAAATAATATACTGAAAGAAAAGGATTTCAAAATTTCAGTTGACACCCTAAAAAATCGGACAAAAACATGTAAGGGGGAGGCAGTTTGAATGATTAGAAATTCATTCAAAATTAGGGGGACCCTTGCATATTAAAGGCAATTTCACATTAATTCCCTTTGCTTCGATTTACTTTACGAGGTAAAATTCCTCTCCTTGAATAACAAAACCCTAATATTTGTTATGTTCTTTAAGAAATGAATCCTTATTTTCCATGCTCCAGGTTAATAATATCCCACTAAACTAAGAAGAAATTTAAAAAAAAGGAAATGCAGTTTGAAAATCTATACTAAACAATCTAGCAAAATGATAATAGTTCTAGAATGAAAGAAATATAAAAGCAAGATACTGACTTCTAAAGGTAACTTTAAAGCTACTTCTGGATCTGTTACATCAAATCCAAGTGATGAAGGATCCACAGCAGAAAGTATTATGATCTCCCATAAACTTGAATTCCATAAATTTTTTATAAATTGCTCATTAAACCATTTTGCATCAGTTTTGAATACAGACATAACAAATGTGAAAAGGCGAATCAGTACAGTGCATTTTAACCTATAACAAAGAACACAAGAAATAACATTGAGAAAGTAATGACAAAAAAGAACAAGCAGTGCATTAATTTTAAGGTATCCAATAAGGTTCATAGACAATTTTTTTTAAATGGTACATAAACTTTTTTTTTGTACAAATTAACTAAAATACTTTTGCATTCATTATCAGAAAAAAAAATACATTTTTTACCTTGAGTTTGTGAAAGAAATTGACTACTTAATGAAAATTTAACAAAATTTCAAATATTAAGAAAAACAGAGTAAGTTAAAAATAATGCAAATTTAATTCTTATTTCACCTTTACATAATTCAACGATGAAACAGACCATAAGACAAAAATTATTTTAATACATACAAAATTAATAAGCAATTGAAATTGCCATTAATGATTTTTTTTTTCCAAAATATGTTTGTTTTCTACTAAAGTGTCTGTAAAACATGCTTAAACGAAGCTACATTAAATTCTGCAGTCTATCACAAGAAGTCTACTTTTAAAAGTTATTGGATACATGCATACCAAAATTCATGAAATTTTATTGAAATAATTTTTATTCAAATGCACTGGAAACAAATGTTTTTTGTTTTTGTTTTTTTTCGTTTTTTAAACAGAAATGCCAAAATGAAATAAAAAAACAGCTAAGTAGAGAACCAATATTAACATATTAAATAATATTTTGGAGAATTTTATGGTAGAAATAAAATAAATCCCTCATTTTCAGTTTAAAACACCAATATTTCCAAATTCTTTGTAATTTATTATTGAAATTATTGTATTTATAGATCCATTTCTATCATATATTTTTTTAAAATGCATCTATTTTAGAATTTACAAATTTCTTACTTTATTTTTAGATTATAAAGAAAATTTTCAAAATTTTCTGGAAAAATCAACCATACAATCTAGTCAGATACCTTAATTAAAATGAAGAAGTTCCTTATTACAATGTATATCTTAAAATTCAAGATAAAAATAAATTCAGGGCAGATATGTCTATTGTAAGAAAAGTCAAATTATATTTTTTAAAAAAGTAAAAGGTAATTCTAACAATGCTATGTATATCTAAATTTATTCAAAGATTTTTTTATAATTTCATATTTATTTTTAGAAGTATAGTCAATTTTTTGGGGTAAAATATAGGCAACATGAATTTTATGAAGTGAAAGTCATTAAATTTCCTATTGACTTTTCAAATAAAAATTTTCCATGATATAAGAGGAGTAATAGTGCCAAATATAAACTAATTTTAATTGATGTTTTTGAATTCTTTATATTCCAATCTAAACTGCTTGAAAAAAAAAAGCAGAAAAAAATAATTCACACATTTTCATTCAAATTTCAATCCTTACCCTTATTATAATCACATAATATATTTCTTTTTGCAAGCAATATTGGGAAAATTGTAATTTATACATAGAATGCACATCAAATAAGGAATAGGAGAAATGTACAGTTATTTTAATAATAATGCAGTAAGTAAAATGCACAAACAATATATTATAAAAGTGAGATATTTACTTGTTAAACTTGAATATTTCTTCAGGAGTAAATAACTCAGATTGATCATGTTCAGATCTGCTCATGAAAGATGGCAAAGATTCTTTGGCAATGTTTTCAATACAATATTCAATAAATTTGTAGATCTTTACAGATGAAAGCATGGGAAAATATCTTTCTCCTTAAAAAAATGCAGAATTATTATAATTATTAATCACATTGTTAATTAAAGTAAGTAGTTATTATAAATTCATTTAAAAACATCAAATTATTAAGTTATATATTAAAACTTTCCATACTATCATAAGAATAATTTCAAAATTAGTAAAATCAAAACTATAAATTGAATTTAGACATTGGAAATCTTAATAAACTTGTTATTAAACATTTTTTGAAAACAAAACAATAAAAAATATAATTATGAAATTTTATCAAAAAATTATGTAATTTAAAGAATTAATTACCAAAGGAATGCACCTTACTAGTAATATTTTCTTATTAAAACCCAATATGTTTTTTAAGACCAATAAAAAATAGATTAAAATGTTAAATAATATTAAACATCATATTTATTTATTCTAAATTGATTTACATTATTAAATAATATTAAAGATGAACATCAGCAATAAGTACTAATCACCATGCAATTCATTTTGCAATAAAAATTGCTTAGAGAATGCCCATTGATAGCAATCCATAGATGTTTGAAGAGCTTCCAGCCACAAGCATATGAATTTGAAAGTCATTTGATTGTGCAGCCCAGAATTGGAAAAATTTTTCAAAACATTTTCAAATCTGAAAAAAAAAAGAGAGAGAGAAGGGGGGGAGTAAATTTAGCATTAACACATATGTATAAATAAACATACATTAGATAACATCAAAAACTGTTTTGAAATTTGAAGTGTAAGCTTGAAATGAAAATGCACAGTTAAGTTCACCATCAGATAAATTTTATATTTTAATTTAAGAACATAAGAAATTATATGGCTTCAATCTCCAGTTACTTTTACTCGTTTAATAATATGTAATAATCTAATGGCCTTTACAAGCATTTTATTTACACAAAAAAGTAATAAATTTATATTTCAAAAACTTTTTTCATTAGAACCAAACATTAAAAAAAAATTTAGTTTGTAGCAAGAATGACTCACAAAAAAATGCCAGAACAATTTACTGTAAGACATTCTTTTATTAAATTCATATAAAGTATTTTTCTCCAAAAATTCTCAGCACCGTTAGTAACAAAGTATAAGGAAACATAGAATGAAGATGATAAACAAACAGTGTAATTTTTAAAAAAATTAATTAAAAAAAAGGAAAAAATTACATTTTTTTTCATACAATTATTCTAATGGTTTAAAACTATTTTTAGTGATGCCAAACAACAATACACAACAATAAGGAAACAAAATTAGCTTACTTAAAATGTTTCATTCCAAATATTGGGCTAATAAATGATAATGATAAAAAAAAAATACTTACACATCTTCAAAGATGTTCAAGCCTAGATTATTGTAAGATAACAAATATGAAGAGGCACTTTTGTAATCTATAATTTAAAACAAATTTAATTACAAATAGTAGTTAAAAAACAACTAATTATTTATTCAATAAAGAAGTGAGACATGATTCATATTAGTTATTTCATCAAATAATGTAAGTTGTTTCTCATTTTTTGAAAACTTTCCTTATTTTAAAAGGCACATGTTTCAATATAATAGCTTAAAATATCTCAGTTTCCAAAAAAAAAAAAAAAAAAAAAAAAAAAAAAAAAAAAAATTTACTTGGAATAAAAGGTGCTAATTTTTCAACCATTTCCATGCATTTGTGCCTGCATTCAACTTGAACACAGCCACACTGCTTTAAAAGCCATAACACAGCATATTGCAGAGTAGCTTCTTCAAGGCATCTTGAAAATGGAAAGTAAAATATTTAAGCATTTTATTAATAAACACTATAACAGTTTTTATTTTTTATCACAAAATTTAATGATTAAATTAATGAATTCATTTGTTAAATATGTTGGAAAAAAAGTTAATTATTATGTAATATATAATAGTCACAGCAAACTCCATTTAGTAAATTGATTTATAATCAGTGCAAGAGTGTTCAAATTCGTCAATCATTCAAACAGTAAAGCAGAGAAGACCACAAGAAATGGAAATGTTATTAGAAATTTTTATAAGAAAATATCACATAATATGATCAAATAAAGGAAAAACAGTTTAATAACAGTAGAAATGTGAAACTATATAATAATTGTGAGTTGCAATTATAATTTTGAAATTTTCATACGCTGCCAGAACATTAAATTGTTTTTATTTAACAGCATCTGGTAGAAGATAGATAATTTACACAGAAAATCCAGATCTCTTAAACAACAGTTTCAGTTACTACACCAAAAATTTCAGGAATCTGCAAAATACTACAAATACATTTACTTATTTCCCATAATATTTAATGCAATTTAATATCAAAAGAACTTACTGCTTATCATAATAAACTAAAAACACTTTAATTTTTTCACTTATAAGTCTGATAAAAACTGAATTTTAAAAAATCAGAAATAAGATCCCCCCCCCCTTTTTTACTTGAATACACAAAATACTCACTCAGGCCTTTTTCGAGATTCCTCAGTTTTTAGGAACAATTTGTGCCTGTCAACAATGATTCTTTGAATATGGTCTAAGGCAATTATACATTGTTTCTGTGTACCTTTAAAAAATCAAGCACAAAATCAAAGCATTTAAAAATATTAATTATTGTAAATAATGTATCAGTTCAGTTATATACTGTGTCAGTATTATAAATATTATTTTTATCTTTAAAGAAATCAAGTAATGAATAAAATAACTAAATTTGCATTGTGTATGGATGTGTTTTAGAGAATGAGATTATATCTACAATAGTTAAAAATAAAATAATTTGTTAATGTTTAATCTTTGTTAATGTACAAATTAACAAAAAAGGGGAAAAAAATTATAATGGGCAACAAAATGAATGCAATATAATATTTTTAAAAGAAAATTGAAAACAAAATTGACAGATAGACAGCTGTATCATACAATATTCACACAACAGAATAAACATGGAAATGTAGAACATTCTAAACACAATAAATATATATTGAATCAGAAAATTATCAATAACATTTTTCTCATTTCAGAAAGTAAAAATTTTTTTAAAAAAAATTAAAGTAGCCAAGAGTAAATAGAAATAAAATGATTTTTTTCCACCAGCAAGGATTACTTACTCTTATAACAATCAAACCTTATTTTTATAATACTTGTATTATAAAAATAAGGTTTAATTATCCTTAAACGTGTATTAGAATCCCGTTTGTTAATTGTAGGTCCAACTGATCTACAGAACACTAATATATATTTATTTTTATTTAGTAGATATAATCATATTAAACTGAAAAAAAATTTAAAAAATATTACCAAGTGATGCATCATCTGAATGTGCAATAGCAAGACTGTCAACAAACTGAACAAGGAGCTGAATTGTAAATTTTTTCACTAGCAATTCTTGTTCTCTAAAATAAAACATGCAAACATAGTACTTCAAAGATTATTGAAAAATTATGTTAAGATCTATAACTACACAGCAAAATAATTTTTATTAATATGAGAAATATTCATACCTGAAAATTCTATAAATATTGTTAAAAGTCAGGGCAGCTCCTATTCTTTTGAAAGCATTTGGGTGAAGAGAGAAACTATGTAATTTGTTCAAAAGATTTTCTGTTTGCTTTTGCTTCACCTGAAAAATATTCATACAATCTACAACTATTAAAAATATTAAAAAGTACTAATAAGTATTTCGAAGAGAAAAAACGCAATGATATTGAAAACCTACCTCAACATTTGAAATGTTTAACACATTTCATGATTTTAAAAAATAAAATTAATAAAACTTTTTAAAAATGCAAATTTCAGAAATTAAAAAACAAACAAAAATAGTTATTATTTGGCCAGTAAATTTATAAATAAAAAATAATTATTCAATCATCTAAGCATATTCACTTAAAAGATTCCATAAATTTTCAAAGATTCCCAATAACTTCTGTACTAGCAAAGTAAATGTAAAATCTTTAAATTAAACTTACCATATGTGATTGCTTAATAGACCATAAAAAGAATTCTCTCAAGCATAGAGCACTAAAATCCCGAAGAGCAGCATTGTGATTATTTGTAACACCATCCTAAAAATAGAAAGTCACAAGTTTTACATAAAATATCTAATAAAAAAAGGCCTTATATTAGAAAAATTAAAAAGAGCAACTATAAAACTGTGTTATAAATATATATATATAATAAATTAGCAATATAAGCCAAGTAAAAAGGAACACAATAAAATCAAAATTACAACAAATGGAAAAAGAATCTGGTCTGAAGACTTTTTCAACGGTAATCCTCAGGCAAGGATTCAAAATAAGAGATTTTTTTTCTGTGAGGAATATGACAATGTCAAACAATATTGAACCCCTCATGACCAGAAAATCCCCCGAAAATTAAGGTCAAAGATATATACCAATGTCACAGTAAAAACACAAAGTAAAACATTAAAAACATCAGCAAATAAAGCAAAAATATATCAAATAAGCCTACATAATAATATTAAATCAGTAATTAAAAATATTCAACCCAATAATTAAAAAAACAAAAAGGAAAAAACATGTCAGCAATATGCGAAGAAATTTTAACTATAGCATCCTATCTGCTATTTGATTTGAATAGTGTCAAGCAGAGAAAAAAAATAAATGGAGGTTCTGAGTGCCATCTATTGAGTTAGTGACCGGAAATCTATTTTATTTTTAAATTAAAGAATTAATATTTAATCATTTCTTTTTTTATTATTAAAATATCAATATTACAATAGTTTTTGGAAAAATCACTATAGTTTAAAGTTTTAATAAAATTTGTTACTTTTATAAATGAAATTCTGTTATTACAAATTGTTTTAAATTTATTAAAGTGAGAAAAATAATTTTTTGAAAATTTTTAGAGTCAAGATTAGTGTGATAATTACAGAATTTAATTATTTTAAAGCTGAATTTCATCTCTTTCATCATAAATACCAACTATTGTTTTATCATCAGCATTCTTAAATTTAGATAAGTATCTTGAAGATGATTTTTTTTGTTGATAATGATGTTGGACATTCACTGATTCCTCTCAGAAAAAATTCCTTATTCTGAATCCTTGTCTGAAGGTGACCCTTTAAAAAGTCTTCAGGAAGGATTTTTTTTATTTGTTGTAATTTTGATTCTATTGTATCCCTTTTTAGTTGGCTTAAATTGTTAATTTATTTGGATTCATCTGTATTTTAGTAGTAGCTGCATTAACGCTCACTAAATACAATGACAATTCATTTAATTTTTGGAATTTTAATCTTGTTCGAATACGAAATAATTTTGTTTCATTTCCTAAATTATTTTAATTTAGGTTTCTTTCAAAAATACTTTTTATTTCATTTGGCTTTTATTTTTGTTAACTTTTGTAGTTTAATTCCAAATTAAATTTAAATTTCGATTCTGACATAATTTGCTTCGTTTCCAAAGTATTTTTTAGTTTCGGTTTTCTGATATAATTTAATTTCTATTGAATTATATTTATTATTATTTAATTATTTATAATTATTAAGATTATAATTATTGAATGCTTTTATGGTTGATTACTTGATTGTATATTATATATATATATATATTATACAATTTTAAGTTTCAATTCTAATTATTTTCAAAATTTTCTCATAATTCAGCAAATAATAACATCATTCTAAAATATTATCTTATTTCTTGATCCTATTCTACTTATTCTGTCTAAATAATTCAAAAGAAGCTTTGTAAAAATGCTTAAATTTGCACTTTCACTCGCTCTGAATGTAGGGATAAAAAAATGCCCACAAAGCATATTCTTTTAAAAGATCAATGTGTGTCCCTAATCAGAATTGAAGTGTGAGAGAAATCCCTATCAGAATCTCATTGAATATAAGCACAGAGAGAAAAAAAAAATCCCAATACGAAATCCCATGGTTTGCAAGACCAAGGGTAATTAATTTTTCTCCCTGCCTTTTCTTATGGATTAAAGTGAACTTAAAAAATCGAAAATCTCTTACTTTTAAAAGTGGTTTATCCAAAAACAAAGCAAATTTACAAAACAATAAGATTTTTAAATAAAATTACATAACAATCTTACCCACAAACATAGCAGAATGGCAGATGTTTCTGGGGTTTTAGAAACCCTATTACAAGTGAACCAATGAATAATTTGAAATATTAAAGGCTGGAAAAGTTGCTTGGTTACCTATAAACATATATACATATATTAATTTCTTTGTGCAATAATGAAATTAGTAAACTCATTTAAATATGAAAAATCTATTAAATCATTTAAACTTTTCATAGATATATATGATTAGCCTTTAAACTCCTTTAACTATATTCCAATCCTGAAATTGATAAATGATTAAATTTGTTGAATTTAAAAAAGAAATTCATCCCATCTTTGAAATTAGTATTTTATAGCATGAATATATGCTATTTAATATTATTAATAAAAATCTAATTTCAAATACCTGTTCAACATCACATGCCAGTTCTAATAATCCAGGAAATAATTTCTTATATAAAAATTCCATAGAATACTAAAAAGAAAATTATTACACAATAAATTTTAAGAGTTATTTACACAGACAAATAAATTTATGATACGGTATACATTTCTAAAACTTATCAAATGAAAAAAGTAAAAAGGTTTGAGAAATTCCTATTATCAGCACTTTTAAATTAAAGCAACATTTTATAATGCTCAGAATACAAATTCAACCTGAAGCTTCTCAGAAAATGAAATTTGCACAAGGCAGAGTTTGATACAGCTTTAGCTTTTCAAGGCCAGTAATACTTGTTTAAAAAATATCATTTCAAAATGAAGATAATTAACAGAAAAAATATCTAGAAAAAATGCAAAAAATAGAATTATATATATATATATAGTCAAAAAAAGCATTTTAAGAAAATTTAACAGCAAATTAAATTTCCAATTTTAAAAAATTTATACTTTAAGTGAATTAATAAACAAAGAATAACTAAGTACTGAAGATACTTCATCAGCATGAAAAACTTTTTTAGTGGCAGCTGATTAAAAAGATTTATATTTCCAGCATCAAATACTAGCCATTAACGAAATATTGATTTCAAATAATGCCAGGAAAAATAGTTCAGTTAAAGAGTAAAATATATAGATTAAATTAATTTTTATGTTTATTTCTCTTTTAAAAGATAATGATTATGAAGGAGATATTTCTATTTTACATAACATCATTTTAGAAGAGGGAGTTGGGGACAGAAATTTTGAAAGTCATAATTTGTTTGTAAATTCAATTTTTTTTAATACCAAAAGTTCAATGTATATTTATGTCAAGCTTATGAAATACTTAAATAACCCTAATTTCAGCATATGATAATTTATTAAAAGTCAAAAATATAAGCAATTGATTATAAAATAATTTCTTAAGATTTAATGCTAGCAGTAGGTAGCATTAGATTGATGGTATTTTGATAGAATTTTTTTGCAATATATATTATTTTGGATAATTTTTACAAATTAAGTTTGATCAGTCCACTATATTTTTAGCTGGTTACCATAAAATATAAAAATGTGATATCAGGTAGTTATTTGTAATATGCATAAATAACTCAGCTCCATCTAACCCAAAAGGAATGATAAGAAATAGTTATCCATGGGGTTTAATTACTAAAGATTCAACTTTTTTATATTTTTAGCTTGACAGAAAGAACATGAGATTTAAACTCCCCTGCCTCAAAAAAAAAAATGAATTTTTATTTATACAAAATTTATTTTGTGCTATTTTTTTCTGAATTTTGGGATTTTTTATTTTTTATTTTATGTGCATAAATCTGAACTGCAATTTTTATTATAATAGTGAATTGCAAATCATTTTCCTTGTTTCATAATACATTTAACTGCTTGATTTCCTCACATTGTTGAAAGCTAAGAGAGGAGAATTCTGAATATTATCTGAGCAGTTTATATGATGAATAAGAAACAGGAACTACAATGTGGGAGATAGATTTATCCAAATAATTAAATTTTTAATGGCACTCATAATGTCATGGGACTTGACTTCATTAAATAAGTTTATTTACATAATAAACAAAGCAATCATATGCTTGTTAAAGTAACATAGCTTTAATGATAATCGTTTAATGCCAAAAAATTCTGTTGGAGGAAACATCTAAGTTATGCATTTACAGAAATTTCATTGAAACACCCAATATTCCTGGCAAATCAATATGGCCCCAAAAGCAGCTAATTATCAATATGTCACCACAAGCAGTCATACATATTAAATGTCACTAAAATATTACAAAGATAGAATTATGTTGCTTGACAAAATTGCTAACTTTCAATTGAAAAATAAAATGCCATACTTTTGTTTGAAGATCATCAGGTAAAAGACTACCATGTCCAATCATAAAAAGCACCAAAGAGTGTAAAGCTTCACAAGCAGCAACTTTTGCTTGACGGACACTTGATTTAATAGCAATTTCCATTACACGAGGCAGAAATTCATCTAAAAAATAGCAAAATATCCACTATATTTTCTAAAAGGATGTATCAACATTCAAAAATTAATATGCATGCAAGAAACTATACTTTTAAGGGTTTAATGGGAAGCCTTTCAGCAACTAAAATAGCAATTATCAATATTATAGGAAGGTGATAATTTTATTTCTATAAAATTGTCCCAAATCATTCATGTTATAAGTTTTATATATTTTCTGGAGAATATGAAGAAAAATATGAGAAGGCAAATATTAATATTTTTAAGTGTTTTATTCGCTCTGTTTCAGTTTGAAATTTTTAAATGAATCTCTAAAGAAATATTTAATATAAAAGATGAAATGGGCTGCATTCAAACAAAATTCCTTTGGAGCTCAAGTCAAATCAAAATGAAAAAATGCTTAATCTCAAAAGATCATAAAAATGCAGATTCATCCCAAAAATTAATACATTTGCAATATTTATCAATAAAAAAAAATTTACCAAAATATATATCAGGCTTCATATCTTGGAAAGGTACAGAATACTTTAAATGGTTTCTGCAATGCGAATCCCAAGCTATGGCAACTTCATCAATTTTCTCATATGCATTTTCAAGTAAAGCAACATTATGTTCACCAAGTCTCCCAAGGAAATTAACAATTCTCTGCTGAATCTTCAAAAGTGCTGGATCTTCAAGGACCTTGAACATATCGAAAAATGCAATGATATACCATTTTGCAAATTAAAAAAATTATAAGAAAATAAATAAATTCATATTTTAAATATTAAAGTGTATTTGCTACTTGAAAATAACATTTCTACTGCAAAAATTGCATGCAACCATTTTAAAAGCACTATTAATTTTGAAATTATTAATGATTTAATCATAGTTACACTAATGCTATCAAATGAATTCTGAAGCTCAATATATTAAAATAAGCTGAAATTTAGTAGAAAACCAAACAATAAAAAATAATTGTGCCACACATAAGAATATTAAAACAGTTCAAAATGAAATTACTCCTTGTTAAAAAGTTTACAGATAATTTGTATCGTTTACAGCTCATCACCAAGAGCTAATAAACAGTAATTACTCATAATAGCTATTCAGTTTAAATTAATATATAATTAACTAATTCTGAATGCATGATAACTTTCAAACTTCAAAACTAATATTTTTGGTAGCATCTTGCCTCATCAACCAAAAATATTTGGTTTATGTTTAATACTTAGGCCCATAAATTTGACACAATGGTAAATATGTTACCTAAATAAATATACAAAAAACAAATCATAGTGCATAGAATACAAAAATGTGACATATATCAGTGATTTAAAATTTGAAGCTCCTTGACATGAAGCACAATAAAAAACTATTAAGAGCTGAAAAATGTCACTATTCATCAGTAAATATTGAGAAAAAAATTCCACATATTAGAATAATGCATAAAAACCGAAAACTGTAAAAAGAATTTACAAGAATAAAAATATAGCTCCCTCATCAATTACAAAAATGTTTATTTACTTTCTTATTTTCATGCTAATAATAGATCAGCAATTTGTATGACTTAAAAACAAAACTTAAAAATTAACAAAATTAAAATACAGGAATAATTTCTATTAAAAAAAAAGCAATCAATAACAATGCAAAAAATAACCTGCACAGTATGCAATATCCAAAAGATTTTTAAAAAATCTTACCACATCCAGAGCACTCTGATTAGACCTTTTAACAGATTTAGTTGACATTTTATGAGCTGCTTTTAAGTTACTCTTCTTCATTTTAACATTCAATACTAAAATGTCATCTGTAAATAAAAGTATTTATCATTTTTGTAATCATCAAAGATATTGTGCAGTAGCTAAAAATATAAAATCAATACATCAGTTGTCTTCATCACAATATCAATTAATTAATAACCATAAAATACTTTTAAATGCCAAAAATTCAGGTCCAGAAAATTTGCAATTTCTGTCCAATGAAATAACATTCTCAGCTTATAATAAAAGGTGCACAAAAGTATTGCAAAAGGTAAGGCAAACATCAAGTAGAATCTGTATCTTGAATTTCCATACAACAAAAAAATATACATCATATTTTTGCTTTAAAATTTTTCTCTATACATTGAAAAAGATTTCAAAACAATGAACAAATGAAAAACAATGAATAATAATTGAATGCCCACACTAAATTAAAACATTAAAGGCAAGGGAACCTGGCAAAAATATGCTAAGTAATGCGGCGATAAATAGTAGTACTACGACTCCCACCTTTAATGTGGTAATATAACTTTTAGAAAAATTGTATATGTGGAAAAGAATTTAATTGTAGTGTATTTTTCCAGGTTTAATGGATGCATGTTGAGATCAAGACAATAAAATAACTGAAAAGTCACCGAGGAAGCAAATAAAGGAAATGGTACAATGAAACTGTCAAAGCAGTTGTTTCTAATGAATTTTTTTACTCTTCTAAAGAAAAGCATATACTATTTTGAAACAAACTCTGAATATGTTAGAAACTACTTAGTCTATACATAAACAACAAGTTATTTCTAATCTTAACATGAATATTCAATAAATTCCTTAGATAGTTTAGTTTTTCTAAAGCTTTTTTAACCCTAAAATTTTTTTTTCTGCATAATTGTGTTCAATAATGAAAATGATAACAATTTGTAATTTATATATATATATATATATATATATGCTCATAAAAATTTCTATACCTAAAATAATCCTCACGCAACACAAGTCTGATTGCATAATATTCAAAAGTGAAACATGGATAAAAGGAATAAAAACATATACAGTTATTGAATAATATGAATTTATTTCATTGTCATTCGATATATTATAAAAATTATCAAGATAAATTAAACAACTATTGTTAAGAGGTAGAGTTATATTTCAGCCAGACCAAGTAATTTAAAGAAATTATAAATATATAATATGAAAAATATGCTATAAATATATATTGTGAAAAACAACTTAAATAAGCTGAACATAATAAGAATTTAAACTATTTTTTTAATTATAGATTATTAGATCACTATTCATTTTTCTTTTCTTTTTCCTTGTTAGTTTAATTATTTTCAATACCAGAATAATAATAAGCAATATCAGATCAAAAGCAATATGCATTAATTTCAAAAAAGTCTAAATAAACCTTCAAAGTTCTGGCATTTATTATGCTTATTAAATGATATTTCCACTCAGAATAAATAAACAAGAAATTATAAAATCAGAAATTTTGAACCATCCTTTAAAAAAGTTTGATGATTTTGATTTTTTTTTTCTTCCCTCTCTAAAAAAAGAGAGAGGAAAACTTTTTTACTGAAGAATTTGAGCGGGAAAGTAGCAAGTATAACTTCACCAAAAAGTTTTGAAAAACTGTTTAAACATTTTGACTTTAACATGAAAAGGATAAATGATTAACAAAAATAATAATTTGAAATTTTGAGTTCAATCAAAACATTTATTTGCTTTATTAAATAAACATATAATGTAGATGCATTAGAACAGAATTTTGTAATTTTTAAAAAATATTACAGCATGAGGATGCTCTATTATCTATCAAATTTAAAATTTACCAGGGTTTCAGAGTAATTACATGACAGACCTTCACTAGAATCAGGACTTAAATTTTCAATGTAGTAATCTATAAAACTGAATATAAAGAAGAGTCTATGACGATTAAATAACAGATACCAAGTCAACAGACATTATTTAAATTTAAGAAAACTAGATGTATAGATTATATGAATTGTATTCAAAGAATACACTAAGTTTCACCCAAAAGTACAAAATCCACAAAAACATTTTTTAAAGCAGTTATTAAGCATTTATTTTTATTCTTGGTTATGCATTATTTCACAATTCTTTATATATTTTTAAAATATCAGTCCCAATTATTTAATGCAATTTTGCCTTAAAAAAACAAAATTTAAAAACAAAGATTATTATTTATTATCACAATAAATAAATTTTGCACAAAAGCAAATAAACTTAAGTAAAGTTACTTTTGCACAATAAATAAATAGAAGTATTGAAAATTTAAGCAAAAAAATAAAGAATACCTTTTATAACGGTTTTATGTTTTGATTAATGAAACATTTAAAACCAATAGGATGTTAATTAAATGAAGCAAAATATTATTTCAAAAATTATTTTATAGAACTTTTTTCATGGTGAATTGAGAAGTATTAGGCATTTAAGGAATAATTATTAAGTATTTTCAACAAATTAATTTCTTATTTAAACAAAATAATCAGTTTTTGATTACTAAAAAGAAGTATCACCTTGAATGGTAGATGCTAATAAATAGCAATTCAAGTATGGTAGTAGCCGTGAAAAGTGAGGTTTTATAATATCTAATGGAATGTTATCTGACCATCTTTCTAAAGCAGAAACAGCAGCCAATGCTAGAGGTAAATAACTGACGCCAAACTTCAAAGCACTCTAAAAAATAAGTTAAACTTATTCAAGTACTATTCAAGAAATAGCAAATATTATTTACACAATAATTACATATTATTCACATTTGTGCATCTTATATTTAACAGAATATTACTAATTTATATGGCTTAATTCTTTACAATAGATTTTAATAAGTATTTTCTGCAAGAACTTGAAAGTTATTAATACTCTTTAGGTTAATTAATAAAATGATAAGCATGTATAGTTTTTAGAAAAATACTTTAAAACAAATAAATCATATTCATTAATTTATTTACAACCATATAAAAATAAAAAGCAATGACAAGTATATATACAGATTTTAGCTAATTATTATTTGTCTTAAGAAGTCTTGTCTGAAGAAACCAGATATTTACAATATGAATTGAAATTAAATAATTTAAAAACTTCCATGGAGGAGAATTAATTAAAAAATAATTCTGGCTTCAAATATTTTTAAGAACATTATCAAAAAATATTCACACTGGATGAAAAAATTAAGCTGAAAAACATTAGAATAAAATAATACTTCATAAAAATAAAGAAAAATATTAATACCTCAAGACAAGGAATTAAAACATTGATCTGCTGTAAAACTATTTCAATAGGTAAATTCAAAAGGACTCCTAAACATGAAGCTAGTAAGTCATCTTTAAATTGCTGCTGTCGAATAGCAACTTCGGTGGCAAATTTAGAAAATAACTGGAAACTTTTCCATTTTTCTTCAGAAATATTATCACTTTTAATAATGGCAAAGTCAGTTGTGTGAGGAAATTCCTAGAGAAAGACAGAAGCATAAGCCAATGAGTAATTCATATACGTAAAACAACATAAACATCACAGATTTAGATATTTTTAAACTCTACATAAAGCACCCACTTATTTAATCTCCTTTGGGCTTAATACTTTCATGATGTAATCATATCAAGTTGACATACTCTATGTACTATACTACTTTTTCAACTCCATACATTTAATTACACCAATTTTTTGATATATTAAAATTAAAAGTTAAATCTATAAACAATATAAATTAAATATACTATAAGTATATTTAATAAGTATTTTATGCACCCACATATGCAACTGACCAGATCAAACAAACAGTTACAAATTTGATTGGAATCATTGGAGCAAACAAAGGTAAGAGATGCTAATAAGAGGGTAGAGAGTTGGCAGACTTTTTAATATTTACCTTAGCGATATACATCTGCAAGTGCACTATAAACACATACCTGTACATAAAGGATTGATGAACTAGTCAATTTTGTCTCATTTCTTAACACATTTAATATTCACACATAATGTTATTTACTCATCTGTTATGATTCATGGCTAAACAGTACCCAACTTGTACACAACCATACATCAACAAATGCAGAGTGTTTAGACTGTAACAACTAAATGAATGTAGTGAAATAGTTAGCAATTAGACCAATTTTATTATATTATCCTAATATTTTATAACTAATAATAAACATATTTTCACAAACTCATCAACCTAACAATACCGATAACATTTTTAAAAATCAATTTGCTGGTGGCTATCTCAGCAAAGGCTGTGACTCAGCATAGTTTTGTTGTGAATTCTACATTGAGCATGAATTGTAATCATGTTTTCATATCATAGTATTAATCATCAAATTTATGATATTTTATTAGTTTTTTTTCTGTACCTGATTTTACATCATATGAAATAAAATACAAGTATGTAAGAAGAAATAAAAAAAATTTCAATTGAATTTATGAATGTAAAATTCATTTTGAATTCATAACATTTGATTCAAATTTAACAAATAACTATAGGTGACCATTTTTTTTATTGCTCATCAATAAAATTTCATTTATAAATGCATACATCCACACTTAAAGAAGAAAAAAAAATCATGATGTGACTATAAAATTCACATAAAATTCACAAACAAATAAGTACCTCCAAAGGAAAGTTTAGAAAATAAGCATAATTATTCAGATATATGGGATTATAAAAGTCTTTAATTTTATTTTCATAGTTTTCTTATCTTGCTTTTTCTCTATTAAATCCTATGTAGATCTCAATTTCGAAATAAATTTGATATATTTTCTGCTCACAATACGCTGATTTAGGTTGAACTTTTGCACTAAGAAAGTAAAGACTGGCAAATAATTATAATAATATATAATTCAAAAACATTTTTAATTTCATTTCTTCCTAATTCAACTATAAAACAAATTCCCAGTCTGACTTTACTATAAAATTTGCGGACATAAAAATCTACATTTCATGAAGGCTAAAAAATATTGGATATATCATTACATGTATCAAATTTGACAGCTGTAAGTCTAACAGTCTGTCCTGTAGAGCAGTGCTCCGCAACCTTTTCTCACCTACGACGCATTTTATTTCTTTCTAGAATTCCGCGGCACACCCAAAGCTAAAGTATATAGGTATTAATTGATACACAAATTTTACAACAAATGTTTGTTTTTTATTTGAAAAGTATACATACATAAAACCACAACATATTTATTTCTACGCAATCATAATAATTATTAATGTGATAACTGCGCTTGTTTCAATGAACACAAAAATTTTATATTCGGCTCAATATTTGACACCGCAACCGTAAGTTCTTGGACAAGATCTTTTAAGCATGACCGCATAATAATTATTCTATAGTATATTTAGAAAAATAGACATTATTATGAAAAAAAGCTGTCATTGCCTATTAAACACATGATGAAGAATTGTAAAATGTCAAATATAATGTATTTGACCACGGCACACCTGTATCTGGCTCATGACATACCAGAGTGCCTCGACACACCGGTAGCGGAGCACTGCTGTAGAGCACCAACACACACACATGGAGCATTATTATAATTATAGATTAAGATTTGTGACCCAGCCGGTCTCCAAAGGCGGCTAGTATTTATAATAAAGGTCACTGTGTGTGTGTTTGCACTCAACAGGCCAGATTGTTGGACCTACAGCTACCAAATTTGGTACATGTATTCTTTGGAGGTCCAAAATGTGCACCTCAAAGCAAATTTTTAGAATTTTTAATTAGAATTTTAACTAATTAAAAATTAAGCGAAATTTCGATGTTTTTTCACTATAACTTCTGAAAATATTATCGCACAATAATTTTTACATCAAATTCCAGATGAAAAAATTAGCTTTCTAGTGGTATCAGTATTTTAAAATATAACTTAACATATATTTGTAATTAATTTTTAAAGAAATATTTTAACTACATTATATTTAAGAAAAGAAACTACAATTAAATATTAATTGTAGAAACTACATTAAAATATTTCTTTAATTAATTATTAAAGAAATTACATTTTCCAACATTATATTTCGGACAAAACAATAAAATTTAATCTGCACAAGCACATTACGAGGAAAAGGGAAAAAATTATCTTTTATCAATATGTCACCTGATTGACAAAAACTCAAAGTAAAAAATAAACAATAACTGCAAATTAAGCATATAAAAATGTAACTTTCAACAAATGCTACCATGAAATAAAATAAATATAACATGTTTTTTCTAAAAAAAATGTAATGAAAATTTTTGGTGACTTTTACAATATTATTAATAAAATAAATCAGCTTTATTTGAGGCAAACATGGTTTAATGTATATATATTTGCAATTCAAGGTTCAATGGCTAATTAGTAATACTTTAATAATAGAAATGCATCTATAAAAAGTGTCTAAATGAAGTAAATAACTACATAGAATGTAAGATGAATCTATAAACACTTTAAAAAATGAAGAATGTTTTGCTTTTAAATAAAAAATTTCAATCAACTCAGTCTCTAAAGTTGACTGATTTATGAATATTTGAAGATCCCTGATCAACAAGTCGATTAAATTTGATAGCAGAAGATAGAAACCTTCATTTATTTATTTGAAAGTTGAAGTGTCAAGAATATTTCGTAGAATATGATTCCTTATGACTAAAAGATGTATAAAATTTTCACTTAATAATTTTTTTAATTATATTTTATAGTCCAAAATAAAATATTGTTCATATCATTTAAATATTTTTTTAATGTAAAACTAAAAATTGAATTATATAATGAATCTAAGTAATTTTTATCAAATAATTCTTGAAATATTACATAATTTATTGTAATTAATCAGTAGTACACATAATGATTCTCTTTTACTTATATTTTTAAAAAATGCTTGGTTTCAGTAAAAAAATCAATTTGCTGTTTTATCATTTCCACTTTAATTTAAAGATGAAATTCTGCAAGAGCTGACAGCTAATTAGAGAGACATAAAGTACAATAGGGGCTTAAGGACATTATAAGTGTAAGAGTGAATTATATGATTATCAAAATTTGAACTTTAAAAATATTTTGATGAAGTAGCTATTAAAAGATAAGTTACATAAAGTATTTAATTGTCAATGGCATTACAAAAAGTATTTAACAGATAATTTTAAACAGCAGTAAGATTGCCGAATCAGCTGGTCCCCAAATGTGATTAGTACAAAATAAAATGATTATTGCAAATATGAAATGTAAAAATTGCTGACATTTATTGGTTGACCTAACAGCATAAGTGACTAAGCAGGAACTACAAAAAGCAAATTAATCAAACTAATCATAAATACATATATAAAATTAAATATAAAATAAACATTACTTTAAAGTATCCAATTTTTGAACATATTGACAAAGTCAATGAAATTAGCTTGTAAAATCCACTATGATAAGGATGCCTGTAAATAAATAAAAAATTTAATTTTAGCCTAATAATCGGTTAAATAATGACAAAATATATGAATTACATGAATTTTACTAAGAATATGGATTCATTTTATTTATAAAAACATAATTTGCACATCACCAACTAAAACAAAAATTTTAGTAACTGTTAAAAAAGTTAAATAGAATAAAACACACCTGGTACAATGGAAAATCATTTCCTTTCCAAATATAAAAACCCATTTTGGAAATAATTCTGTGCAACTATCATTCAATAAATCCCTAAAAACAAAAAACAAAAAAATGTCAAGGTCAACATAACAGATAAGATAAAATAAATAAAATGATCAATTTAAGAATAAATTTCTAAGATATAGTTTATAAATTAAATTCAAGTAAATATTTGAAGTAGAATTAATTAAGTTAAACAAAAATGTGATTTTCCTTGGAAAAACTAATTTATATGCAATAACTCCAATTCAATATGTTTGAATCCCAAAATTTGTTTATAATCAGTATCAACATTTATTTTTACCACTTCAATTTGCAATAATATTTTTAAATTTTGACATAAAACATAAACATAAAAATAACATAAAAAATTCTAACATCACTTTAGTATCAGATTCTTATTTCTTTTGATGTATATTACATAAGATTACTCAGCAATAAAAAAATAGCTTTAATAAACAACACTATTGGTTTCATTTTACAAAAAAATGGGGGAAAAAAGAGTAGCTTTATTTAAATTTTTATTATAAACATCGAATCATATTTTTTGGGCAAAGGTTTTGAAAAATCAAGAAAATTTATTATTGGCTTTTAAAAATTCAGCTTTTCTTAAATTTTGTATATCTTGAAAAATTCAGATAATAGAACTTATTTTTAGAATTAGAAATTTATTCAGATATAAAATTTAAAGCAACAAAACACAAAAATCAAGCACAATTGATTCACTGAAAATTTCAATTTAAATATGGAATAAAAATCCAATTAAATAAAGGGATAAATGAAACTAAAATTTTATACCTCAAAAAATCAACTAAATTGATGAAGATATAATAATCAGTCATATTGTTAGCTTGAACTCCATGCAAAGGATCAGATGAAATTTCTTTGTTTTGATCATCTTCATTCTTTAATATAAAACCAAAGAAAAATTATTTTCCATTCTCCAAACATACTTTTTTCACAAGAAATCTACATATATATGACAAAATCAAACAATTCCAATTAAAAAAAAAAAATGCTGAATAGTTAAATGGATATCAAACATAATAGAAAGGTAGAAGACTAGATAGTCTATGATGTGATCTTTGAAAGATGGTTTTTGCAATGTTATGTTTTGTTGTACATATTTCTTTCAGTTCTCCATAGTTTATTTATATTTTACTATTTTTATAACTAAAAAAAGCTTCACCATCTCTCTCTGTCAAAAGTAGGGGATTAACTTTTCCATTTACTCCTGCCTTAACCAAACAGTAGCCACTTCATGACAATAGTACTAAATGGTTTCACCACCTAACTAAACTTTGTTTAACCAGTAAAACTATATAATAAAGAAATATTAATAAAATTAATAACTATGAATTAAGTGTTATGAGAAACAAAAATCTATTCATAACTTCAAATTAAAATTTGATAAATTCTGAGCAGAATACCAAATACATATTTTAGATTTCGAAATAAAATAAAATGTTTAACCCTTTCAGGGGCACTATGCAAAAAATGATTTTTTTTTCGAAACAATTATTTAAATCTGATTATATCCTATTACTGACATGTAATTTACAGTTTAAAAAAATTAAGGTCCTTAGGGGGCTGGGGGGTAGGTGACATACTGGGTATGTCACCGCGCATCTAGAACATGTTTTGGAGCGAATTCACAAATATGCAACTCGTAATTAGAAGGTATTTTTATGAAATGAAAGCAGTTTTAGGGATTCATGACGCTTTTTAACATGAATGATGCAAAAAAATGAGCTTTTTGAATTTGAAAATAAAGTTTATCGGAATAAAATGAAGACAAATTACATCAAATGAAAACATGCTTCCATCTTGAATTTTTTGTGTGGAAACAGAATACTTTCTAAGACTCGTGCTGCCGTCTATTGGCAAGATAAAGACTTAAAAAACGTTAGGAAATTTTATGTAGTTATTTCAACGCGATTTTCTAGTTTTAAAAAAATTGTAAAAAGGTGACATATGGAGTATGTCACCGCCCCTGAAAGGGTTAACTAGAATTTAACAGATTTCAGTTAAACTTTTTATAAAAAGAACAACTACTGTGAAAAATAGATTGTAAATCATAAATTTGTTTAACATCCTGTTTGCTCATGCTTTATAAATGCTAGAAATATATTTATAAAATACAATATATTTCCTGCAATAAAATGATGCTCAGATTTTATAGTTTTTATAATATTTATTCTATATAATACAATTTACCTATAATTTTATATATTTTGAGACATTTTAATTATTACCATAGATTTAGTAGTTAAATGTTCTTTAAATGAATGTGTTTTTAAGTAATATTGCAGTTTCATTAATCTTACATTCCTACCAAATTCACATTCACTTCTTGCATCCCTTCCATTCCTACAAAAAGAAGGATATAGGGAAAAGAGGGAGTGAGAAATACTATAAAAAGTAATACTGAGGAAGAATATAAGCATCAGAAAGAAGAATATTAAAAGCATTACGGAAAAACCTCTGCTCTTTGCAATTTCATAGAAGAGAGACTTAAAAAAGTGACTAAGCTATTGATCAAGAAATCAGGTAAGAAGGAAAGTGTTAATAAAATTCAAAAACTGCTTTATTATGCTTAAAGGATTAATAATAAAATACTTTTATAACAAAACACTTTAATCCTGAACAATACTGAGTATAGATTAATTAGTCAATATAGAAAATACTAATATATCATAATAATACATTTTCATTATTGATATAGAATATAAGTTTTTGGGAAAAATTCTTTTAACAATATTAAATTATCAATTGTATCTGAATTCAAAATTCTCTTTACATTATTTCATATAAAGATTTAAATGGGATAAAAAAAATACTCCAAGATCCCCTTCATATCATTACATTAGTGTAAAAAAAGTTTTATATATATTCGAATAATAAAAAGAAAAAAAATACCTTTGTTAGTGATTGATTTAAATTTAAATCCAATTTTGATATAAGCACAAGACTTGAATGAATTATTTCATCATAAACTGCTTCCATTAAGGATTGTCTTTGATCCAAAGGAATGCCCAAGGAATTCAATTCCTAAAAAAGAAAAAGCATTCAATTAATCACCATAATTTGACATCAAGAAGAATTTTGTCATTAAAATAAAAACGTGCCTTGAAAAACTAAACAGAGCATTACAATTTTTAAAAAAAGACTAGACAGTATTTCGGGATGAAACATTTAAAACTATTCTTTAAAAAAAATTAATTTCCAAAATCTTTTAGCTAAACCTGCTCACCTTTAGCTGAACAACATTCAATATAGACTTCCACAGATATATGTAGTCCTTATATGTCACTATTTTTATGGATGATTCTAATTCCATTTCCTTTTGAATATGCTGTCCATTTAAAGATGTTTTGTCTTTATAATCGTTTGCTTCAACAACAATAGGATGGGAGCAGGTTTTCACAAGGCCTTGATAAACTATTTTTTAAAAATTATACAAGATTGTTTATTAAAATTGTCTCAAAAGATTGTATTTCAACAAATTTGTGAAATTGTTGTTAGTTAAAAGACACATATGAGAAATATATCAGTTAATATATGTATCATGTGTTTTTATATTAAAATTTTAAACCAGTGCATTTTAAATAATTGTAATACATTTCATCAAAAAGAAAGAACAATGTTAGCTTACCTATTTGATTCAAAAAATCTAAAAATAATTCGCGCTTTGGTTGAACAGATAAAAGTATCCTAATGATAACCTTTGGGACAATAAAATGAACTCTCGAAGGGATTTTAGGAAATTTATCAATTTGAAAAACTGTAAGTTTCTCTAAAGAAATAATGACATTCTCAGACAACTGCAATAAAAGAAAAACATAATGAGAATATTAAAATACTTTTCAATTAGATTTTTAAGGGAACATTAATAATAAAGCTTACATATTCTGTAACAGAAATAATTGATGAAAGAGCTTCAAGATAACAGGACAAGTCTAGAATTCTACTATCTAAGTCGGTGTTATCACTGTAAAAAAGGTATTCAAGTAAAAAAGGTATTAAATGAAAACAAACCAACTACAAAAAAAAATTATAATACAATTTATTTTTTATTTTTTATGATTTTTTTTCTTTTATTGAGCTTGTTATTTTATTACAGTAAATCAATTTCACTCCTTTATTTAGCCTTTTACATCAGACAATGTAGAAATCTTGATTATTCCATATAATCTCATGAATAAAATTAAAATAACTTTGTAATAAATAAAACTGATATTTTATATGTAAAGATTTTTGCATCTTTGAAACAATGTATGCAACAGTTAAAAAGCAGCCCATGCTTTTATAGATATATAAATAGAAAAAAAAATTGCAAAGAATAAAGAATTTAATAAATAAGCATATGGGTTTTTATTCATGCATCTGCTTAACAATTTGAAAATTTGGCTTTTGAAACTAATAAATATCTCATAACATTAACTAAAATATACACAGATATTTATTTTGGAAAACTCCTATGTTCATATTGTTGAACCTAACTTGAAACTACCAGATTGAAACATTGTTCAATGTTAATATAAATAATAAGTTCAATATTTTAAATAAATGAAATCCTATGCCAAAACAGAATATTTTTTAAATGTTGATTTAAAGTCATTTGAAATGCTAACCAAATAAAATGAGTTTTTAAAAAAAGCTTTTATTATTGTATTTATCCTTGGATATTAAAAGTTAAATAAACACCTTTTTTCAGAATCTGATCAAAATAAAAAATATCCACAAAATCTAAAACTGATCAAAACAGGAAGTTTTTACCTCAGAAATACATGCTCACACTTTTGAATCACATTCTGGAGCATTAGTTTAACTTCATTTTCACTAAGGCATAATTTACATGGCTGAAATAAGAAATGCAAATTGTTAATGAAATAAAAATAAAATGAAGATTTTTTTAATGCATTAATTTTTTTTAATCAAAAGATCATTTAGTGACTTATTTTAACAACCAATATTTTCAATTCACAAGCAATATGTTAACAATGTATGTCTCAATTAGTCTCAATGTCACAATTGTATTCATTAAAAAAAAAAATTTTTTTTTTTTAAACAGCATATTTCACTAGAACAAAATAACTGCAAACTGAACTATTGTAAAAAATTTAATAAAAAGTACAATGGAAATAATAGTTTTAGAAGATAATTTTAAAAATATCAAAAAATTATTTGTTTGATAATCTGGACATGATAGAATTTTTCAAAATCTAAGTAAGAACTATACTATTTAGATTTTTCCCCCTTGAAAATAGAATCTTTACAAAGCAATACTTAATATTCTGCTTCTTATCTCACCTCATTTGCTTTGCTGAAAAAAATTCTAGCAGCAAGAAAAAAAACTAAAAATGGAAAATCTTGCAGATTGGAAATTTAAAACATTTTACAATTCAGATTAAATAAAGTTCTATAGCAGAATCCCCAATATATACTGAATCTCCACCAATTTATTTTCATTTTCATTAATTTTCAGTATTTACAGCATAAAATTTACAAAAATTTAATAAAATTTTAAATTAGGATTTACAGCATAAAAATTAATAAAATTAGGTGAATAAGGATTTTGCTTTACAACCAGAAGCCATCAACTACAGATACTTACAAAAAAAAAAAAAAAAAGACTGTTAGGTCTTTTAAATCTAATATTTTAGAAAAAATGTTTTACTTTTAATTTGGTGCTGCAAATCAAATACAGCTTTGGTATGATTAAAGTAATCACACTAACCAAACAGATTTTTTGAGCTTTGGAAACTCATGCCTAAATATATTTATGTCATATATGCTAACGAGTGCACATTCTCACCCTTCAATGTAATGTGCACCCAATTTTAGAATCATTATAGCCTACATTTTAAAAACTAATAATTAATCTTTAGCAACCCCCCCCCCCATCTATTTTTTATTATTTGTCCTAAAGATTTAAAGCTCATATCACAATTTTAAAAATTGTGAAAAAATACTAATGCATTCAAGATTCCAGGAGATTCATAGCTTTGGAAACTTGCTCCACAATATTTTTGTGTCAAATTTTCTTCATGTTGTAATTTGGTTTAGTAGAAAATCAACAAGCAGAAGATATTCTAATAATTAGAGAGGGTTGATTTGCTTTAATCAGATACTTTCATCTGATAGCTTATCAAAATGAAATATTGATAAAATATATTTTATGTTTTATTCATAAGATTTTATGATAATTCTAAACTTATGGAGAAGAACATTTTAATTTTGAGACACTGTCAGAAGAAAATTGAAAATCAACAACTTACTAGCATTGCATCATAACATAGCAAAGCAAGCATAATAAAAGCAATGCTTAGTTATTTCAAAGAAGAATAAGGACTATTTTAGAATTTTCCTATTTTGAACATCAGTCAGGCGATATGAACAATACCTGAGCTCGAATATCTTCTCCAAACTTTTACGACATATAAACAAGAGAGCATTTGGTCCCAACAGATTCAACATACACTTGATTATAGTCTATACAATAACTGACTTCTTAAAAAAATCGGTTGTTAAATTCAACATTTCAAAAAAAAACTTTAACCTATTTTTAAAATTTTAAAAAAAAAAAAAAAAGGAGGGGGAAAATATTATTTATTTATATAAACTAACAAAAAGCAAAATCAATATTAAAGTGTGTGTATATATATATACATAAACATATTACATGAGGCACAAAATAACAAAAATTTCAAATAATATTTATACTATTTTCATTAATTTTAATTTCCCCATAGAAAATAGGATTTTAAAAAACCAAATATACACTGAATGGTAGTTAAGTCTTGTTCTTATTTTGGACATAATATTGTCTGAAATTGTCATTCACTAGCTACTAAGCTGGATTTTACAGTTTTCTTAACATCAAATAACAAATCTTTTGTTCTTTCATTCGTTGCCTGAAATAATAAAAATTCAGCTTTTGTGTCTGAATTTGCAAGTTTTTCTCAGGGTCATCAACAAGTTTATGAATTTATTTTTCTATAGCTTCTTTTAAAAAGGCATTACTCTGGTGAGTAGTTTCTTCGCTTTGCTCTTCCTCATAATCAGTTTTAACATAAGGTTTCAGATAATATCTTTCCAAAGAATTTAATAATTTTGGTTTATGGAGCTAAAGAAAGTAAACTAGGTTTCTTCACAGAAATAGAAATGTTTTGTGGATTTTGCAATTACAGTAAAAAAATTGCTAATTCTACTTGTTTTCTTCCTTGAAATCATTCCTCTAAAACATATAATAATTTCATACTCAATTTAGAGTTTAAACTTTTTGGTTCCTTTAACAGAAATTCAAATATATCTTCACTTCTATATAAATTGGAATCTCATCGTCCTAAGTCTACAGCTGCAAGATGAATCAGTCCCAACCAATGGGTGCATATTTGTGTGTTTTAGAATTTAAAACCTCTGATCCTGGAAAAAATTTTATCCTACCACCAAACCACTGCTCATTTTCTTCCAATACTAAAAGCTAAAAAAATATTTTCTTTAAATCTGTATAGTTTATAAAAACAAAGAAGCAGAAATAGTCTCCCCACAACTTTCTTGCAGAATCTCTAAAGGCAAATTTGCATTTTAGACCTGTTTTCCCCAAATGATTGAAACTAACATTTAATGATAACATATACCATATCTGACTTATTTACATCACTAATTTATTTAGTTGTTGCATTTACTGATATCTACAATATAGATGTTAAATCTGAGTACCAAATTTTAACTACCAGGTATTCTTCATTTTGAAATTGTGTTAAATTAAATTCAAATAGCCAAACAGACAGAATTCCTCTGAAGAGATTTTGCTCATATTTTATAGAAATCAACAAACATGTGGTAAAGACCATATAGAAAATTTTATCTATCTAGCTCGAACCGTTTTTAAGTTAACTTTGTCACAGATGGACAACCATTTTCCTTCTCCCCCCCCCAAACTCAGAGGTTTCCCAGGTAGAAGTTCATCACAATCTCCAAATTGCTTTTTTTCATTATTACAATAATTTTCCTACACTTTGTAAGCGAGAAAGAAACAAAAAAGTGGTTACAATGCTTTGAAATTGAAATAATGAATGAACTGCTTTTTTAAACTTTTAATGTTTCTATAATATCACAAGATTGATCACCACTGGATAGATTCATGAACACAATGAGCTGAATATAAAAGAAGCTTAAATAGCATGATGTTAATGCCTGATACATGGTGCATAGTAAAAAATTGCTGAAAAAAATAAGTACTTTTAAAACACATTTAAATATCTTAGCCAAAAAAAAAAATACTAAGCACTTTTTGGCATATTTTCTAAAAATAGGTTATATTCAATTTTATAATAATAAATAATTTTTATTGAAAAATTATGTTTAATTAATTTTAAATGAGTATTTTTTAAATTGTAATATTTATTTCTGTATTTGCACAACTTTTGTTGTAAAGCAAATTATGCATTTTTGGCTTCGACAAAAACAAAAAAGGATTATAAAATTGAAAAAATTATCAATACCAAAAATAAATCAACTTTTAAAAGATTAAATCAAGATCTAGTGGTCCTTTTCACTATTTCTTAAAATAACAAACAACCAGCTTATTTAAATAGATAAAACATTTCTGAAAATGCTACCATACATATAGAATCCTGCCAAAACCAAATAGTTTGTATTTAATTTTTAAATATGTGGCAACAAACAAGATTCAACACAGCTAAGATAGAAAGTGTAAATCTCCCATATTAACTCACTAAATTTAATTACTTAAAATTTTAAATTAGTAGCAATCTTATAAAGCTCAGAACTAAGCATTCTGAATTGGTTACCATCCCAAGACTGACAAAATATCATGAAATTGGATATAAATCAATATCATCTTCTAAAGAAGTTTTTAAACCATTTTTAATAGAAAAGAGTAGCATCAAATCACACACAGTATATGAGAAGTTAAACATGCAGTCATCAGATGAAACCTAAACCAATTCTTGAATATCTCAAACACTAAAAAAATTTTAATGTTAGAGAAATTTTTTAAAAAAAATTATAAATGTTTTTGAGTTGCAACAAATATGGTACAATATGTAATTCTTACTGCCCCTTCCAAATCTCTTTCAGTATTTCAATAAATGGCAATGCACAGTGTTGAAGAATGGTGGGAGAGGGAGGAAATGGTCCTTTAAGCTTCATTTTAATATGAGCTGGATCCCCATGGATCACTTGATACAATTCTTCCCTTTTCTTGATTTTCTTTCTTGATGCATTTAATAAACAAGGTTTAATGATTAGGCTTTCAAACTATCATATTCAGCATGTGGTAGGAAAAACTGTATTTGCACTTCTTGAGAAAATTAAGCACTTTTTAAGGACGGACCTTTTTTCAAAATTGAGTCCTTTTAAGGTGCTTAAAAATTGTTTTCAAATTCAAGTACTTTTAAAATACTTTTCATGATGCTATGCACCCTGTGGAAATTTGTGGGATTCATGGCCATGAAGTTGTATCTGAATAATTTAATTGAAATTAAATACAACCAATATCCAGAGCAAACCACTATGGATATTGGCTATCACTAAAGGTAACTAGGAAAAAATTTGAAATTGAATCTAAATTTTTATAATGAAATATAAAATTTATATAACCAAAATAATAATAAATTTTTTATTTCATAAAACTTGTAAGCATAATTTAAATAGCATGAAAAATTTAAATGAAAAACAGCCAAAAAATATCAAAAATTAAAGTGAAAAATGAAAAACTAGTACTTTACCTTCGCAAAAAGGCCATATGCAATAACAGCAATCTGAATTTTTTTAGAACTTTTACTTTCCAGAAAAATTTCTCTAAACTGCTTCATAAAATACTAAAAAGGAAAAAAAATTCAAAACAGAAAGATTTTTTTTTTCTTTTTTGCATAAAAAGTTAACACACAAACAGTGAAAAAAATATTAACTTACTTTAAAAACTTTAGTACAATAGCTCTTGTCTTCTGTAAATTTAGCAGCAATCATCTCAGATGTCTAAAATGCAAATCAAAAATTTTATTAAAAACACTTCGGAAAAAAAAATTCAATTTTTTCATTTCATTTCATTTAGAACAATATAAATGAAATACTCTACAATATTGCAACATTTTCTTCATGGCCCTGCATCATATTTAGAATACTGCACATCATGGAGACACTATGATAGTACACCTTTTGCAAATAAGAAAGAACTAGATATTTAATTGTATTTCAAATAAAACCAAATACCATCCAAACTTTAAAGCAACTTGTTTGGTTGATTTTAATTTGAAAATCAATGTGTTTCTTTATTTACTTATTTTATTTTTTCCAATTGATGCATGATCTCCAAACTATGGTTCTGAAAAACTTTGCATTCGAATACTAGATTGTGTTAGGAAAATTTCATATTTTTCAATCAATTGCTTTAAAATTACTCTAAATTTAGAATTTTAATTTTTCTGTTGTAATACACTAGATGTATTTCGTTTCAAAGTAGCCTACGAATTAAATGTTTTAATATTTCAATCTGTCATATTATTTGTTTCTTAAAAACTGCTTATAAATGCTCAATTAAAGACAGAAAAAAAACTATTTGACTTTTGAAAACTGAAGAAAAGAAAGAGGAACTGTAAAATTTGCTTTCCTGCATACAATATAATTCTATAAAAAGATACAACAATGTCCAGAACAACACATTCTTACTCCAATCTTTATAATATTTTAAACCATGATTAATGATTAAAATACTATATCATTGAAATAGTATTTTGTTACATGTGAAATTTATAATACATCAAAGGCAAAATGTTTCCTTTTTGTAAAACTGCGTAACACACAATTTTATACCAGATAGAATTCTTTATTACAAATTAGCCATGTTTCAAAAGTGGTGTAATTAGAGCAAAGAATAATATTTAAGAAACAATACACATAAAAATACAATGAAATATTACTTTTATGAAAACCTAGAATTTTCAAATAAAAAAATATAAAGAAAATGAAAATCACAAACCACTTTCAGCACAGATACAACAGTATCTCGTCCAAGTTTTTGCATTTCTCTGTTTTGGTATTCTACCCAAGGCATTATTTCATGATATAAATCAACACAGTTTTCAAATACATACAAATCAAATTGTAGTGCATGAGATGAAAGTAGCTGAAGCCCAGCTGAAATTGAAAATAATGTTTAACAAATTCTTTTTTCTCCATTCAAGCAAATATTACTGTTTTAAAAATAGGAGAATTATATATATTTAAAAAAGCAGGTAACTGCCTTTGTTAAAAATCTATCTAATCTATCACTTAAAATCCAAACTGTTACAGTTATCATTAAATATTTGTGATTACAATAATAAAATTGAAAGGATAAAATTTAAAACTGGTTGTTAGATTAAATGTTTTTTTGATGGTCATAACCTTCTTATTCCATGGCTATTTTCTCTAATAGGTTAGTCATTCTCTATCCTGAAGGGAACATTAAAATTTTACAAATGAAGAAATCCTATATGTCATTTTTTTATCAGTTTTGCTACATAGAAATAAAATAAAGCCAAACATGTATTCTATTCTTTTTTACTTAATTGCATACCATGTATAAAACTGTAATAGGAATGCCAGTTTAAATATCTAAAAAATATTACCTTTAATTACTGACGAGGTTTTGTTAGCAAATTTTTCTGGCTTTGAAATCATTTTCCTTGAAACATCAAATATAAAATAGGACTTCTCAGGATCTTAAAGCAAAGAAAAATATAATTATGTTTTTCCTTAAAAGACAATAAAGGAAAAAAAATTACTCAAAGTTTTATTTTATTTCAGGATAAAATTTCACAATAGGGAAAAGAACATTAAAAATACGAACTTATTCAAATTCAAAGGAAAATTTTTATATAAAAGATAAATAAAATAAAGTGTTTCACTAAATGAGATAGATCTACTTCATAAAAAAATCTGGTACATTATTGAATATAAAAGTGTGGATGATTATAACTGGTTCACTCATATGGTAACACAATAATTGAATTTTTCTATATTATCTTTTATTAGCTATTTACAAGAAAAGCATATCTTCATGGAAAGCTATCATCATTCATAGGTAAATTATTTTTAAAAATATATAACATATAACTTGAGATTATATTATGCATTCTGGACCTTCCCCACACACATATAATGTATTCTACAATTGGACAATGTCGTAAATGAAAAATGTTTGCTAACGAGGTTTTGACATTTTAAAAGAATTACATCACCCTTTAAGTACCTTTCTCATTTCACTGCCATTCAAAAAACAAAAACAAAAAATGTACTTTTGGAAGAGAATTATAATTTATATTGAAAGAAATCATAAGATAAACTGTCTGGAGTTTAAGAATTCATTACTGTATTTTTATAAAATGAAATAAATATATAATTTACGCAATCACATATAATGCACATAAATTATTATTCAAAAAATTTTAAAATGTACAAAGTAATAATAAATATATAAGCAAGAGAGTAGAAATTTGGTCTGGAGAAAAGTGGTTTCATACAAATTTTTAAAAATCAATGGAAGTTTTAAAATAATAATAGTTATAATAAACAAAACTTAATTACAAGAGAAAAAAATTCTTTAAAAAACATACCTTCAGAATGAAGAACAGAAAAATTATACAGATATTCTTTTAAACCTTGTAGGCATCCAGCAACTATGTTGTAATCAAATGCTTTTGCTTTTGAATTAACCTGAAATAAGAATAATATATTTTATAACAAAATATAAAATATGTTCTCAAATGTAAATTGCTAAATTTTCATACTTGAGCTTTTAATTCCTGGATGAAAATAGATAAAATTCTTTCTTGATAAGGTATAAAATCTTCAGGATAGTAATGTGCAATAATGCCCATGATGCTCAAAATTTCTTCTTTTACTAAAATGCAAATTTGAGACTGTCAAAAATACTATGATAGTATTCAACAGGCTTTATATATAAAGCTGCAAAATAAAAAATGAAATATATAGGTAGTATAATAATATTGTAACAGGTGGTGAGTGTATATTATATATATATACAGGGCGCACCAGAGAAACTTATTTGAAAGCTCAATAAAAACAAAAGTACTTCAGTTATTGCTTTGATCCTTTTTTATTTGAGAATGCAATATCCCAATTTTTTTTTCAAACAGTTTTGAAAATGACATCGGTTAAATGGCAAACCCCATTGCACATACAGTGATTAAATCGATTTTTGAAGTTCGTGTCCACTCTTTGCAGCATATCAATCGGTATGTTGTCAATGGTGTCGCGAATGTTGTTCTTGAGGTGAGCTATTGTCCGTGGTTGATTGACATAAACCAAGGATTTCAAAGTGAGCCTCATCACTGAAAAAAAAACGACCGTGCCTTCAGGCAGGTTGTCAAGCAGCATTTCGCATGCATTTTGACGCACAACAAAATCTCATTCAGTTAACTCTTGCACAACAGCCAATTTATAGGGATGAAATTGAAGATCGATGGAGAGTTTCTCAAAAGAGTGGAGTCAAAAATTCCCAGAGCAGCTACGTGTTTGCGAGTCAAATGCAGAACCGACTGCCTCCTCTTTCAACATTTTCCGGAGTTGTGGTGGTTGGTTGAAGTCCATTTCTGGGTTTAGAAACACTACCGAAATGAGTTAACCCACGACATAATTGAATTACGGCCAGGAACGGGTCAGTGAGGAGGAATTTCAAAGCAAGCGCGGAAGACATGTTGTGTAGCATCAAGTGAGCGACCGTTAAAAAAGCAGCTCTCGACAGCGAAGGCCCTTTACCCTCTAGAGCATACCATGATGGCAACCAACTAGAGAAAGAAACAAACTTGGGGACTTTCCCCTCCAGTAGCACCACCTTTTGCTCCTCTACCCAACGAACTCACCTCTCAGGAGATTTTTCAAATAAGTAAGTTTCTCTGGCACACCCTGTATATGTATATATATATATATATATATATATAGTGGCTACTCTCAACACCTGTCTCTAGATGTCACTTTGAAACAGAGTATTTATATAGTTGCCATGATGTCTTTCAGTTAGTAAGACACCACCCACTATTCTGTGATAATTTGCTACCCAATTTGAAACTATGTGATATTTTATTCTTCCATGTTAAGTATATGTATGAAATTAATATTTTGTGTGTCTTGTGTGATGTAGAATCTAGAAAAATCTCAATAAAATATGATTCTCAAATTTTCATCTGCACATCATGAGTCTATTCATTATAAATGGTGCCCAATGTAGGGTATTCACTATAGTATAAAAATTGATATAAAATTTTATGAACACATATATATATAAATATAAAAGAGTAATTTAATAGGAAGTAGATTTTAATTATATATATATATATATATATATATCTTTCAATCACATATACAATGTATATTAATTGAAATTTAAAAAATAATTAACAATTAATGTTTTTGTCTATGAAATTATATTCAGCAATTATATAGCTTTTAAAGAGTGATATGAAATCATTCTGCAAACCATGATTACACTCAATCAGCATTTTTTTAAAAATGTCTATCTCATTTCAATGACAAATTTTTATATAATATATGCTTTGTAATATTAAATATTATACTGAATATATGAGGAATTAATTTACCTGTAGAAGTTAATTTTGAGCGAAGGCTAAGTTGAAACATTAAATCTTCAATCAAATTTTTAATGTTGATTCTTTTTTCCCCCTGACAGCCATGGCAATTTTCAAGTAACTACAATGGAAAATAAGATTTAAGTCAAAAATATCATTATAAAATAACATTTTGATAATATAACTTAAATCCCACATTATTTAATAAAAAATATATATATAATAATAAATTAAACGTCAGATATAATTTAACAAGTAAAAATTGTGTGTGCAAAATATTTTTAAGGATAGCTTTTAAGATACTAAAAGTTCTGTAAATTTCTTTCATTTGTGGTAGTCCTGAAATCTTTATATAGAATTGCATAAAAATCCTGTTTTACTTAATTCCTATTAAAAACAAATGCTAAAGGAATTTTCAAAATAAATAAAATTAATAAATTTTTAGCAAATTTAAAATATCAAAAGTTATGACTAAACTCAGATTTTTAAAACAATAAATCAATAATATTACTAACACTTAATACAAAATGAAAACTATGACAACTCCTATATGTGAATAATTTTTTAAAGCTTAATGAAAATTTCATGTTAACTTACTTTTGAAATAGTGATGATACTTGATTTTTTTAAATCTGCACCAACATCACGCTTGATATATAAAATACAAATAACCTAGAATAAAATTTAAAATACCACATTTATTTGTATTTATAATACAAAAAAAAACTCTGTTTCTAAGACTTTAATATATTTTTTCAGTTTTATAAAAATGAGTGTAATTTAAATCAAAACTAATAAAATCATTTTTTATAATGAGCAAGTTCAACTGAAAATACTATCATTTATCTGAGGTTCCAAAGTATTTGTATATGAAAACTGGTGTTTCATACGCAACAAAATTTCCTTCCAAAACAATTATATTTCAATAATAGCCTATGTATTAACTTAAAAACTCAAGAAAATTATTTTTTAATGACAACAATTTCATTTACCTATGCTCTTTCTTTTTAATTTAATAGCATTTTAAAATTTAATTTTTTGCACTAATTTTATTTTGATATATATATTTATATATATATATATATTTGTTTTGAAATGCAATGATGGAATTCAAACTCACACACACACACACACAAACCCACTTGATTCCATGCTTTTGCAAATCATTGTCTTCAAACATGATATTTACTTTAATTTGTAATATACTGATTCAACTAAATTCATGTTTTTCAGTCATATAAATTAACAAGATGATTTTTTTAAATGCATTCTACATTAATAATTTAAAAGCTTAAAACATCAATAAGCTGTTCACCAAAGACAGCTAATAACATATAGGTTACATGTAAGTGGCTAACTACTAGTTACATTACATCACATGACATTAGTTATATTACTAGTAGTTGAAATGTTAAGTAATTTTTATACATATAAAACTATTGTATACTTCATGGGAATAATACATAAATCATCACTGAAGAATTTAGTAACACAAATAAGGAAAAAAATACTAATATTCCATTTTTTTTCAAAATATACATGATTTATATTAATAATTAATAACTAATATTATTAATTAAAATAGAATATTAATTTTTAAATGATTAGTTCAAAAATGATTTTGCATCAGAATTGTCAAATCGAGTATGGGTATTAACACATAATACTATGCATTATTAAATTATAAAATGCATTTTAAAATTATTTCGTAAAGAAATAAATACAAAAATATTTTATTAATTACTAATATGTCAGATCCATAATCTTGAATCAAATGGCCACTCTGTTCAATGATGTCGTCAAGTAACTTAAAGCACTCCTTTTTAATATCTTTAAACTAAAGGAAAAAAAATAACACTATATTAAATATGAATTGCTGTGAAAACTAACATGTAATTATATAGTGAAATTATTGCATGAAACCATTTGACCAACAGTTATCAAATTTTTCAGAGACAAATTTTAGAAGGTAAAAATGCACAACTTGGGTCAATTTTGAGGTTAAAATTTTGTTAAAATATTAGTTAGTAAAAAATTAAGCAAAATTTTGGATTTTTTTAAAGAGGATGCAGGAAAATACTATTGCATAAAACTAATTATTGCACACATTTAAACCTTAAAAAAATGTTTAAGAACATTTTTTTTAATTTTAGCAATTTATCCAATTAATTCTTGTACAAATACTTCCTAAGTTTAGTCAGTTAAAAAAAATGCATGATTTTAAACAATATCTTTCATTCTTGAACTTAAATTCAAATCATTATCCTTTTTTCATTAAATTTTTCATAGCATAATTTTCTTTCATTACTGAAAATTAATTAAGGATTCAGTTTAATATCTGGGTGTTTTAAGAAAGTGAGTAATAAGAAAGTAATATGCGAGTAATAAGAAAATGAAATTTCAACACCACAAAATTCAAAATACAGATTGTTTACAGATTTAACAGTTCTATAATTTTGCATCTTGACTCAATTAGGCTAGTTAGTAGCACAATAAAAAATAAAACGTGCAAAAATATTAAAATAATATAATTTGTTTTTTGACACAATTACATGATTTAAAAAATGGGGGGAGGGGTATCATAGATTTGACTATATGAATAAGACATAAAAAATAAACACCAATAATATGCCTCGGCCTTCAACAAACTATGGCCAATGGCAAACTGCTAAACTAGTTGGTTACTAAAGACAGGTAGTTAAGTATACATAATGTGAAAGGATAAGGACTTTTAAAAATTAATAATTCCTTGTGCTTAAATTATTAGAACATAAAAAAGAAAAATTAGATATATGTTTAAAGTCAAGCTTTCTACATAAAAAAATCAGTTATTTGAAGAGAAATTGCAATCAAAATTATGATAAAATCAAGATTATTCAAAGGAAAACCTGCTCTATGTTTCTAGATCAAATTAAGGTTCTAGTTTATGGTCAAACATAGAAAAAAATTGGTAGTAACTTACAAATTCCTATTAAAAATTTATCCAGCATAGCAAAGACACTTTATTATGATGGGGCACCAAAAATTTTGAATCAAGTTATTATTCACGATTTGCAGCAGTAATAAGAATTAACTTTTACATTTAAATATGATCCTGATCAACCATGGTATATGATAATTTCTTGTAAATTAGTAGGATCAGACATACACAGGTAGATCTTACAGGAACAAATCTTAAGAAATTTTGCACAAGAAATTAAACAGATTTTTTTCATCTAATTCAAAAAGTAATTTTAATGAATTTTTTAAAACTTTATGCTTTACATTTATAATGCCTTTATGATTTTTTTTAACTGAAGCTTTTAATGCCAGTTTCAAGAATGTATCCATTATTAGAAAAGCTATGCAGTATTTCTTTTTTAATTTCATAATTAAAATAAAAACATAACAAAACAAACATGTTTACCTCTCTTGAAAGTAAAATTCCCTTTAAAAATCCTGGAATTCCCTTTTCATTGTTTAGAAGATGGGAATTTACAATTTCTGGGGATGAAAAAATTTAAAAAAATTTACAGGTGTACATTTGTAAATGCTAGTTTATTTTTCAAAAGTCACATTCATAAGAAATGTTACTAAAATGCTGGTATTTAATGAAAAAAAAGACACTAAAATATAATTATTTGAGTTAGATCAAAAATGCAAAAGTAAAACAAAAAGTAGCATTTTAATTATAACACACACACATGTATAAGGTTTCAATATTTTAGCAAGCATCCATTTAAAAAAACAGCATACTATTAAATGTATTTACAGATTAATAAATCAGACAACTGCTTCAGAATTACTACCTAATCAAGAAAGTCAGAGTTCAAAATATATATGAAGTTAAATACAGTACTCATAAGACGAAATATAAATAGATTCTCAAGGCAATAGAATATTTAATTAACTGCTATAATCTAAATATAATCAATATAAAAAATACTGCTTACTAGAGGATGAAATCAATAATATTTAATGGTATTTGAAAACTTATGCTGATGCTACCTCTATTAATAATGGCTATTTCCTTAAAATTGTTTAAAAGCAATGTTTTTATTACAAAAAAAAAAAAAAAAACATACATAACTTTTTACAAAATAATATAGATAACAAGCTGCTTATTGAAATTATTAAGGATTAACTATTAAAGTCAATCATTAAAAATTTGCTGAAAATATTACATAATATATCATAAAAAAGTTCAATTTCCCCTGACTCTTAAAAACATGAAATATGAATCAATTAATGTTTAAAAAATAAATAATATAGTAACCCATTTTAAATTTTTAATACTTATAAAAAATTTAAATGAACATCTTTTACATGAAAAGATATGATGCAATAAGAACATAAATTTTAAATTACAAACATTCAAAAAATATATAAATGAAATGCAAGTTGTTTTTTCTCCCCTAAAACAATATTTTACATTTGAACTTTTTTCCTAGGATATACATATAATTTTATTGGAACATTTAAAAGTGCATAAATTTTTAATAATACAAATGCTTATAAAAGGATATTAGCCTTCCACCAACATTATTAAGCTATATTCGACCTACATAATTAAATTATATTCGATTATCTTTATATTATATCGCAACATAATATGTATATAAATATTTAGTTTCCAGTCATGTATTACTGAAACAAATATACTAATCTGCAAAGACATCTACTAGAGAATCTCAATCTGTTTTTAACAGGCAGTTTTTTATAAATATTAAGAATGATATGTAAAAAATATATTTAGAAATTTCACAATTTTCAAACATGCTGATGGTTATATTGGTACACGTATCATGATTTGTAAGGTGTTAAAGTAAAATAAATATTAGATATCTGGACAAAAGTAAAATCAATGTTACAAAATATAATAGGTTTCAAACGAAAATTTCATATTCTCTGCATTTTAATCAGATTTCATTAGTGCTTTTTCTATATTACTACTTTTTTTAGAGTGACAGTGAGGAACAGAGTTCCTCTTTTAATTTAAAACAATGGTATCAAAAGATTAGTATAATATTTTTCAAAGGATAATATAGCAGGGAATTTTTTAAAAGTCAATCTACAAGAAAGAAAAAAAAAAGGCAATTTATAATCACATATTAAAGAAAAAAATAACCTTCTTACTCTTTACATGTTGCATCCAATGTACTTTTTTATTAAAGTAAGTTCAGATAATAATTAGTCCATAATAACTTCTCTATCTTAAAGTACAATGTATCATAAAAGATATTGATTTTAATAGATAATATATATTATTCTGCAATCATGATTGAAAAGAACCTGAAATGATAACAAAAATGCATCAATTTATTGTATCACCTTCAAATTAATGTCTTCAGATTAAAATGCACTTATGCCAATGTTTTTACCAATTATCAAAAGATGCTTAAAAGTCCTTTCTTTAAAAAAAAAAAAAAAATACTTCATAATAAAATTTTTTTTATTAAATTAGTAGATTCAAAAAATGACTACAAAGCCATAATTACAAGAAAATAAAAATTACATATGATATATCAAGTAAATATAGAGCTTGAGAAGATGCATGAGGTGATGTTTAATTAAAAACTCCTAAATAATATTCACATAGTGAGAAGGTGCATTAGCCACATTACATACTATTTTCAGTGAAATTGCTTCATGCAAATGAAAACTTAAAAATGTTTACCAATCTAGCAACATGTAAAAAGTCACAATACACAACTGTAAAAGAAAACGGTTGATATTGTCTTAATATTTAAGATTCCCCCCTACCCATCCTTCTTCCTCTTGCCTTGTCTTACTTTTCAAATTGCATTCATTTGATTGTTGAGCCCAAATCAACTCATTTTTGTCACCTAATTGAGATATTTCCGAACCATAATTAAAACATCATGATTACTGTTTTTTTTTGGCTAAGAATTAATATCTGCCTATAATCCAATTTCAATTTTTTAAATGTTTATGCTATAAGCAAAGTAAAAAGAGATGGTTCTTTTATTAGATACAAAACAAATTAAAATACAATTGCATTGTGCAAAATAATTTACAACTAAATCATTTTTGTAGCAAATCAAAAGAACATGTTACAAATTTTTTCCAATTTCAATCAAATCATACCAACAGTTCACTAAATATCAACTAAAGAATACAGATCAGTTGTCCCATTTTGTTAGTTAGAACCTTTTAAAAATTAATGTTTGGTATTTGTACTAAATAGTTTAGTTAGGCCTATAACTTTACTAGAAAATTAATATCATGAACAAGAAGAGATGGTTATCCATACAGGTTATCATGTTAACAATTTCTCAGCTTTAATTTTTACAGCTATTGTACAAAGTGTTTAGTTATGCATAAATAATATGTAATGACATCTCTTAATCTAATTTAAATCTTAATGAATTTCTTAAGTTTATCCGTATTAACTTCATTTTTAAATATTTTCTATTTTTCTGACCCAAATCCTACTTTTTTATATAATTAATTCTACATGCACTCTGTAAAACTGCTGAACTCAATAGGATCACATGCTCAATGAAAAAAAATAAAAATCCCTACGGCTTACAATATTCTTTAGGCATTAGGCAAGGTATGGAAGTTGAAATTGTTATAATAGAATCTGGGACCTCAAAGATTGCAGCCGAATAAAAGACAAAAGTAATTACTTATATCTATAAATTGTTAGTTGACTTATAAGCTTTCATCACAAAGAGAATTCATGCTAAAATTCCCTTGCCTAGTTGGCACATGTCAAAGAAATCCCAACTAAATTCTCATAATTAAATCACTGATGGGAAAAAATGTAGGCTTTTTCAGCTCTTGTACGATAAAGATGATTAATACATTTCTCCTCACTTATTCTTTGTACATAAATTATGCATCCCATAGTGAAATTTTAAAATTTCTAAAGCTGCTTCCATTTGACCAAGCAACCAAAAACCAAGTGTGTGTGTATATATTATACCATTAAAAGTAAATAATAAAGACCCAGAACTGTATGAACTAAAAAACTTCACAAACACACAAATCAAAACAAATCATTAAAAAAAACGGATGAAAAAATTAGTGATCTAACAGAAAAAAAACACAAAAAAACATGCATTTTGAATTACAAAATAAATCTATAATTAGTCAACCTAACAATAATTGAAAATCTCATGTCATTAATCTTTGATTGAAAGCATTTAAAAAAATGTAAATAAAACACAAAATTAATTCCTCCGTAACTCATTTTTATTCATACACATTTAAGGGGGAAATTCTCATTACTAAACACTAAAAAAAAAGTGAGAGAGAGAATTTTAAACTCTGCCAAGCATTACAATTATGTATACATTGATCACTGGCCAATTGTAGCTATTGATAATTTTCCTGGTAAAATAAGATACTTTATAATTTTGTAGTAGCAATGCATTTTGAAAGAAATTATTATTTTGCAAACTCAAGCAGAAATTTATGCATCCTTAATGAAATAATTAACATTGGTATTCAAAAGTAAAAGTTGAAAGATTAATCCCCTTTTAAAAAATAATTTTTTTTCCAAAATATTGGGCAGAGGTTATATAGTTGTGTAAAAGCATTTCATAAATATAGCAAAATTTTAATAAAGATTTATGGAAAAGTTTCTCATAAAAGGACAAAATTCGATTTCCGACCTCTTTGCTGTTTTGGGAAGTTGAAATTGCAATATTTATCTCGAATCTTCTTGACGATATCAGATATGGTTCCTTCATTGCCCGAAAATGCTTTGTTTTCTTGAAAAGTCTGTAAAGATTCCAAACTTTTACAGATTAATTCGATGACAGCTGTCATGTTAGAGGAAAATTAATCATCGACACTATGTAAAAGAACGCAAATCGCAAAATTTTCTATTTTCAAAATACACACCACATTAAAGGGAGCATATGGTTACAGATAGAGAAAATGTTAACGCTGAGAAGAAAACGAAACTTTTATTACCAGACGACCAATTCACATAATAAATAAAATGGATTTCTAAAAGCTTTCACCAATCACAGTCAATATATCACTTGGTTGGGTCGCATATTACGTTATATATAATAAATGCTGAAGATTTTATTTTACTTTTTTAAAAATATATTTATCGTTTAATGATATCATCTAACAATTGTAGTAAAAAGAACCATTTTAGCCACCTCAACTTTACTCATCATCTCTACGACTGCATGCATCTCCGCATCCGTGACGTCACAAAGGCCTTGCCAAAGTGAAATGCGGCGTACTGAATGATAAAAGATTATCGTTGTCTAATAAATTTAATTTAATGCGCCTTTTTAAATGAGATTGATAATTTAATTGCTGTTTCAATCTTTATACAAATTTTAAAATTTTTACTGTATCGGTGCGCGTCAACATATTAAGTGCATTGTATCCTAATTCGTATAAATCTGGAAGCTACGTTATTGGTAATTTTTAGGCATCTTTAGTTAAATATAAGCTCATGGCGGCTGTAGTCAGCGAGTCATCAGGTAACATGCCAATTTGTATGTAATTTTTTATTTTTAGTAAATGTAATCTAGAATAATTAATATTCTTTGTTTTTATCTAACTTTGACATGAATTTTAATTGCACAAGGTCGATATGACTGAAAGCAGGCCTAATTCTTACCTGTAATACTCGTGCCTTTGTTTGAATTATGTTGTCATTTACATTATTCAGATTTTTACAAATGACTGAGAAAAACTATGAAATTCATATTCGAACAAGAAATTTTAAAATTTTTAAGCGTACAATTAAGTTCCAATGTTCTTTTATTTACTTTAACTTCCATATAGAATATAGAAACTTAACAAAGCATGATTTTGAATGCATATAACGTAACCTTTTAATTATAATTCGACCTGTGCATTATTTTATAAGACTATTCTGACGAGGTCAAATCAGACAAAACGATTTGGTCGTACTGAACTCTATATCCTTTTCGCCATTCAATAGGGATTAATGCATTTTCAAACACATGGTTTTTTAATAAAAATTACACAGTTAAATCTTTTTCTTGATTTATTACCATTGATATGTTGATTGGAAGCCAATTATATCTATTGCATTTATAAATTTTTTTAATTGAAAAATTTTGAAGATTTTTTTTATTTTTTGTAGTTTTAACGTGTATTTTTAATAAAGCCTTTCTTATTCCTGAAGGACTTGGTTTCATACTAACATGATTAATCAATATATTCAAATTAGAACTCCAAAAAAAATTTTAACTAATTTGTTTCGGTAGTACATACATCAGCATTTGTATCTTGTACATTTATATGCAATTGAATTTAGCATTAATAGATGTTTGAGTGAGAATTCTGTTAATTATGCTTATTAAAAATTCTACAAATTGAAGCAATTTTTTTCATTTTTTTTTTTTTTTTTTTTTTTTTTTTTGAGCTGAATGCGTATATTAGTTTACTTTAACTAGCAAGTAGGAAAAGTTTTGTTACCTCAAATCACTTGAGACCTCTCGAATGAATGAAATTAAGAGCAGAATCATCCTGTCCATCAGAGGAGTTTTTAGCCCCCATTGATTGTTTATGTTTAAAGGATAGATTTTTTAAATTTCCTGTTGCTGAATTTAAATTTGTGCATATTTCGAGAAATTTGGATACTTTTTTCAATTTCTATTTTATTGTTGCAATAAAACTGAGTAAATTTTAATAATAACATATGAATAAACTTATTAAACCTTTTTACCTTTAAATCTCAGTTAATTTTTTTTTTCAAAAGAGCATTTTTTTTATTATTATTATTAAGCATGGGAAAAATAAAGTTGATATTTTAACTTCATTGAGACTGAAAAATATCTCTCGTATTTTTTTTTTAACTAAAAAATTTTTGATAAAAAATACAAAACTTAACCATTTTATCGGCAAATGGTTAAAAGCTGATGTAAAAAAAAAAAAGTGATGCATATACTATGTAGTGTAATCTTTTGAAATTTTAATCCATTAGGTATTTTTTTTAAGTAATTTTTGCATATTTGTTAATTAGTATATCTATTCAAGTGTACCCTCTCCTTCATGCAAAAAACCCTTAGTATTATTTTTTTAGAATTAGTATATTTTTATTTAATCTTTATAAAGCAAAAGAAAATTATTTTGAAATATTTAATGAAGGGGAAACTGTTTAATAATGAAAGTCTTAAAAATGCAAGCTTGTTTTATTAAAGTAAATTTGAATCTCTCTTTTTTTTTTTTTTTTTTTTTTTTTAACTAATCAGTTATATTTTTATGAACTTTTTAGTTAAGGTGTGGTATTAAATAAGGTGTTTTGTGGCTTAAAAAGCTGAAAAGAGTTCATTGCAAATGTTAAAATTTTTTAATTTATTTTGTTAAAATTTTAATCTCCTTAATTTTCAAATATCAGCAATAATTTAATATAGAATGCAACTTGTAAAATAGTCTTTTCTGCAATGTGCATTTAATTCCTTAAAGGAGGGGAAAAAACTGATGATTTTGAAGAGTATCAACACAATTCACTTAAAAAAAAATCTACATACTAGCAGTTAAAGTAAATAATTTGGAGGGGGGAGGAAATACTCTAGCCATATTTAACAGAAAAATGTTTATTAGAAACTATTAATTCTTTAGATAAACATTTCATTCATTCTTATAATGAATTTTATTACATAATCTTGTAGAATTCTTACTTCACTCCTATTTAGTCTTTGAATTAAAATTTATTTTCTATTTAATTTTATAATACAGACATAATGAATTTTGATCCTAACTGTAAGATTTTTTTTTTTTTTTTTTTGTATAAAATTAGGATGATTTGGCAAATAAAGTTAAATAAAAAAAACTTGTATTTTTTGCTCTCATGTAGACATTTTGCAATTGCTTCATAATTTTTCAATTATTCTCGGTTTCTTCAAATTTGAAATTAAATGCACCAAATTTTCTTTCATACGTAAATGTTGCATAGTAATTGATTTTAATTCTAATTTTTTCTGAAATATACTAATTGTAAAAAGTTGTGAGGGAAAACAGTACTTATCAAATATTTAATGATATATATATTTTAGTAAAGCGATACATTTAAAAAAAATATTTTTTAATTGTTAATGGTATTAAAACTTTTAATGTTATTTTTAAAAAAAAAATGTCAGTTGTAATTTAAAAAAATCTTTGGATTTAAGTTTTTCTTTACTGATATTTCCTGTTCTTAGTTACTCCCTTTTTTGCCCCTTTATGTTTGCACATAAAAGTTATGCTTAAGCCAGTCATTAATAACTGTGAGGGGTAGTGAAATCTCAACAGAGCATTTAGTGTACTAATCTCAAACTACCCTTCATCCTTTAAATTCATCTATACATCCCAAAGTGCCTGAATTGAAACACTTGTGAAACAAAGGGAGCTATGGTTCATAGGGTTAAACAGCTTATTTATAATTTCTTACATTGAGAGATCATATTTATTAATTTCAACTAATTAAACGAGTTTCTGTCTAGCAAGGAATAGAAGCTAATGATAAATGTGACTTTGAACATACCACGTAATTGCTAGTTAGTTGGGGGAGGGTTGTATTTTTATGCTATTTGATAAACAGGCATTGTAAATTATAATGTGAACAAAAGTTTTGATTTGTAGAAAAATGGAACAGATGAGCAGGCCTTGTTGAATAAAAATATCTAGTTGTACTGGAGGGTACCAACATTCAATATGTTTCTTAATGCTTAATATTTATAACATAACTTCAAGATATACTCGTTCCATCCAAACATTGTAAATTTCTAGCATGCATTAAGTTCAAATTACATTTGTGGGGGCATTAGATAATAAAACCTTTAACTCCATTTTCTTTTTCCTCAACTTCCAAACTAGATACATTTCACCAGTTTAAATTTTAAGTAACATACATTCATTTAGACAAAATAACAAAAGATGTAATCTGATCACATTCAAGAAAAAAAGCTTTATTCTTATAAGTTTAAAATATTTTTTTAAAATTCAAAAAAGAAATTACATAACTTTTTTACTCGGTTCTGAATATAAAATCTGTTATTGTGTTAGTCAGCCAAATGTTTAAATAAAAAATTTTTAAACCTGGTCTTCAGGTTGATTTAAAACAAAAAAAAAAATTGTTCTGAACTTTATACAAAAAAAAAAAAATCTAGGCCCCTGTTATTTTAACATTAAACCCTGGGTGATGTACCAGCATTTTCATTACTTATTGTGCGATTCTGCCAATATGAATTATTTTGTTATGTTAAAATGATTTGTCAGATGTGCAATTAATATTATTTTTTATAAAATTTCTGATAGCAGCAACATATATTAAAGTCCTCTTTAAAAAAAATTCTAAAATGTTTCTAAGGTTTTTATAATTAGGCAAGCTAGTTCTGTTTTATACTAGGTTTTTAAATCATATTGTGCTTTAAAACTTTTTTTAAAAAATAAATGTTTTTGTATTTGGGGAGAGGTGTTAAAATCTACTACAGGCCTACTAAAAGAAAGCCTGTTGCCAAGAATATGTACACTTTTTTCTAATTATATATATTATATAAGTTCAGTTTAACATGTGTTTTAATTTATTTATGTATCAGAATATAAGCTTTCATATATTTTAATGAACACAGATGGTCTTGAGCATCTGAGCTTATTTATAATTTTCATAGTATGCAATTTTAATTTTTTATAGTTCAAGATGGCTGCATTATTTTTATGGGTGTTTTTTATCAATTAAAAATTTGGTTGTTTCTCGGAACGTCTAAAAAGATATTAGATTTTTTTTTTTTTTTTTTCCACTTTTAAGTATAAAATATAACTAACTTCAATCCCACTTATTTCATTTTCATCCCTAAGGTGTCAATGGAAACAAAAGAAGCAAAACTAATGACCTTAGCATAACTACTGCTGTGGCTTTGCAAAGTAAGTTGCCATATTTTATATTACGGTGAAATAAAATAATTGCATCAGTCGTATTACGAATTCAAAAGAAGTATAGACAACTTATTGATTTAATCATTATTATTATTTTTAAATATGTCAAATGACGGCTAAATTTTAAATAATTCTGTATTAGATTGTGTTTCATTTGGCTAATAAAATCAGTATACTGGTATGCGCTATTTCTTTTAATATTCCTGGCTCTCCCTATCAAAATATAATAATTTGAGCATGATATTCTTGTTCATTTTTTTAATATAAATATTATTGAATAAAATATAGGAATTATATTGTCAAATTCCTTTATATATTATAATTTTGACTTCAAAATGTAAAAAATTATAGAAATTAAACTTTTATTAGTAATGTTTTGGCATAAGTGATAAAAATGTCCTTTCTTTAAATATTGGTTAAAGGAACTTAATGAGAGATGAATTGCTATAATATGATATATTAAAATGGGATTTAGTGCTTGAAATTATTTTTAAAAAGATGACACTGTTGTAAATATTATTTTAAGACTCCTTGTATTTAAACTATAGTAATAAGCTGCAGTAGATAATTTTAAAATATTACTAGAGTAGGGTTTTTTCTGCTAAAGGAATTCCTGATATTTTAGCTATCTTGTTTATAAACTTATTTGGTTGTAAACATTTAAACATATGTAAGAATTATATATATAATATTTGTTACGTTCATTTTCTAATAAAATGGAGATTTTTTTAGAGGGGGTTGTTTCCGTATTTACATATGTGTTCATTTAATACATTATAATTTTCATATATAGTATTTAAAAAGTGGTCAGTTATTAGAAAATCGAAAAACAAAAAAAGCCTTTTATAATTTTTTTAGTCTCCCCTGTATCTATCAATTTGTTAAAGATAAAATTAATCAACATCTTCTTGGAATTTTTTTTTCTCAAACAACAATCCCGTTAGATTATTTAAGATTTTTAAAAAAATTATGTCAAAATTAAAACTGTTAATGTTACTATTATTAAAATTTCATTATTGCCCGAGTATAACATTGAAAAATTACAGTTTTTATTTTTATTTAAAGTTAAGTTTTAATTTTGTATAGAAAATATGCAGTATTCAAATTTATTCTGTTTATTTTTTTTTCAACTAATCAAATCTAATATTTATTAAAATAATAATTTAATAAGCTCTATATATTTCTTATTGTTTTTGTTTGCATGCTTCCTTAACAATGTAATCTTGTTGCTGTACATCAAGATCTTGTAACTATAGAATATTTTTTCCTGTGTTCTTATTTTTGGGATTTTCTGTTAAAACATATCTATATTCATCATAAAAACTTATTTGTCGTGATTCATATCTTTAGGTTTAGCTGAACTGGCTCATCGTGAATATCAGATGGGAGATTATGATAATGCAGAAAGGCATTGCATGCAACTCTGGAGACAAGATCCAACCAATACTGGAGTCTTGCTTTTACTCAGTTCCATTCATTTTCAATGTAGAAGATTAGACAAGTAAGTAATAGTTTAATGTAATGTTTGAATTTTAATGTTACTAATATGGAAGATAATTTGTTGTGTGTTTTACAGAAATTTCATGCATTGCAAATCTTGAGTTCAAGAACATATTTAGCTTTTGTTATCTGAATATTTTTGATTTTGGGATATTAACTGCTAATTTTTAAAAAATATTAAAACAATTTTATCAAGTATTTTGTGAAAAGTTAAACATGAGGAAGGAGTACAATATAAATGTCTGAAATATTTGTTTGAATATAAATTTTAAATATTATTACTTATAGCAATATTGTTGCATATAACTGTAATTATGTTAATATTTTTTAATAATACATTTCAAAAACATGGCTCTTATTTAAATGGACAGTAAAAAAAAAAATCATTTTGAGTGTTAAAGTAAATTTATGCAGGCTTGAAGAAAACTTGGATAATTGTAATGAAAATTATCCTTAAAATCAGTAATTAAAAAATAATCAAAATCAACATTAAATGTTCTATAATAAATTTCTCTTGTGATTTTAGTAGACTAAATTTTGTATCAATATTCTAATTTTTGCATACAATGATGAAAGAGTTGTGAGAATCTTGATTTTAAAATGACCAATTATAACTTGAAAAAAATGTAATTAAAGGATAATAATTTAGTTTAGGAGCTGAATCATTTTTGCATTACATTTTATTGTTGTGAAATGTGTTTTAAAATGAACTTGTGAAGCTAAGAAGAAAAATGTCTTTGGTTGTAAAAATGTAATTAAAAAAAAAAAATTTCAACTTTAGGGAATTGACCTATTAAAAAAAAATGTCTCTAAAGGAAACTATTTTTATAAAGTAAGTTGCTTATTATTTAAAGCGTTTTCCATCAAGTATGTGTGCTTCAAAAATCATTAAAATCTCTTGCAGAATTGTCTTATTCTAAATATTTTATGCTCATTTAAATATAATTGGGAAGCCTTTTAAAAAAATATAAAAAAATTAAATTATTTGGTCAGGGAATCTACAAAATTCTTTTTGTGATGTTTTTTATATATATTTAAGAAATCGCTTGTGAATATATTACTTTTAATCAGTTTACGCATTTTATTTCTAGTTTAACTTTTTGGGCTTTACTAACTTATATTTAAATATTGTGAAAGAATGAAAGTGTGATTATTACAGGTTTATATTGGAAATCTTAGATACAAACTTAAATATTTTGTATCGGATTATCTGAAAATAGAAGTGTTTTCAAAGTTCTACACTTATAACTCATCCTCATCCATCTTCATTTAAATAATTTTAATTTTTCTGCATGTTTAATGGTAATGGGGATTCTTTTCAGGTCTGCTCATTTTAGTACATTAGCCATAAAGCAAAATCCTATGCTGGCAGAGGCATATTCTAACTTGGGAAATGTCTTCAAAGAGAGAGGACAGTTGCAGGAGGCTTTAGAAAATTATAGGCATGCAGTTCGATTGAAACCAGATTTTATTGATGGCTACATCAACTTGGCTGCTGCTCTTGTTGCTGCAGGGGACATGGAACAAGCGGTTCAAGCTTATGTGTCAGCTTTGCAATACAATCCTGTAAGTGTTTTGCCTTAAACTGTATGTAATGTAAAAGTATTTTATATTGATAAGGTTTTTCTATTTAAAAAAAATCCCTTTAAAGTAAATGAAGATGGCATCGGATGCTAACTTTGTTGAATTCTTTGTTATTATGTTTTGTTTTTCCCCTTAAGAATGTTTGCAATTATATATAAAATTAAAATTTTGTTGGAAACTACTTTTTCTTTTGATAAGCAGTTTTTATTATTCCTTGCTAATCTATATGCATAAAATGCTTAAATTTGTGGTACAAAAAAAAAACATTATTTCATATTCAATAATACTAATGGTTAGATGTAAAAAAAAATTTACAACTATGCTTATTTAGTACTTCAATAATTAATGAAATAACGAAACATTATTGAAATATTGTTAAGAAGTTGTTATATCACTAAAAATTCTAGTCGATCAGAAAAGACTTTTTAAAAAAATCATAAATATTCAGTAAACCACAATATAATATGTAGCATGTAAGTGGGCTAAATCGCCATATGTCTGATCACTATAACTTATTAAATAGTAAAAATCATTTGTGCGATAATATTTTTGGAAGTTATAGCAGAAAACAACGAAATTTAATTAAAAATTCGAAAAAAGGGCTCCGAGGTATACATGTACCAAATTTGGTAGCTGTAGGCTCAATGGTCTGACCTGTAGAGTGCCAACGCACACACATATACATTGAGCTTTATTATAAGTATGGGTTAGAATTTTAAGTGCAATATAGAATGTGTAATTGTAATACATTGATAAATTTTTATACTTTGTCTTGTGCTGTAAAGCATTGTTTTTACAAGCAATTCACCCTTTGTGTTTTATAGGAAATCCCGTTTTCAATTATTTACAATTTGAAAAAGCATCAAATATGATAGTCGTGCATCTATGGCTGTTTGTCATATTGTGATGAAATTCACCCATTGTTACATGAGTGCCTTTTTTTAAATTAAGATCTTAAATATTAATTCCAAAATGCATATTTTTCTCCCATTTTGTATATACATTTTTGTTTGAATCTACCATTATTAATAATGCATTTATTTTGTTAAATTTGACTTTAATTACATGGAACCAGAACTTTTTTTTTTAAAAATGCCCCCTACGTGTATTATGTACAATAAATTTAAAAATTGATCTGGCTAAACAAACTGGTTGCTAAAGGTAGCTAATGAATGGAAGTTTTCTTAAAAAGTGGTATGATTACTAAAAATATGATTAATCATAAAAATAAGAAATATTGCAAGTTTTTTTTTTTTTTTGTTGTTGTTTGTGTGGATGTAGCTACACATGCATGATCTTGTAGATTGTCTGCTACTGACTGGGATCTTACCTTTACAGTACAATTAAGATAATATAAAATATATGTACTGTCATTATAGACAATATTCCTTGTCTTGGATAATGGAAAATTTAAGCATGTTCTTTGAAAAAGATATTTTTATCCTAGATTGATAAGAGATTCTTATTCTTAATTTTTTTAGGAGGTTTTATTTATTAAATAAACATTGGGTTAAAAATTTATTAAATTGAAATCAATATAAAATTTAATTTTATCGTTTTGTTTTTATGTTGTACTTGTTTGAGATTATAAGACTTGGAATTTGTTTCAGGACCTGTATTGTGTTAGGAGTGATTTAGGTAATCTTTTAAAAGCATTAGGGAGATTAGATGAAGCAAAGGTATGTAATTCATTTTAATCAGATGTTTTTATTTCTTTTACAATCATTCATAGGCAACTGCAAAATGTCTAATTCTAGAATTACACAACCACTAATATTTATAAAATGGCAAACATTTGCACTTCTCTTATGTATTTAATTTTTCTTTATATATATATGTGTGTATATATATTTCTTTTTTTTATTTCTGTGATCTAAAATTTGCATCTCAGTGTTGCCTAGTTTCTTAAAATTTTCCTTGACCCTCCTTTTTTTTTTTTTTTTTTTTTTTTTTGCCGCAAAGCATAAGACACTACGAAGTTGTGAAAGAGGTTCTAAATGATTGGTATATCAACTTTTCCATTTTCAAACATTTCTGTTCTAAAATTTCTCAAACTAAATGCAATAATACTCCTACTTCAATCTTAAAGAGTAACTGTCTTGGTAATAAGAACTCTTTTAGCAAGTCTTTATCAAAAATATTGAACATTTCTCAAATATTCAATATTCAGACCTAGAACTTTTTTTTATTTAAAAAAAATTGATACAGAATATTTCATTTTTATTTTAAGACTTTCTAAAAGGCCAAGTTTCATTTGTAAGGATAAATTAATTTATCTGATTCTACTTAGTTTCTAATTCTTAATCAGATGTTGCAGGAAATTAGCAGGACATTGTAGGAGAACTAAGTCATTCATGGAGTTTTTGTGTATACTTTTAATGCTGCATCTTTGCTTTATCACTCAAATTTCAGGACACGCACTTGCTCTGGCGCTTTAATCCTACATGTTCTGAAAAGAAAAAAAAAACATTTTTCTTTGTACCTTCTATCTCTGAAAATAAATAAATAAAAACAAAGTTTATTATTTATAGTGATATTAAAATATTTTTCAAATTTGTACGTTGGTAACTAAGATTTTATTCATATTTGATATGCTTTTTACAAATTGGTTCAAAGAAAGGTGTTTTTTTTACTTTGCGCTGTCGCATGACTTTTTTTTTTTTTTTTTTTGCTGCATGCTCTGTTGTATGTTTTACAGAAACTTGGCCTTTTTTTAAACCTTAAAATGTTAATGTTTTCTGTATTACTAGCTGTTGCCTATGAAAGAAATTTATGTACATTGTACTTTGTATTATCACATTTTTTTTTACAGCCAGAAATATTTTTTTTTTTAACCTTTTGTAGGAATTTTTAAGTGAGTATATGCAGAGCAGCCTTCCTTAAAACATTTTTCTCTTTTAGTATGAATATTGCTGATTTTTATTTTCGTTCCAGTGCATGCTATTTCATTCTGTTGTAAATTTTCTCTATTAAAAATATTACCTTTCATATTCACTGTTTATAACTGTGCTATATTGTTCTTTTTGCATTACTCTTTTTCTCTCTGGTAATTGGTGGTTTTTAACCTTAATTAGAACATTTGTCAGCAAAATTATTATGCTTAATTTCTGGATTTAGATGAATTAGAATTTTAATTATGGAGATGTACTTCTAAAATCTATTAAGTATAACCTTCATTTGTTATACCAAAAATATTTAAAGATTTTCATAATTTTATAGTTTTATTACGACTTAAAAAAAATTCTAACTGAAGAATTATACTTCTAAATCTAAATTCACAATGGATTAATCTGTTGATATAAATTGAAAAATATTTTATGATTTTATAAAATTTTCATTTAATCAATTCAATAATTGACACAGTAAGTTATTAAAAATTGAGCTAATGTATCGTTGAAGTTTTCCCAATCAAATAATTACAGGGTTTTTTTTTTTTTTCATGTATTGAATTTTTTAATTTTTAACTTGCTTCTTAAAACACTTGAATTTTTATTATTTTTTATGATTATAAAGTCTCTAATATTGTATAAAACTTTAGAATTTTTAATTAAAAATAAATTGATTCATTCAGGGTCTTTTTGATTCTTTATTAATGTGCCATATTTTGTACCACAAAATGTGTGGTGGGATTTATACTCTATAAGGTCTAGTAATTAGTTTATTATAAAAGGGATAATTTTGTTAATTCTCAACTAAGTTTACTAACTAGATATGAATTAGGACAAAAAGGATGTCACAAATTAAAAATTTGTTTTCTGGGGCTTCTTTTATTCTTTTCTTTTTATTTTGTTGGACTTCTTATTTTTTCATAAACTTAGATGTAAAGGAAGGCTGATTACAGCTGTTTACTGTGCTTTGGATATCAGGACACTTCTAATTTGAGATTTTCTTTTTCTTCCTTAAGAAATAGCGCTAATAATAGGCTTTGCGTAATCTCAGGAGAAAAGACAGATACTAAGAGTAAGCTGCACGTGGATCTCTTAGCATCCAGGATTATGAAGCTCTATGGAACAGTCGGCGTTCTCCAGTTCTGTGGTAATAATAAAATGTTTAGTTTGTGCTATGCTGGGTTTTAATTATGTGGAGAATATTGAAAGTTAAATTTTACTTTGAAAATTTAAATGTACAAGTGAGATTAAAAAATTATCTCGATTTGTAAGTTCCCCTCTTTTGATTTTCTCCACAGTTTATTACCAGTTCCCTCCTACTTTATAGTAATGGGATGCTGAAGTAAGATGTAGGAATTGTGGACTAGTTATAATATCAGTAAGTGATAGTATTTTTAAATGAAATTTTAGGAGGTTCCTTTTATGTTTTTTGTTTTCTTTTTGTTTATTTTTTTAACATGACATATGTGCATGTTAAAAGAAAAAAAATTGCAGTCAGTGATTCTGTGGCATTGTGGCGTGCGTATTTCATCTGCTGCGTTTGCTGCATTTTTGCGTATTGCTTGCATTTAGCGTTTCAAGCAGAATGAATTATGGATTTGATTTTAATATTCTCTTTAAAGATGAAAAATTCTGTTTTTCTTTGATACAGATTGATTAGTATATTTTACATTATGATGTTTATTAAATAGAAAATCCTTTATTCATTCTGATTGGAAAAAAGCGCTGAACAATTGCGTTGCGAATTTGCTTAGCGCATCCAGATCATTGACTGCAAAAGATTGATTCCTTATTATCATTTCTTAGAATAACATTATTTTTATGCTGTTTTTTATGTGATTCATCAAAGGCATGTTACTTAAAAGCTATTGAAACATGTCCAACTTTTGCTGTTGCATGGAGCAACTTGGGATGTGTTTTCAATGCTCAGGGAGAAATATGGCTGGCTATTCATCATTTTGAAAAAGTAAGTGTGCTTCTAGTGTTCTTTCTTTTTCGGTTATTTCTTCAGCTCAAAATGAAAGTGCATGAAACTTCTTTTGCTATTTTTAATCAACTTAATGTGTATTTATTTTGAGAAATATATCTTCACTATGCTCAATTAACTTTAATTAAAGCTTCTTTTTTTTCCAGTTAACAGTTAATATTTTATAAAGAAAAATGTATGATGATTCGTACAAAGATTTAAAAATATATATATTGTTATGTATATTACATAATATGTCGTAGTGTTTATTTTTCAAGCATTTATTAGCTAGTATTAAATTCTTATATTTTTTATGTCAGGCAGTGGCATTGGATCCAAATTTCTTAGATGCATATATAAATTTGGGAAATGTTTTAAAAGAAGCCAGAATATTTGACAGGTACAAATTGTTTTCTTCATTGTTTCTAGTAACTGATTTAACTTTAAGTAACATTTTATATATTTTCTAAGTACTATGAATGTATTTCTTACTTGTATATTAATTGTATAGAGCTGTTGCTGCCTATCTCCGTGCATTGAATTTAAACCCAAGCAATGCTGTTGTTCATGGAAACTTGGCCTGTGTTTATTATGAACAAGGGTATGTATTATTGCATTCTTATAATTTTGATTGCATATAAACACAACTTTTTTTAATTAAAAAAAAACTTGAAAAATACATCTTAAATGCATTTAGAAAATTTTAAAATATGATTAGTTTATCAAAACCTATAAAAGAAATTAGCATTGTAATAGGTTTTTTTATTATTATTTTATGCTCACTTTTTATGTAACGTTTTAATTGTAAACGCACAGTGGTGGCGGAGGTTATGAACTTATTGTAAATGATTGTCTCATTTTTTATCAGCATGCTTAAAAGTTCCTTAAAAAGCTCTTAATTTTTTCAAGAGGTGCTTACAAAACTTTTCTCCATATAAATCAGAATCGTGTTTTAAAGGTCTTCTTTACCAGATGCATTAAAAAAGAAAACCAGTAACAGAAAGAATGATTCAAAATGAAATGGATCCATAGTTATCTAGCATCTAAGAGTCTTTCCCTTAATATGTAATGACTCCCCCCCCCCCCTCTTTTTTCCAACAATGTACTCTGTTGGTTATCTTAAAGGGTCTTTTCAAAAATCATATATCTTGCTTGTTACGACTCAAAATATCTGAATTTTAGTGTAATTCAAAGATTTTGTTAGCCATGCCTGTTAAATGTAAATTTAACCTTTTTAGGTATTGTTCAGAGAAAATATGCAGAATAGTCTGGAATCCTTTCCCTGTGTCATGAATTTGTTTCCATTATTTATAAAAAGAATTAATGGTTGCATTTTCATATATTTGTAAACTATATAATCATATTTTTCTGCACTTAGTAAAAATTTTTACTTTTAAAACAGTTTTTTTTTTTTTTTATATATATATTAAACTTTCAAAATGTTAAATATTTATAAAAATTTTATTAAATTTAGAAGGGAAAAGTGATATGACGTTATTGTTGTTCTCTATAAATTGCTGAAAAACTTCTTAGATCAGGGCTTTTATACAATCCTCTATTTCATAGCTTTTTTATCAAAGTGCAAATAAAATTACAAAGTGTAATTAGTGCAAGAGGAAATATGATGTATCCATTTAAATGAACTGATAATTTCTTAATCGTAATTTTTTTTATATTTTGTCAAGAAAAAAAAACCATTTATTTTACAATAGAAATTTATATTTACAAGTATGTCTTGCAAATACAGAAATATTAAAATTTAAAGAATACTAATTGAAGAATAATTTTTTTAAAAAATTTAATGAAAACTATGCATAATTGCCAAAAAACAGACATCCTATTTAAAAATCTATGCAGTTTTACATAGGCATATAATACATTTCCGCTCTTTATATATATATTCAATAAAAAATTTATGCTGAAGGTATAGGTGGTATATAATTTAGTTTCCTTTTATAGTAATTTATTTTGATATTTATCTTGTGAATATTTTTTCAAAACTTCTTTATATCTAAATTATCTTTAGTAATAATATTCTTGCATAATTTTTTTATAATATTATAGCTTATTATTATTATTTAGCTTGATTGACCTAGCTATTGATACATATCGGCGTGCAATTGAACTGCAACCTAATTTTCCTGATGCTTACTGTAATCTGGCAAATGCTTTGAAAGAAAAAGGCCTTGTATCGGAAGCTGAAGACTGTTACAACACAGCTCTCCGACTGTGCCCTACACATGCAGATTCCCTTAACAATCTTGCAAATATCAAGCGTGAACAGGGCTTTATTGAAGAAGCTACACGTCTATATCTGAAGGCTTTAGAGGTAAATATACTTCTCATAATTTTATCAATTGAATTTTAACATGTTTAAAAGCTTCTCCTTTAGAATTTTTGGTGCTTATTTGAAATTTATTATTAAAATTTAGCTCATTCCATTTTTAAAATGATGGTGTGATATTTAAATTATTTGTTCAAGATCCTGGCAAAGTATAGATGTAAATTGGTTATGATGAGATTTATTTTTGAGAAAAAATTTATCGAGTTGTTATATGGAAACCAAGTTTAATATATATGAAAATTAATTTATAAAATAAGTTTAATGGTGACTTTCATCTGTGCACAAAATACTAATATATTTATATAGGCTTTTTCTATATTTTTCTTTATTTTTTGAGAGTGTTTTACATATTTTATAGTTACTTATTAGACTTATATTAGTTACTTAGACTTATATTAGATATAAGAGTTACTTATAGAATACTTATTATTGAATTTTTCAGGTTTTCCCTGAATTTGCAGCAGCTCATTCTAATTTAGCTAGTGTTTTACAACAGCAAGGAAAGTTAAACGAAGCCCTGATGCATTACAAAGAAGCTATTAGGTAAGTGTTTAAAAATTACTCCCTTCCTCCCTCCTTTGATGTCTTGTTTTCCATGTTATCAGAAATTGGTTTTGGACATTTCATATTGCAAAATAAAGAAAACTAAGGGAAACTTGAAAATAACATGTAATTGTATATTCAATGCATGAATAGTGTGCAGTATAATACTTTGCACTGTATTAATAAACTTTGAATTCTTTTTTATTTTAACTTATTTCTTATAGTAGAATATATAGTTGCTTACAAAATATATTTGGAATCATACTTTATATGTTCTATGTAATAAAGATAACAATTTAAATTTTGCATTGAGGCTTTGATACATTTGCTTTTTGAAGCATTTACATTAGAGCAGAACAAAAATGGCCTTAAAGTTTACTTATTTTTAGATTTTAGTTTGATAGTAACCCAAAAATGTTGCCTTTTAGATTCAAATCAATATTGTATTATCATGAGTTGCCACAAAGAGCTTGAAATTTTTTTAATGAGATTTTTAAAAAGGGCCTTTAAAAATTTGTTTTTAGATTTTAGTTTGGTAACAGTGGTGTAAGATTTGCTTTTAGGTTCAAAAAGAGTTTTTAAAAATTCTAGTTGTAATACTATAGTATTTCAAGGTGTGAAAAAAAATTTAAAATTTGTAAGAAAAGGTTGAAAATTTTAACCCTTGTTAAAAAAAAATTTATTAATTGTTCATTCATATAATGCTATGAAAGAGGATTTTAAATACATATATCATAAGCATCTTAATTGGTTAAAATTATTAATTGCCAAGTATAATAAAAATTGTTTTATATTGAATTTTGAATTTCTTACTTCTGTGTCTTTAATGATTACAAATTTTCAGTTATAAAATTTCTATTTCACTGCCACATTATACCGTTGTTGTTTTTTGATTAAATTTTGGCAAATTGACTTGTGAGTCAATTTTTTCTCTTTTTTGTATCCTTCTCTTGTGATTGAACCATGGCCACTAGCTTTGTAGCATTTTCAATTGTTGGCATGTTGTAAGGAAGCTAAAGAAAGTCAATAACAGAGTCCCTTATACTATTTGAAACAGCTTCAGATGATGCCTTCTATTTAAAGTTTCAACTTAATATTGAACTGCACAGATCCTTGATAGTTTTTATTGATTTGATGTTTATATATGATGGATCTGGTTTGCTTACTTCCTTATGTAAAGAACACTGTTGTTCGTCCTTGTTGCCATTGTCGTCGGTAATCGTTTCTGGTGCATGATTATTTTTTTAAAGTATTTTTTGCTTATTTCTGATTAACTATTCTCTATATTTCTTTACTTTTTCTTGCTATTTTCTGCCTTAAAATGCTCATGCTAGTAATAATATATTGCATATAACTATTTTCCTGTTAGAGCATTGACATTTAAAACCTTTTATTCCATAACTGGAACTATTTTTTAAAAAAATACAGGTCAGCAATATTAAATAAATGTCTAGCTTCTCTAAATCCTTCTAGGATGAAATTAAACTTTTATGAACCTTTTGTGCTTTAAGACTTTAATAAGTTCCTGACCTGTAGACCTGTATTTAGCATGATAAACTTTTATCATATGTAAAATTCTTTTGGTAAACAACAGGAATAGAAGCTTATAACAATATTTGTTCTATTATGAGAATTAAAGAGCTAGATATTTCATTTATAGAAAGAGTCTTTGAAGCAATATTGAAGTTATATCTAATAGAACAGTAGCTTGAAACCAGCTCTGTCCTTGTCATTGGACACAGACAAATATCCCGCTTACCTCAATAACAATGGCCCTGATGACAATTCAGTGTTATGCCAGTGCAATAGTAAAACTGTTTTTATATTTTTATTCATATGACAATGCCTATTGAAAGCTTTTATTTTCAAATTGAAGCACGCAAAAATCCTTAAGTTGCTATAAGTGTTTTTATGAGACTTGAACATCATTGAGGCACCACAAGATACACACTGATATTTTTTATAATTTTTGCCTTATCTGTACCATTTACTAAGACATCTTTTTCATGCTATTACTGACTTAAAATTAGGAGCTGATTATTACTTAAAAGTCATTAAAATATAGTAAAAATTTCAATTTTATGAAACTTACAGCACCTTAAGACCTACTCCAGTATTTTTCATATTTCTATAAATATAAAAAAATATTGGAACAGAAAAAAATTTCAAAAAAGCATGGTTGTTTTTTAAGAATTTTTCATATTATCTACACCAAAAGGCAACTTTTCCACACTATTTCAAATTAAAATTCAAAAATTGATCCTAATGTACATTATTATTTGCAGTTGGAATGTGATCAGTTTTATATAAACTGCATTCATTGAATTCCTTTAAAAATATTAAGTTATTGATATTTTAGAGTTATATTTTAATATGTATATAGAACATTTTAATAAACGGTTTATATTAAAAGGTTTTGAATTGAAAAAATTATTAAAACACTTTTATGTCTTTAGGATATCTCCTACATTTGCTGATGCATATTCAAATATGGGTAACACCTTGAAAGAAATGGGTGACATACAAGGTGCCTTGCAGTGTTACTCTAGAGCTATTCAAATCAATCCTGCTTTTGCTGATGCTCATAGTAACTTAGCATCAATACATAAAGTAAGTTCTTAACTTGATTACTATTAATTTCCTGTGACTTGTATTGTTTTTATTTATAAATATAATTGTGTATTTTTTTATTGCAGGATTCTGGAAATATTCCTGAAGCTATAGCATCATATCGAACAGCTCTTAAATTAAAACCAGATTTTCCTGATGCTTATTGTAATTTAGCTCACTGTTTACAGGTTTGTTTTTCTCAAGAATACCATTTAATATTGTTAAAATGATTTGGTGATTACTAGTAAAGTGCCCCAAAAAAATGTATAATCAGCTGTTGAAAATTTTAGCATCTTTATTATGAAATAATTAACATAAGAATTCTAACACTTCTGTTATACAATTTTCTCTGAATTATAATAATGGTGAATGATTGTCTCATTCTATTTAGATTGTTTGTGATTGGACTGACTATGAAACTCGTATGAAAAAGTTAGTGTCAATTGTAGCAGATCAGTTGGATAAGAACAGGCTGCCATCAGTTCATCCACATCATAGTATGCTTTATCCTCTCTCTCATGAGTTTAGGAAGGCAATTGCTGCTCGTCATGCGAATCTCTGCTTAGAAAAGGTATTCCTATTTTCTTTTTAATTTTTAATAAGAATTGCAAATTGTAAGGCTTGATAAAGTTAGTGTTATTGATAAGTCATAAAAAATCTTTGTTTTTATAATTCAAAGAGCATGCATAAAATGACTTGTTTAATTTCACTTTCAATTAATTTTTGTATTTTAGTGATTAAATTAATATAAATTATTTTATGCAATATATTTTTAACTAATTAATAGAAGTTACAGCATTTTAAATGCTCATCAGTTAAATATTTTCTAAGTTAAAACATTTTTCTTTCTTAGATTCAAGTTTTGCACAAACCTCCTTATCAACATCCTAAAGAGCTGAAAACTAAAGTTCTTAAGATTGGATATGTGAGTTCTGATTTTGGCAACCATCCTACCTCTCATCTCATGCAAAGTGTACCTGGAATGCATAATAGAGATAAAGTTGAAGTAAGAAATTTAACTAATAAGAGTGTTTTGGAAGCTAATTTAGTTTTTTAATGTTTTTGTTACTTTAATTTTTCTTTATATCTGTAATTTTAAATTTCATGTGTTTAATTGCTTAGCAGGTTTCTTTATATTTGAATCTTCTTTTTATAGATATTTTGTTATGCTCTTAGTCCTGATGATGGTACTACTTTTAGATCTAAAATTGCACAGGAAGCTCATCATTTTATTGATCTCTCTCAGGTTAGTATTGTTCTTTATATAAAATAATTATATTAATCTTTATATTTTATCAAAGCTCTTGCTGTTAATAGTTATTCAGATTAGTTTTAATTTGCATTAATAAATTTATTTCATCAATTTACAGATACCCTGCAATGGAAAAGCAGCTGATAAAATATTTGCTGATGGTATTCATATTTTAGTTAATATGAATGGTTACACAAAAGGGGCTAGAAATGAAATATTTGCCCTCAGACCTGCTCCTATACAGGTAAATCCTATTTGTTGTAAAACAATATATAGTTAGTCTTCTATAGATTGAACTTGAAAATTCTTGGGGGGGGGTGAGGGTTGATGTATGAAAATGGCAATATTTTGAGAATTGGCTACTCTGTTGCAACTTGAGGTATATGGATAGATTTGAATTACTGGACCCCCATGACAGTATTTGTGGGCACTAAAGTCATTATGTCTTAAGGGCCACCACCACTGGCCACAATACTGCCCTGTTGTGGTAGTATGCACTATCATCAGTAAATGTTAGATGAGCTCCATATCATTTCTGTTCATATCTTGTTCTCCTATCTAAGGTGCCTCTCATAAGAATTTGTGACATGCTTATAAGTATCTTAAGTAAAATTTAAGGTTCTCTTATTATTACAAAAATTCAAATCATAAAAATTAGGATTTCTTAATAAATGTTAACATTAAGGAGTTAAAATACATTATATATTAAGAGCTGTTAATAGAATTTTAGATTAAATGTCAGAAAATTTGCCCTCCCTCTTTTTTTCCCCTTGTGTGTTCATAAGTGATACTAGTAACTGTTGAAAGTGCAAGTTATGATTTTCGTCTAGAAATACCTTTTTATGTGTTCCTTGATTTTAAATGAGCAATAAAATCCCATTACCAAGATTATTTTTTCCCCCTAATATAAGATAGCTCTTCTCACTTTGGTGATGCTTAAATGACTGCTGTGGTAGTCATTATTTTGTAAGCAGGAAAGAAAAAAAATATACTTTGTTTTAGATAAGTCATTTACTGCATAGAATATCATGCATTTTTATATTTGGTTGGTCAAATTGTAATTGGTCATTAGTAAGGAATGACTGAAATTTTCTAATAGTCATTTGTATTTGATTGCAAAAATGGTGTAAATTGGGGGGGGGGGGAGATTATTGCTCTTCTTGAATATAGTAATAAAATTTTAATTACTATAAAAGGTATTCTGTGCAAATTAACAACTAAAAGATTCTATTTTTTAAGTTTAAAAATTATTCGCAAGTTTGATAGAGGAATTGTTGTGCCTTGTTCAATATTTAAATATATCTTGTTAAATTTTGTAGGTGATGTGGTTGGGATACCCTGGCACTAGTGGTGCTCCTTTTATGGATTACATTATTACTGACCGAGTAACATCTCCAGTAAATCTTGCTCACCAGTACTCGGAGAAATTAGCATTTATGCCTGATACGTTCTTTGTTGGAGACCATTGGCAGATGTTTCCACATCTGATTGAAAGAGCTATCATAGATGATAAAGATTCTGTTGGCAGGAAAGCCGAGGTTCCTGATAATGTTAGCATAGTAAATGCTACAGATTTATCACCAATCATAGAAAAGGCTGAAGTAAAGGTTAGTATATGAGTAAATGTCTTACATGCATAGTTATACATCTTGTAAAGAATTTAATAATTTATTCAAAATGAAAACTGTATTTTAGAATAATTGCCGCTTATAATTTTTGTGCAGAAAATTCGTGAAGTAGCTGTAGCTACATCTCTGGCCTCTGCAGAAGAAGAACCAAAAATAGAGAAGGTAGAAGTTGTGAAGACTGTTATTGAATTGCCTTCAATACCTGTGCAAAACATGATTAGCACAGGGCAAGTACAAACTTCAGTTAATGGAATTGTAGTTCAGAACGGTTTGGCTACCAACCAAGTGAGATTTATTTTATTTTTATTGCTGGTTTACATTGGTGGCTGTAATTAAAACTGAATTTATTTCAATCACAACTAAAAATTTGCTCAAGTACAACACCATTTTTTGTACTTTAAAAATTAATTCAGTTTTTAGTACTTTTCTATAAATCATGCTTAGCGACTTTGACATTGCAGCTTAGACTTAGATATTAATGTAAACTAAAAAAAATAAATAAACTTTTCCATTGATTGACTAAAACTGAAGAAAATTTTATTTCTAAATATATGTAATAGATTCAACCAATTTTTATTACTTACATTTTACTTTCAGCTAAATTTTCGTACTTTTCCAGTTTATTTGTTGACTTAGCAATTCAAAGTTATTGTTTGGCCCTTTTTTTTTTTTTTTTTTTTTTTTTCATTTATTTATTTACGATTAAATTTATTAAAAGTCTTCAGTATATTTACCTTGGATATTATCTAGCTGAATATCTACTGTTGTGAATGTTATATAGCTGAATTATTCACTTATTTATCAGCTGAACCTACAGAACTAATTTTGCTCCTGTTATCAGAACAGTGAACTTTATTTCCTGTCATTGTAAATCAATTCCTTCAAAATATTAAATAGTGCAAAATTGCATTCTAATTGGCTGTTTCCTCTGTAATTCAACTCTTAAAATTTGTTTTAATTATGATCAAGCTATATATTAGTTAACATTTTAAAGTAAGAAAAATGTTAAGTATTCTGAAACATTGTGTGTTTAACTATGTGTATTTAAGACTGTATAATTCGATGCATGATTTGATATGTATGAAACATCGTAAATTCATTGAAAAATCTTCTGGGAAATGTAAAAACATAAGTATTTTAATTTCTGCATATATAAAATATAGCGGAAATATTGTAATCATTAAAAGAGGGGGGGAGCTCTGTATTTTGATGAATCTCTATTTATCAGACCTCCCTAAGTTCAAAAAACATATTTTTGTAAAATATCTGTTTGCCTATTCCTGACAAAGATCTCAAATGCTTTGAGCTAGGCTGATGAAATTGGGTATATGGTCTTTATGCCAAATATATAGATTTCTATCAATTTTGAACTGTGAAAGGAGGAAATATATCGGCTGTTAAAATGGAGATTGACACAACTACAATGGATTAGACAGAATTCTTACAAATTCCAGACAAATGAATTTCGGTGCACAGGATTAGCTTCTATAGTGTAGACATTTATCAACAATTGTGCCAAATACAACAAAGGGTTGACTGTTTGTTGGTTTGTACCTTTAAAAACATGTAGCGGCTTTAACTCAAACGCATTAGCTTAATTATATCAAATTTGATGCGATTTTGTTTCATTTGTTCAGAGAAAATATTTAAAATACAAGTTTGAATTTTGGATGTTATTAATCACCAAAATATTTCAAGATCACATGATTCAGTAGCATTCACAAAAGACGTTAATATTTTGTAACTAATATACACTAATACCATGGCAAATATTCTTCTGGGTAACACTTTTATTAGGTAATATGTGAAAAGGTTATTGTGAGATTATTCCTGTTAGTTAATATATGTATTTACTGAATGTTTCATGGATTCTGTGCGTAATTTACTAAATGGTTTTTAGTAATAATAATTGTCTTGTTATTTATTTGTAACAAATGTTTCTTTAAAGAAAATATGCATTATACATGCTTATACCTTTTAAAGATAAACAACAAGGCTGCAACTGGTGAAGAGGCACCCAAAAGCATATTGGTAACATCTAGACAACAGTATGGCTTGCCAGAAGATGCTATTGTATATTGTAATTTCAATCAGCTGTATAAAATTGACCCAGCCACTCTCCAAAGTTGGGTTAACGTAAGTTTTTGTAATTTAAGATATATTGAAAATGCTTATTAATTTTCTTAATGTTATACAAAATAATATAATTATTCATAGAAATAGTTATTTCAGTACTTATTGTGCAAATAAATCTCCCAATATATATTTTTTGTATTCTATTTAGATCTGACTTCTCCTTTTTTTTTTTTTTTTTTTTTTTTTTTTTTTTTAGATTTTGAAAAGAGTGCCAAACAGTGTTTTATGGCTTCTCAGATTCCCTGCTGTGGGTGAGGCTAATATCTTACAATCTGCAAACCAACTTGGATTGGCTTCAAGCAGGCTAATTTTTTCAAATGTTGCTGCCAAAGAAGAACATGTACGTCGTGGTCAGCTGGCTGATTTATGTTTGGATACACCTCTGTGTAATGGTCATACCACAGGCATGGATGTTCTATGGGCAGGGACACCCATGGTTACATTGGCAGGCGAAACACTAGCTTCTCGAGTGGCCTCATCTCAATTGACTTGCTTGGGTGTACCTGAACTGATTGCACATACAAGACAAGAGTATGAGGATGTTGCTGTGCGGCTGGGTACTGATAAAGAATAGTATGTATTGGTTCTTTAGAGAATTATCTGTCAAAGTTCTATATTTATAAATATTAAACAGTGTAATTTGAATGACTTAAAATTTCTAAAAAGATTATTTTTTATAAAGAATGAGGCTTAACTTGTAAAATTTATGCAAATACTTTTTTTTTATTGATTTAAAAAATGAAAATTTTCAAGTTGATAAGACTATTTTTAACGGATTGAATACATAAAAATTTTAAAATTTGGCTCAGTATTTACATTATTAAAGTAATTTGAACATAACCAAGTTATTAATAGTTCTAGTTATTCTGTGTTTCAACTTTTTTTTCTTTCATTTTAGTTTAAAAGTAATTCGGGGTAAAGTGTGGGCTGCCCGAACAGAAAGTCCTCTGTTTAATGTCAAGACTTATGCTACAAATTTGGAGCGACTATTTTATGCCATGTGGAGTAAACATGAACGAGGAGAAAAACCAAATCATATTACAGAACTATAATAAAAAATAAACTGTTTCTTCAATAGAGGAAGAAGGGGAGCTGTACTATGACCTACAGAAATCATTCTGTGATGCCTTGTTCCTGACACTTATTTCAATTATTTGCTTGTATTATAGCAACGTCTGATTCAACTGTCCATAATCATCATTTCATACTTATGTTATTAGATTTATTTTATTTAATTGCTTGTGGATATATATATAATATATGTATCTAAGACTGTGAATTTGCTGAAGCTGTATTGGTTGGATTGAAATAAAGTTTGAAAATGTGATTTTTTGATTATTTTATTTTGCGGCATTTCTAGTAATAGATTAATTCATCATGAAATGTTAAAACAAACTGGTGTAAAAATTATATATATATGAACCTATGAATTTTTCAAGGGAATTTCTTATTTTGATTTCCAGAAATTCATTTGTATAAAAAGAGTATTTTTATCTTCATTTTCAAAATATTTTGATCGAAAAAATATAATTAAATCAATATATAACTTGTTATATTTTGAATTTTTATTTAAATAAGTAGGGGGGGAAGGTCTCCTAATATGAATCATTTGAGAAAATTACTATATGAAGTTTTCTAAATTATATTGTAGCCAAAACTGAAATTTCAATTTTCCATATAACCACTTCTATAACAAGGAAAAGTAGAGTTCATGTGCAAAAGCATGATAATTATAAAAACCCAACTAAAAAGCATTGTTAGAAGGCTTAATGTGATATCAAAATGTTCATACATAAGAATTTCTTCTATTCCTGTAATATGTTTTCCTATTATATGAAAATTAATTGGATTTACTACACATTGAATTCATAATTTGGGGATTCTTGATCAAATTATTTTTACTAGTAATTGAATAAAAATCTGAAGTAGACCCGCATGTTTTCTTCTGTGAGCTCAAATCTTCATTAAAGCATTATTTTTCGTAGCAATTTGATTCTTTTTTACTGGTCTAATTAAGGTTAGTTTTGAAATCAAGTTTTAATAAGGTCAACAATGTGAATTTTAATTGAAATTTTCCTATGATAATTAAAACAGATTAGTTGCAGACTGTTTGTAAAGTTTTAAATAAAAATGCTTGCTGCTGTTTTTCAGAGAGAATTGTATTGTAGATACTGAATAGTAATTGTATCTAATAATAAAAATTTCTCTTTCATAGTGAACATTTTATTGATGTAGAACTCTCTTTTATTTAAAAATAATATATTGTCTGTATTCTTAGATATATGCTTTTAAAATAATTTTGATCAGAATGTTAGTATTTGACTAATAAAATATTACTTAGTCAAATGTTTTTAATAGTCAATGTTTCTCAGTCAATATATTTTTTAATTTTAAGAATAAACACAATATACTTATTTTTAAATATTGTAGGATGAGGAAGTGGGAAAAATGTCAATGTGCAACAAATAAGTGGAATCATTTTAAAGTACTTCTTTTATTTAGTGATGTTTCCAATCTGCTTTTCATGGGCTGATCTTAATTCTTCAGTTACTTTAAACATAGGACCATGTCCTGGTACAATGTAGTCAGCTAGGTTAAGAATTCGATTCCGATTTTGGTATTGCAACTTGGGATTTTCACTGCCAGCTGTAATCTTCCATATTGCAGGATTTAAAATGTCTTCCTGTCTTTCAAATAAGTCTCCTAATTTTATAAAAGCCATAGTTAATATTGTGTAAGTTTGCTTAGAAAAGAATTCAGTAATAAAAGCAGTAGCAATTTTGTTCATTCGCAATTCTTTTTTTATAGAACCCCTTGGAAAGTTTTACCATGTACATTTTTAATTATATAAACAAAAATGTATGAATTCCTAATATCACATAAATATGTTTAAAGTAAGTTAAATATTAAATACTTTATTTTGATATTTCACTAAGTAAAATAAATGCAACATTTCTAATGACCTTTTTTAAGTAGTGCTGATTGTATAGTTGTACGAATGGGTTTTTGCTTTATTGGTATGGTGCATTTAACTAAAACTGAAAATAATTAACATGCTAGGATTAATTTTCACATCATTGAGTTAAAATTTGATTTTCTAGATATCTTTGGTAAGTATTAGAAGTAGATATTAAGTATAAATATATTCAACAATTCTCGGAAGTAATTTTTTGTAGTTATTAAATTGGTGAAAATTCATTTGAGTGACTTGGTCTGAATTTCATTTTAAAAGTTATAATAAACAAACTAGGATTTTAATGAAATTAGTAGAGTAGAATGATTTCACACTGAATCATACAATTACTTTAGAATAAATAATTAGTATTGTACTTGTTTGGAAACAGCAAACCCCCAGATTACGACTGATACTCTATTTGATATATCTGGCATTGTTCAGGACTAAAATTATTTTTATATAAAATATTACAATATACAAAATTCTTATATTGTCAACTTTCAATTACAATATCAATTTTAAATTCAATCAATTTTCATAAGATATTGTGTTATATTAGTACAGTAAATTTTGTTCAAAATTGCTAAAAAGATTGTCTGTTTAAGCAAGTAAGCTTAAATCATTACTTTAATAAGATCAATACAAACACATTAAAAGAATAGAAAATAAATTTAGAGTTTCAGAATAGTTCAAAATGTAAAAAGACAATCTTTGTTACTTTATAATTAATTGAATATTTAACTAATTTCTGTACTATGAAAAGTTTATAGTATTCTCTGTGTCCTCAACATTTAAAATTTAGTTGAATTCAACCTAGTTTAGGAGCAGATAAGGAATATTCATAATCATTCTGACATTTATTTATATTAAGACAAAAAATGTATTAGATAATTTAAAAAATCTCTACATATACAAATAAGAAAGATATCATTTTTGAATTCTAATTGAAATCACCTATGATTTTAAATATATAAATTGAAATAATAAAGAATAAGTTTTTAAATGGTTTCTAATTTTCTCCTTTATAGGGATAAATTTAATAATTATTCAAATAATGTTCAGTTTCAAAGAATAAAAAAACATTGTTATGCAAGAAATATTTGGCTGTGAAATATGACTTGTTTCTAGCTACTAAAAAAGTGAAATTGTTTTTTTTTTAATTAAATGTTTAGTTGCAAACTTTTATATGTGAATTTTTTTAAAAAATATATCAGTATGTATATGTAATACAATTTTTTTTTTCTAGGGGAAAAGCAAGCAAGCATAGAATTATTTAAACAATCTATAATATTTTAATATTATATATTGTTTAATGAATTATAATTTGTAAATAGCAGAAATAGTTCAATTTATAATTATCATTAAAATTTATCAGACCCATGACTAGACATAGACATAATTAATATGAAAGAAAAAAAAAATGCACACCAAAAATATTCAAAACTCATATTTTTTTTTTATTATTTATTTAGCTGTAACAGCATTTTGGTTTCAACACATGTAGGCTAAACATTGGAAAAAAGAGCCAATACAACTCAAAAATTAAAGTAAAATCAGAATTTAATAGAAAATAATTATTTTTTAAAAAATAAACTAAAATTATTACATCTATGTAAATAGAAAGATATGTTTTCCATTAAATATAAGATTATTTTATTAACCTGACTGATAGTTTCACAAAGAAGCTTGTTGAAACTCTGGATAAGGCAAAAAAGAAAATGCTGTTTCTTTCTCACATAAAATTACTTTTATCAAATCTATGAGTATGATATTGTTTAAAAAAATTGCAACATTTACTTACCAACTATAGCTACTGTACCAAGAGCAGTATTTTTAACAATGACACTTACATCAGAAAGAGTATGACCTGGAGTTCCAATTATTTCAATATTTTCTGTTATATTAAATGAACTATCCTAAATAAAAATAGGAAAAGTAAAATATTTGAAAGAAAAAAAATTATAAAATTATCATCATGAGTAAATTTTACAAACTATATATATTGATAAGTTAAGTCATATAATTGCATTCTATCCAATAGTATATATAGTGATATAAATATATAATGGAATATTTTATTTTTAAACTTTTATAAAAGAATATATTATTACAATTTAATTTCCAAAAGGGAACACAAACTAACAATGCAAATTTTTTATGGCAAATATGTGTCACTTGAATGTATGTGAAAAGTCACTATTTGGGGGATGTAATTCACTCAAGTTTTATGAAATGTGGAGGCCGTCAGATTAAAAGAATACATGATGCGTTTATGACTAGGGACGTAAAAAAAAGATAGTAGTTCTAAAGCCCCAGTGGCCTTCAAAGATTTTCAATCTAGAGGACCCGTTTTGTTGATGTCAATCTAATGACATTTCTAGCACACAGTTGAGAATAATATTAAATTATTACTCCATCATAAGTATAGAGAGAACTTTTGAGAGACTACAGAAGGAAAGACATCTACTGACTTTTTTGTAGTTATGAATATTTATATGATGGATATAAGCTTAATTATTCGTAATATGATCTTTCTCATTTGCTAGGTAATAACACCAGGGAGTTATGAATATCTATTAATATCAACTTCTTTTTATAATATATTCTTGACTAATTGAAGTTATTACATTAAAATAAATAAAACGTAGAAAATATTAAATACAACTTTCTAAGTAATTACCTCAAATGAATGCAAAAGATATTCATCTCTATGTGAAATAGATTGCCCAACTATATGTTGCGCATTTGTAAATAAATTCATATTTCCAATATGGTCAGAATGTCCATGTGTACCCACAGCATGGGTTATATCACTAACTCTAATATTTCGATTTTCTAATTCTGAAAAATAAACAAAAAAGTCAAGCAAACTCTGAAATGTATGTTTTAAAGAATACATATTCACACAAATTCAAAGGTATTTATAATGTTTGGAGAATTCCATTCACAATAACTCTTAGTTAAGGCATCAAATACATCAGATGAATTTAAAATTCTTTTATCTTTTATCAAAACATTTTTTATAATAAAAGATGCAAAGATCTTGTGCAATTATTGTTTTAAAAAATGATGAATGAAGTAAGAAAATTATGTTGGATAAAATATAAAAATAATGAATGCTATAAAACTTTAAAATTATAGCAACTAATATCCTTTAATCTTTCAGCAATTAAAATGCAAACCAAAATGTTTTTGAAAACTATCCATCAAGAATTCAATATGATCTTGCGAAACATTACATATGGTATTATTTTTCTACTTTATGCTTACTAATAAAAAAAAGTATAGTTTTCTAAATTTTAAAAGTTTCAATAAGAGATATAAAAAAAATGAAAATGAGTAGGTACAACTTTGATATACACCCCCAAAAATTACGCGCCAAATCTTTCACTCCCCACAGACTTTTTAGGGTTGCTTTTTAGGTAGGATTAATTATTTGTGTTTAGCGAGAATCCATCTTGGCAAGAAAAAAAAGGCGCCAAAAACAGGTATTTTGCTTGGCGAGAAAAAAAAGTCGCCAAATTTCCAATTTGGGGGTGTATATCAAAGTTGTTCCAATGAGTATTTTTTATCCCCTTTTAACTTTCCGAATTCTAATTCCACCATTACCCCTTCAACTTTAAAATAATTGCTGAGCTAATTAATAATTGACACTCAATAACTATAATTTCACATAAATGCAATTAACCAGGGTTATGTTATAAGTTAACAAAATAAGTCTAAAAAATGAAATCGGTCAACCTTTTTCTAAAATTAAACGGTCCCATGCAGTAAGAGTATCAACAATAATTAATATATCATTTTCTTTTATCAACGTACAAGTACAATTCGCCATCATTACATTCCGTTCTAAATCAATCTTTGAATATCCATTCTTAATTACTTCAACTGCTACGGTCATTTTCAATCGGATAATCCACAGAGAAGATCCTTCTCTGTGGGATAATTTCTCAATTTTCCAATATTATTCTTAGATGCAGAAAATCTACATTGGCGGCAGCGCGGTCGATTGTAGTACACAAGAAGTTACAGAAAAAAAATGCAAGTGCAACAAGGCGATTTTGTGTGCGTGTGTGAATCCATCTATAAATGGCACCATCTAGTGGTAATATTTAAAACTAATAACATCTTACTAAAACTAATGTATTATTGCGGAATAGTGATGCGTTGGTTCAAGGTTAGAAAATCAAATAGAAAGCTGGTCAAAAATTACTACATTTATAAGATATTGAAGAATTTTTTCTCATTAAAATAGAGTGAAAATCTGTAGACTTTTTTTTTTGCTTTAGTAACTATTAAATGAGTGTTTTATGAAGGTTTTTAGTTTTTGTGATACTTCTTTAGACTGGTTTACTTACAACTAAATTCTTATATTATTATTTAAATAATGAAATTATTATATCTAAGTTTCATTTAAATTTATATGAATTTATTAAATGTCAAATTTACGCTATTGCCTATTTTAAGGAAGCATACAGTATTTTTATAAAAAAGTAAAATAAAATTCCTTCGTTTCCAAATTTTATTTCTGTTCAATAGAATGTCGAAACAGTTTTTTTTTTTTTTAATTCCTCTTTAATTCAAAGGGATGAATTCATAATATTCAATAGTGTTGTTTCCATGTTTGGGTTAGATTGTTTGTCAAAATACAAACACATAAAACATAATAGAAAAGTGACATCTATAAAAATAGTCCATCTAACTTATAAATTTTGAAATATAAATATTCAATTAAATATTTGTATTATTACTAGAACTAATCAATTGTGTTTTTATTTCAACTAGAGTAGCATATTTTTTTAAAAAAATGCATTACAGCTGTTGGAAGATAACAAGAATTAAAAATTGCAAAAGTATATAAAGACTTCTTAGGACAGACACAGAATAAAATTTTAGTGTGAAGATTGAGTTGCCACGGACTGAACCAGAGTAACATAACCTCCAAACAATGATCACTTTGTCTAGTGATTATGTTACCCGGCTAAGGAACCTAACGTTGCTGGTTCCGGAATTAGCGATCCAATCAACACGACTTATGGCCGTAACTAGAGACTTATTAGACAAGAGGTAATAATATATAGCTTCTTCTAATAGTAATCATCTATTTTATAGTAAAAACTGAATTTTTTAATAACTGAAATAATGTTGTTCGTTTATGTCCAGTAAATAAAAGTGTTTTTGATAAAAGTCCCTTTAATATTTTACTGTGAGTTATTTATTATTCTATTTAATCCTGATAAGTGATAAATAATGCATTATCCAAAGCATTTGATGCCACATAGAGTAAAATGTATGATACAATATAATTAAAGTATATCATTTTCTAAAAAATTATTCAGCATTCTTTCTTTTTGCACTTGGATTGCAAGAAGGTTTTCCATTACGAATTTAAACATCATTTTATTAAGATTAATTTTTGGAAGTCATTTGAAAGCAAAGCACTATTGTTGGGTATTTCCTGTTCCTTCTTGATTTGCAGGGTATTAATAATCTTCTCTTTTAAAAGTTTTCAATTTCTATTCTATTAAGCTTCATTTGAATGATTTTCCAAATTAATTATAACCACAGAAATTATTGAATACATCATTTAATTTATACATGTATCAGTAAAACTTGAGGATGGAAAGTAGAATGTATTTGCTAATTCTTTGATTATTTTGTCATTATTGTTCATCAAATTCCTTTTTAAATGATACTTTAATGTTTTCTAGAATAAAAATCTTGTTGATAAATCCTATAGGATGTTTTTCACATAATTGTTTTTTTAATAAATTTACTGTCAAATTAAAAAAAAATTAATCATAAAAGATTTAAAAAGTAATTAACATTAGTTACTGATATCAAATAAGGATTATAGGCACCTGATAAGTGGAGTAGCTTCAGAAAGTTGGACCCACAGAAGATTATTTTTTCATCACCATCTTAATTGCCTCGTCTGCCTTAACAAGTGTAAATGGAGCCCGAAAGACGGTATTAAATTTTCTCTCCCTCATTATTTATCTTTTTTTTTTTCATAACTTTTCCAAGGATGGGAATACCTGTAACACCATCTCCCACCACATGCCTCTGACTGCTATAGCACTGTATCCAACAGCAAGCTTTTTTTTCTTTTTTCTTTTTGTCGTTATGACTTAAAAGGGTTTAAAAATTTCATTAGAGAATTAATTGATTAATCATATTTAACCCTTAATCATAAGATTACTTTTGTTTTAGAAATATTAGAAAGCCAAAATCAAATGTTAACAAAAATTTTAACTTCTCGACACGGACTACAGAAAAATAAATTCCGACTTAAAATTTTTTTTTGTAATATTTTGAGATTTTGAAGAATGTTCATGTATTAGAACATCTCTAAATTTGAAAAATGCATTTCTAACAATGTGTCAGTCTTTCTGTGAGTGTGATAAGTCAAAAATACCTTGAGACAGACAAATGAAAATTGGATATACGAACTTGCAACCAAATTTTTAGATTTCTCTTAAAGAAATCTATTTACAGGGAGTCCATATACAATTGATCGAATAAAAGGGAAATCAATAACTACAAAACGACAAATCTTAATTGGAAACAAAAATCAGAGTTGCAAATTTTTATCAAATTATAACATACAGCATTAACATCAAATTATAGTAGTAGAAGAAATGTGTTGTCATGTCAAAAATTGCAACCATATCATTGAACAATATATAAAAACCATTAAAAGGCTGAAAATTCTATTACCAAAACAGAGTTCAGCATCCATAAGTAGATAAAGATGTCAAAGCATTAGAAAATATTCAAAATGTATGCATAAAGCGTTACAAATGCATATATATCAAGTATGCTGAATATACACTAGAATTGTGTATAAAATAAACTTCTACAATTGCTCAGTAAAGAACATTTTACTATATTGCAAATAGTCATGAGCAAATAGTTTTGCCCATTTTATGATATACACAGAAAAGGATATAATAATGTAATTTCAATTATTAATATTATGCTTTAAAATTTAAGATGCCCAATAAAATAAGCAAAATTTATGTGATACAATTTAATTTCAATTCTTGTGTGTAAAAAAAATAATAATAAAGGACGTTCCCAATATTTTTGTACCCGTTTGAATTCAATACGATTATCTATGCATAAAAGTATTTCCTTTAAGTGAAAAAGAAATTACAGCATTAATTTTTTTCCAAAATATTGAAAACAAAAGTACTGATAATAATTGACATGAAATAATGAATTTGTATGGACACGAAGACAGTATTTGTACAATTAATATGAACATGCAAGTTAAACTGATAAACAATCTAATACATTAACGCAAAAGTTTGGATGGATGTTCGTTACACAATCACGCCGTGATCCTGATCTGAATTGGATGAAATTTAGCACAAAGATAGATTATAGTTGGGAACAGAACATAGGCTACTCTTTGTTCTGGTTAATTTTTTATTAATTAAAAACTAACTTTCGCTCCAAAAAGCGAAAACTGAGCGATTCAACTCATACAAAATCCCGCCAAGATAAGCAAGGCTTCAGTTTGTTTTTTCCCCCAACAGAAATGAGGTTAGGCTTAAGGAGAATTTCCACCGATTCAATTTCTTTGTGTTTGATGTATTTAAAATAAAATGTTGTTAATTAATTGATCTTTCGGATTCATTCTGAAGTACTTTTAAATAAAAGAAAATAGAAGAGGGAATTAAAAAATGTCTAATCTGCATTGCGTTACCTCATCAGGCGTAGGAAGAGAGACATGCGTTACGCCAACTGGCGTTGCAAGTTCATGAGTGATTGTTAACAACTGTGTTTTATTTAAAAATTGTGTATAATACTGTTGTAGTTATTTTTTGCCATTATTTGACAGTTTTTTGTACATTTACAGCTAAGTTTCCATGCGAATAGAGTTGCAGTTAATTGCTATTTAAATATCTACCGAGTTCCATTGATTGCAAAATCCTTTACCCTTTTGCACGTGTTAGGATAGGTATAATTCATCAAAATGAAGATAAAAGGACATGTTTACATTTACTAGCATCTACTAATAGGGGAAATCCAAGGTCAAAGGCAATACCAGAAACACAACCATTTCGCATATCTTCAATGAGATGAAGTTGTCAAAACATGGGTATCTCAGAACAATATTTATTAGGTACACAAAAAATTTCAGATTTGAATGTTTAATGGTATAAATTTAGTACAAATTGTAATTTGTATTGCCTCTTCAGGAATACTATTCCTGAAGAGGCAATAAGAGAGCTCTTAGCTGTCCCTTCAGGAATACTATTCCTGAAGGGACAATACAAAAGGTTGTATTTTAATATATAGGGAATGATCAATGTTGAAGGAAAGAGCAGAAGTCATACATTATCATAACCTTAAAATTTTTCCCTCTTCTTTAGTTTAAGAAAATAAAGCATTTTTACAGTGCTTAAAAACATCTGTGCATCCTATTCTAATGATTGCTGCCTTGTGTGTATATAATGCTGAAATATTTGGTCATGCATCTAAATTAACAAGGCGTCTTTAATGGTAGCTTCTATAATAAAATTGCTATGTTTTTATTTGAAGTCTTTATTACACAGATGGGTTTAAACTATGCTTGCTGTTAAGTACATGAAAATAATTGTAATTGGTGAATAAATTATTCAAATTAAATAAACATACAAAAAAACATCCAATATTAATATGGAAAATGGTGTCTTCAATATAATAAAAATACTGTCGAATAATAGAATTTTCTTGAATAAAGTTCTTAAAAGTTGAAATTGTTATAGTGAAGTATTAAAATATTTTTCATCAGAATGCCCATTTATGGTCTAAATACCAGCTGTGGAAAGTAAAATGAAGAAATTAAAAATGTGAATCATAAACCAATCCTAAGAATATTAAATACACAAGTTTAAATCCAAAAATTTTATTTAAGACCTAGGTCTTTCTTTCTTTTCTTTGTACAATGCTAACAAAGATACGTTAGCCACCTTAACAACCTTGAATCGGACTCCAGGAATGTCACCAACAGCATGGCCTTTCCTACCAAATCCAGCTACCAACACTTCATCGTTTTCCTAAAAATGAGAACATAAAATTGAAACAAATAAATTTTACTTAATAAAAGTTTATTTATAAAACCATATGAGGCTTTATTTCTTTCAAGTTTCTCAAGTTTTTCTTTATATATTTTGGAGTAAAAAAACTTAAAACCAAATCAATATTCTTTCAAAATTATTCATGATTATATACCAACTAATAAATTAATATAATAGAATGGAGTTAGAATATCAAGACCATTAGTTTAACAATCAATTCAAAATCCACTCAAGTCATGCATTAAAATAGTACTATGAGCTAATTACAATACAAAATTAGTATACAGAAGATATATAAAAAAATTATAAAAAACAAGTTTACCTCAATGAAATTTAAGCAACCATCTCTTGGTACGAATGCTGTAATTTTCTTTCCATTTTTAATTAGTTGGACTCGAACACATTTTCTGATAGCAGAATTAGGCTGTTTAGCTTCAACACCTCTGTAAAATAAAGCATACATAGATGAGATATGCAAAACAAATCAAAGCACTAAGAATACAAACACAAGCAGCATGAAACTGCTGCCATTTAAAAAAATATCAAAATTATTTCCATAATTCATATGGGCAAACAAGATTTTATATTTTCTCATTCTTTAAAAATTATATCTTATAAATGTAAATTATGTACTCAAGTGAAATGAGTAAACTTTAAAAAAATCTTAACTATCAATATGAGATATCCAAAATGTTAACTAAATACTTTTCATTAATATAACAACAATTTTACAGCTGAAAAGAAATTTGAAGTTAAATTTATTTTTTCACAAAAGAGCGTAACTGTCACACAGGAAATATGGTGACGCACATCTATTTACACTGTGACAAAAGATATTATAAAATTGAAAAATAACAATTCATTAAAGAGAATCAAATTATTATCCTATGTTCCATAAAGTTATCCCGTGTTCTAATACGAATCCATTATCCTGTTTTCTAATTCTAATTATTTAAGTAAAAATTGCTTTTTAATGATGTTATCCTGTGTTCTAATACAAATTATTCTTTAAATCTTCTAGAAAATTTGTTGAATTTCATGGAAATTTTGCCTCATTTTGCATTAAAATGTATTAATTTTTACTAATCGGGCATTCTGATGTTTATTTAAGCTACTTTAAGACTCGCATTTACAACCCCTTTTTACAGGGGAGGGAGGCACATTCACACAACTTGGGGATAGAACACAGATGCCCAAACTGGGACGCCCAGTTCATGGGGAAGGATGCTGGGGGCTAATATTGTGAAATAAAGAAAAGTTCTAACAGAAGTAATATTTCGCATTATACTAGTTAAGCAAGAATCTTTCCAATCTTGGAAAAGCTTGGCTAACCAGTTCTTATATTTTACAAACTATAGTATTGTTAATTTTAATTACAAAAATGTAAATCCAATTCAAAATTTATGTAAAAGGTGCAAATTCAATAAGGGGAATTATTTATGACAAAGGCTTTAAGAAGCAGATATGATGAAATTTTAAGGCACTTGTTTTAGAACACTTAAGATAAGTAATTTGTATAAAAACAAATTACAGAGAAGGAAAAACTGCTCAGTTGTCAAAATCATCAAACCCGATTCATAATACTATTAGAACAAACTATACAATATTTCCAAAGTATTCTAATCATTGCAAGTTATAAATCATTGGATTTTTTTAATATTACTTTTCGTTTTACACTTACACTTTCTCAAGCACAATTCCTTTAGCGTGAGAAGCACCTCCGAAAGGATTGGCCTTCCATCTAGTTCCTAAATGAGCTTTCTTGTAGTCTTTATCGTGCCAGCGCTGGTCCCTTCTATGATCTCTGTGTTTTCGAGCAGTTCGCAATCCTCTAGGTTTACCTACGGAAATACAACATAAATGAAATTTACATGTAATGCACTACAATAATATTAAAGTAATATAAAAAACATTTTTCTAAAGCATTGATTTTAATTTCTCAAAAATGCTGCAGCACTTTGTATTAGGCCTAATTAATCCCACGTGGCCAGATCACTTAAAATACCAACGATTCTTCTACAAACCACAATGTAATATAGTAATTAAAACAATTACTATTTAATAGAAATAAATTATCAAAAAAAAATGACTTAAAAATGATAAATATCTCAAACTTAAAAATGATTACACTAATCATATGGCCATAGAATTTTCCTATTAACCACTTAGTTTCAATTGCAACAATATCTTATTAATAATATTTATTGAAAATATCACTTACCCATATTTTAAGCAACAAACAAAATAGATTTATTGAAGAAATGAAAATTTAGAACAATCCACGGCCAAATTTGCCAGCGCTGAAGACAACTGCCTCTACCGGACAACTTTTGTTGGAGTAGAGTTGTATACGTTTGCTGATGTCTGGGAAATAATCATTAGAACAAAAATGCAAAAAAAAAACTACAATAATTATACATTCCTCGTTAGAAATTCAATATTTTTTTCTTATAATACCTATTGATATTGCAAAAGATACTTATTAAAACTGCAAAAAGTTTAATCAGTCCCTATATTTTGCTTATTTAAAGAGAAATTCACGAATCATAAGCTCATTTCACTCTATCAGGATTTACTTTAGCTTTCCCCATTCTCTTTAAAAATAAAAAATAAATATTTTCATTTTGTATTTTATATTCATTAAAATAAATAATCTAATATTTTGTACTCTGCATAATGATATACATATACTTATCATAGGAAATAAATGATCTTCGCTGTGCTTTCGGTATGGACACCCTGCAGTACAACTAATTTGTGTCATTTCCATTTTTCAAAAAAAAAAAAAAAAGGCCTGCTTGAATTTCCATCGTTTTTTAATTCTACGAAGGTATTCGACTCCTTTTCATGATATTGGATTTCTTTAATTGTTTGAAGAATCACTGGCAAAGCCTTATTTCACTAAGTAGCACTAGCCAATAAACTTAAAAAGTTGTTCCATATGCTATATCAAACAAACAAGATGACCAAAAAAAAAAGATCTGTCAATCAAAAAACTGTCTCGATTCGTAAATCGAAAATTTCGTTCCTTAAGTCAGTATGGAAAGCGCAGAAAAATGGCTCAAATAAGGGCCAAGTAGATCAATCTGAGAATACAGATTTGCGAGAGTAAGATTAGTAATTAAATTTTCTTGTATGATTTTAAAAGTTTAGTGTTTCATGTAGTATAATAATAATAAATTTTGGATAAGGTAATTATTGCTGGGTACATACACTGAATTCTATATCCATTGATCGAAGAAAAAAGAATTGCATTCTGGTTAAATAAAATCCATAATTGTAAATTAATAATTTAAGATTGTAAAGTATGTAAATGAAGAAAAAATTATTGCAATTATAAATTTGTAATTTGGAGTAGAAAGAGTAACTGATTTAACGATGACAAAAAAGTCATTTAGAATATAGTATTTAAGACCCATGGGTAATAGACACCCAGCAAAATTCTGGTATGTAATTGCAATACATAACTAAAAGTTTAACCCTTGTAGATATCATATCTTGTTCAGGCTTGGTATAACCAAATGGCATTAGACCCACCACCAAATAAAACAAAAAATTTGGATGAAGAAAATTGCTGTTTTTTTTTTTCTATTGATGAAAAAATTATGTTGATCAAGTAAAAAATGAACTTTGTTTTTTAAAACTATATTTTTAAAATATTAATCTGTAAAGGCCTTTTCACATGACCAAAAACCTTCTACATTTTCGTGGACTGTTTTCCAGTTTTGCCCACTGGCAACTGGTCAAGTAAGTTCTTTGCATTCATGAGCGTTTTCCATCCAGCTTGAAAATGTAGATAGTAGTGATGGAAATATTGTTTGCAAATGAAATTCAACCAATCATGTTAAATTCAGAAGTGATATAATGTGCTAAGAATGCCGGGATTGATGTCAACTACTTCGTTGTAAGTGCTGTGTAAAAAAAAAATATTGTCATCCGATAAGGAGTCGTCTACTTTCATTAACCTAGTTCACAAGAAGCTTCATTAACAACTTCTATATAATTTAAATATTTTTAACCACTAAATGAGAAAGTTAGTAAAGATTAATTCTGTTTCCTAACCTTGAAATAGTCATATAGTACATTTGAGGGAATCATATGTATGATTCTGCCACTGTTTCATCTTTTTAATGTAAAATGTACTAGTATAGTTTTTACTTTTTCTATTTAAATGGTGCATAAAGAGAAAATGCTTCAAAAAATAAGAACTTTTTAAGCACATTTTTGCATTTATACATATGTGAGCCTGTTTATTTGCTAAGCATAGGATCTTCTCTGTTTTATAATAAAGCTTTCTTTTAATTAAAATTTTGAAATTAATTTTAAATTTATATATTTGAAATTTTTACGTTACTTCTGCAATAACATAATAATTTTGATACTTATTTTTGCAATACTGTAGGAGTGTCTATTGTAAAACATATTTAGTTTTAATAAAAACATAAAAAGGATTGTTCTTTTATCATTACTAAAAAATTCTATCTCCTTTTGTATGTTTAACAATAAAAATCATGCTTTTTTTTTCAATGCTTTTTCTATTAAATTTAATAAATTGCCAGTTAATTTGTAAGTAAAATGAAACAAAAAAAGAAAAGACATTTGATGCATTTTTAAAGTATAATTTTTGAAGCTAGTGTGAGGCTAAATATTAAATTGCCATAAAAAAATTTATCAAAATTTATTTTTTATTTATTTTTCTATGCACTTTTAAGGTACTTAAAACGGATTTTCAAATTTAAGTAATTTTAATGATGCTATGTACCTTGTTAAGCTTAGTTGCACACCTACTCACGAAATCAATTTTTTCAATGTATTTCTGTTACAAATTTAATATTGATAGGGTAAGATTAATTTATTCAAATTTATAAAATAATAACACAGATGCAGTATAAAATGTTTTTACTTCTTAACTTGCCATTATTATGGCAAAAAGTTACAAGAAAACTGTTACTTCATTTCAAATCAGTTAGTTTAACCACGTTTGTCTATCAGACTGTAATAATTTTAAAAGAAAGCTTTATACCAATCTTTATTATTATTTGAAGGGAAAAAAATCATTTGTTGTATATATGTTTATCTGAAAGCAGATGAGCATAATAACTACAAAGCATAAAATATTGGATAAAATTTAAGATTTAGTTTCAATATCTAATGTGTTGGTTCTTTTTAAATTTTAGCTGCATTCATCAAGAGATTGACCATCTGCAATTTATACATATGCATTCTTGTAAATATGATGATCTAAAATGCAATGTCTTATATAAATTAAATTTGGTTCATGGTCATTTTACTAATTTTGTATCTAAATTTAGTTTATATTAGTTGGGAGCAGAAAAGGCATTAAAAAAGACATACATGATTTTTTTAAATTATATTTCCAGTCATCTGATGCTCATATGCAGGACTCTGAAAAGTAAAATGCAATTACTCATCATATCGATGAATTTGACCAAAGTCTAGAATTTTTATGTTTGAGGGAGGAGGACAAAATTTTTACTAAGAAACATACTAGAAAGTTCGGAGAGACCATTGTATACATGATAAAAAATATATTTTCAAAAGGAAAAATTAAGCTTAACTAAATCATTAAAATATTAATTAAATCAAAAATTTGTTGACATAATAAAATCATATTCTCTATTTAGGCTTTTAATGTATATTGTTTGAAGATTCAAATTGACTAAATCCACCAATGTTGTATATGGAGTAAATTACTTTTCATGTAAAGTACTTTATAATATTTCCTGTTTCTCTGTAAATGATTAAAAAAAGTGAAAAGTAGTTGTAAAAATGATCATAAAAAGGGGCTTTTTTGTTTTGCTTCATCATTTAAAAAATAAACTATAAACTTCATTTGCTAATGAAAAAAAAAAAAAAATTCTAGGTCTTGATCTGAGATTTTTTCTTCTTCTCTTTCTGTAGATTTGAAAAGAAGAAAACAATAGATTCAGTTTCTTTAACTCCTTAACGGTCGCATAATTTTGAAGAAAATGGTCATAAAAGTGCCTATTTTTTTATTCAAGAAAATTATATAAAACTGAGTGTATAGTTTAAAGTAAATTAGCTATCTCTAAAAATATTACAAATAGTCTAGGGCAGCCATCTGGTGTATATATTGAGTAATAAATATGATTCTGAGCATAAGAAATGGATTTTTTAAATATTTTTGGCACATTACTTTTGAATACGCCAGCCCAGAAATATCACGGGCACGAGAAATTGAAGTAGAAATTTCACCCTTTCATTTTCATGGGAGCGAGAAGGAAGGAGTTAAAAAGTTTTTACATGAGTCTTTTTTAAGTAAAATTAGATATTTTCAATATTTTTTAATTCATTACTGGTGGAGTAATTTTAGGAGGAAATCTCATTGAATTTTGTAGAGTTTCTTTTAATTGTTAGAAATTAATTCATTTCATAAACATAATAGAACATTCATTTTATTGTTAGAAAATGTGGTGGTGTAATTAAGCATGATCAAAATTGTCGTAAAGTGGCATATTCTCTCTTTTCTCATTCTTTACCATTTATTGTAAATTATTCTTTATTGCATAATTTTTTCTGAATATATTCATATCCTAATTTGCTTAATCTAATTACTACATCATGTATAGGAATGTTATATTTTATTGTATAAATGCATAACATATTGAATATCTTACTTTTAATGTGGTGTTGGAGGAATGAAGAATACTAATTTTTTGCTTTAATTAAGGAATTTTGAGAGCAAATATGCTTGATCTTTTCTAATGAGGTGAATTGACAAGACAGAACATATTGCAAAGACAGAATTCTGTGGAAAATGTCTCCTGTCATTTAGATAAATATGAGATTGTATAAATGTGATTAATTTTTACTGTGATATTAGTTTTTCTTTGCTCAGTTAATCAAGAAATGGCATTGTATTCATAGAAATGTGTAGCAACTGTTCTTGTCCATTAATCCTACTTAAATTTTGGATCAATATGACAGTGAGATTTATTCTTCATAATAAATTTATGTGTTAGCAATTCTGATAGATTTAAACTACTTAACAATTTTGCAAGTACAAATGGTTAACAAGACTGATCAGATTGTATGGAATCGCAATTGTGATTAATTTTGCAATCTTCTTTTGCAATATTTTGCACTAAGTGTTTATATTTTTGTGCATAATATAATTGTGTTGATAAAACTGTCCGCTCATTTTTTACAAATTTAATTGGCATTGTTTTTAATTTTTGTTCTGAATTTTAAGTGAACAAAATATTTTAACATATGTTGTCAGAAATCAGTGAAACATTTTGTCCATGTTATTTATTAAAACAGACTTTGCATTAATCAAGAAAAGAAGACAACTTAAATATTAGATTATCCCAGATACTATTTTTCAAGAATTTTTTGGGCAAGATAAGGATTTTCAAAATTTTCCAAACCATTCCCCCTTTAATCATCGGTTCTGTGATGCAAATTTTATAGTCAAATATATAATCAACAATTGCTTTGAATGCTTACAGTTCATTAATAATAATAATTTTTAAAAAAACCTATGCAGAAAATCAGAGTGTTTACAAAGAGTATGCAAATATTTATTTATTAAGCACTTAATGTTTTTATTTATAACAACAAAATTTTTATCGTATAATTTGGCTGAGATGCACTTTAAAAATATTAAATTGTAAAATTAATATTCTCTTAAGGGTTCTTTATCCTAAAATTTTTTTATATATTTATTTTAGATAATTTCAATTTATTGTTAGGGCAGATTTATCAGTTCTTAAATCTTTTATCAAATTTAAATTTCTGGTACCTTTTAGATTTTTTTAATTTTATTTTTAGCTCTCACGAAGATGTAAATGATTTGTACAAGGCAATAATTCAAGAATTTTCGTAAGTTTTCTTTCTGTGTTAGTAAATTTTTTTAGTTATAATATTTGTGTTGTTAATTTTACTCATTTAGTTAATTGTCTTATCAGTTTATTATTTTTGAATTCTATATTTCAAAAAAAGAAAGCAGGGAAAAATTTGTTAAACTATTTATATCAATTACTTATTTTTAAACTATTTTAGTACCTTGAAAGCCTTATTTTATTATTATAATTATTATTTTGGTTTTTTTATATTTAGGAACTTCTAAAATTAATTTTTCAATAACAGAGGTTTAATTACAGGAATGTATTTTAATACTGAAAATTGAAGCAAAAAATATAAAAAAGGTGATTCATTATCTATTTATAGATGAAAACACTAAAGACCATGGTTTGCTAAATCTTTATTTTTTACTGACTCCCTTGGTAATCAGCTTGTTTTCCAAAACTTCCTGGTGGTAGATATATTGAAATATTAAATACTAGCCGCCTTTGGCGACCAGCTGGTTCGCCATGAGTAATGCGTTCTAAAATTTCCAATTAAATCATATATTTTTTAGCCAAAATTTAAGAAATAGTTTAAGTTAAAAGATTCAGTTATTAATAGTTTAAGAGTCTGTAACTTTATTCGGAAAAACTTTTTGAGTTTAATGCTCTAATAATTTATCGATTACGCTTCCAAAAAATTAAAAATGTTTTTTTCGGTGATATTGCCAAAATGTTAAATATGTTTTTAAAAAAAAGCGAAAAAGGGAAAAAATTATTGAATTAATGATACAGATATTGCAAACGATTATAGAAAAATGCCATTCAGTCGGGATTTCAATGCATATCCTGTCTAAATTCAATCAGGTTTACTGTAAATAAAGATAATTTATGGAATTAATGATATAGATATTGCAAACGATTTCTTAGAATCCTTTGCCTTGCATTTATTTTTTTAGAAGATATCACATTTTATATTTATGTTATTTTATCCAGTCACGTGCTGAAAGTTTTTGATTTGCGATGATAGTTGTCTTTTTATTTGAACTTCCGGCATTGTTTTATTTTATTTTATCCAGTCACGTGCTAAAAAAAACATGGTTAAAATATTTCTTTAAAAATTCGTTAAAAATAGTAGCTTGAGTTATACATTAAAACACTAATACCATTAGAAAGCTAATTTTTTTATCTTTAAATTGATGTTAAAATCATGTTTGTCCGATAATAATTTCGGAAGTTATAGCGGAAAAACGTCGAAATTTCGCTTAAATTTTAATTAATTCAAATTCTAATTAAAAATTCAAAAAAGGGCTCCGAGGTGCACATTCCCCACCTCCAAGGTATACATGTACCAAGGTCCAACGGTCTGGCCTGTAGAGCGCCAACACACACACACGCACATTGAGCTTTATTATAAGTATAGATCAGAGGTGTCCAAACTTTTCGCGGCACGGGCCGGATCGAAATTAGATTCATGTTATACGGGCCACATGTATATACAAATTGAAAAATATCATTATGAGTAAAGTAGCATTAAATACTATTAATTAATACTATTTTATTGTAACTTGAAAATACAAAATACTAAGCAAACAAAGTATAATTATATAATTATTTTATATAAATTGAAATATTTTCATGAAACTTCTAATGCGAATGATGAAACTGTTTTTTTTTTTTTTGTTGTTGTTGTTGTTGAAGAATGTCTTTATAGTTGGGATCAAAATTTGTTACACCAATCATAAGCAATGACTGCAAATGATCATCAGATAAATTTGCTCTACATTTTGATTTGAGATACTTCATTCGAGAAAAAGTTTGTTCGCACACGTAAGTAGTCCCAAACATTGAAATGAATTTACGAGCAAATTTCTTCAAATTTGGAAACCCTTTTGCATCCAAATATTTATAAAAATCTATTAAGTTTCCTTCCTTGTATTTGTCCTTGATTTGTTCGTTTGCTTGAAGATCAATCATTTCTATTTGAAGCTGGCTTGAAATTTCAGCAACGTTGCAATCAAATGGATTTTGGAACAGCCGAATTTCTTTTGAATTCATGTCCAAATCAGAAAATCGCTTTTGAAATTTTTCTTTTAAATCGGCGATGATCTTTACTGCAAATGCAATTGGAAATTGTTCTTCAGTTTTTTTATTAAATTCGTCGCAGCACGGAAAAAGCGTAAAATTACATTCAGTCACTTGACTTTCGAATAATTGTAGTTTTGTTCGAAATGCTTTAATCTGGGAGTATAAATTGCAAATTAAATTGTTTAATTTGGATTGCAAATAAATTGTTTAATTTGGATTGCAAATAAATTGTTTAAATGTTTAAATTGGAACTTTAAGTTTAAGGTATTTACGTGTGTCACAACATCTGCAAAAAAAGCCAACTTCCAGAATCATGCAGCATCCGATAAAAGTGATTCAGGATATTTTTTCTCTACAAGAAATAAATCAATTTCACTTCTAAGCTTAAAAAACTGCAATAGCATTTTCCCACAACTAAGCCATCGAACTTCAGTGTAATACGACAAGTCAACGTACTCGGATTCAATTTGCTTAAGAAAAGCCGAATTAGCCGAAAGCTTAAATTGCCGATGATTAAGTGCGTGTGATCGAATAAAATTTACTACAGAAACAACTGGCTTCAAAACGCAGCTTATATCGACATGTTTTATACATAATGCTTGCAAAAGCATTATGTATATACGTTTGTCGCTTTTATACATAATGCGGCAAAAGTTCTAGGTACGCTACTGTGCGCGTGCAATAATTCAATGAAAACGTTATCGAAATCAAAACAATATTTGTTTATTTATACTTAAGTTCTTCTTTAAACGAACTACTCAAAATTTCTGATGCTTTATTTACAACAAAACAATAAGACTCTGCTTATCGTCAAAATTCACATGCGTATAAAATTTCTTTTATGTTTGAGTTACCGAAATATATTTTTTTATTTAGTCTTATAACTTAACAGCGCGATAGACATTTGTGTTTGGTCAAGTACAACAACTCCGTTTTGTTGGCCACGTAGTTTTTCGATATACCTTTATGAAAATGAAAAGGTTTAGGCGAAAACATCATTATGTTTTAAAACCCTCCGCGAGCCGGGTTTGGCCCGCGGGCCGTAGTTTGGACACCTCTGGTATAAATGAATATGGGATACATACACGAAGTTTACTTATTTGTACTTCTATGAATAAAAATATCTATCAGGCTGATAGTTTTAATAAATAATGCATAAATACAATTGACTTGCATTATATAAACATATGCCACAATATGTTTGTTAGGTTGGCACATATTGATAAAAAAAAAAATCAAGAATTATCTTTCAGAATACAAGTTTATGAATTGTATGCACACATACACTTTATTATTTGTAGAGAGAATATTGCTTTGCACAATTTTTTTTCCCAGAAAATTTTGGAATAAGAAGATTGCTAGTAAATTTTTCATTGCTTTAAAGTTATTTAAAAAATCTTAAAATATTTAATTTTTTAAAAAAGTAATTGGTGGATCCTGGTTGGAAAATATTCATGGAAAATCTATTTTGAAATTAGTTTACATTTAAGAAATGTTGTCAATATGAAACGAATCTAGCCATGAGTAACATTGAGGATTTTTATAAAAAGAGGCTTCTTAAAGCAATTTGAAACAGTTTTTGAAAAATAGTAATTATTGTAATAATAAGAACAATAGTCATTCAGTAATAATTTCGGACACCAATGATTTTGAGGCATTCGCTATTTAAGTTCTTCATTAAACAATTGAGAAATTTAGGAGGAATGAGAAGAGGCTATTTTAATTATTTCTATAGGGGATCTTGAATTCTTAAATAGTTCAAATGATTTCTTCAATCATATTCACTCAGGGTTTTTTATATTGTTGTTTTGGGATTTTAAACAGAAGAAAAGTAGGTTGTGTGACCAAGTATCTTACCCCTACCTTTGGTGTTGGACTTACTTTATTTAATTTTTGCAACTTTATTTAATTTCAGGCTTTAGTGAGGATATCAAACAGTAGGCCTCTACTTGTTACGTATTTTGTACATAGTATATTTCATGTATTAAATAAAAAGTATAACTTAAAAATAATTTCTTCCTATTTGGCCACAAATTAAAAAAAATAATTATCAATGTTAAAAATGAATTCAGGAAGGTTTAAATTTGTAAAAGCATATTGCTATTCTATAAATTAGTGTTTGAAGCTGATTTGAACATGCCACATCTGGAAAACATAACTTCTATTTAAGGTTTCTTCTATTTTTTGTATTTCAAGATTATTCCTTTAACAGTTATTCCAACTTTTTAAATTATTTCAGTACCTCTAATCACTTAACTTTTTTTAGGCTTAAGAAACCATGATAAAAAAAAAAAAAGTAACCATGATAAAACACCATATGCTTTTGTGTTCAAACTTTTTTAATTAAACAAATGAATCAAGAAGAAATATGGTCAAAACTAATGAAACCCATAACTCTCGACTAATGAAAATATTTTCATTTCTGCAAAGTAGCACATTGATGGATTAAATGCTAATTATTCAAAACATAGAAATGATTTTTATTGTTTCGATTTAGGGATATTAGAAGAAATATCATTTGTCCTTGATTTTCTTCAGACATTTTTGTATAAATTCATTGAAAAACAATGAATTTTTCATAAAGTACAATGTGATATTAATTCAGATTTTATTCAAAATTTAATGTATATCACAATAAATATGCTTGCTTACATTAATAAAGCATTAAAATATTGCATCACACTCTACTTAATAGGAGGAATTATAAACAATAATCAATCGGAGTATTTCGTCTCCTACTTAATAAAGAAGCAACTATTTCTAGGGCCAGCCCGCACGAGAACTCAGTCTGCACTGAGGGATTTACGCGTTCGCACCCCAATGGGAGTTGGCGCTGCTAGTGATTGTAAACACCAATTATTATACTTGTATAGAGCTTTAAAAATGCTAGAATCTTTTCCAAAACTGATATCCTCCTCCTATAATACAACCGACTGTTAAAAGTTAATTGAATGATAATTTTTTTACCAGTACGAATATGCTCCTTGTGGAAATTTCATACAGTTGTCGTCAGCGATTTAAATAAGTATATAAATAATGCCAGCTATTATAGAACATGATATTGCGCTATATCTGTAAGATTTTGTTCAATATTCTGAATGTCGGCCAATATCTTGAGGATATCATTACTATGTTATTTGGTATTTTGTACTTATATAGTGGATTCCCCCCCCCTTCTTCCCATCGTACTTGATTTCAAAAAATATTAAAACATACTTATATTTCACCTCCGTGATGGCTTCTTAAGGCTGGTGTCCAAGGCATCTATACCCCTTTTGCCCTCGGTCCCAGCATAGTATACGTGATGAATTAAAGGTTTAAATTCCTTAAAATCATGAAAAGCTTAAAAATAAATTTTGCTTTAAAGCAGTTTTTGTAATAAATATATGGCAGAAAATATTATTTTGTATTTTAAAATTATTAATTTTATTAGCATTTTTACTTAGTGGTACCTTATTTCTGTAATTAATTGTAAAATGTTATTAATTATTTTATATTTTCATTCATAATTTGTGTTACTTTGCACTATATTTATATATTTTCAACGAGTGTTATAACATATTATAGTTAAAATATGCTGCTTTTATTTAATATATTGATATATTTTTGTGAAAATGATTAAAAAAATCGTTGCCAAAAATGTGATTACAGTACACTCCCGAGTATTCGGTTCACAACTATCCGGCTACCGTAATATCCACCTTAGTTTCCTTTTATCGTTTCGTTACCCTTAGTTTCCGTATGAAGAATGCAAGGCATTGCAGATGCTGTCATTTCTCAAGGACTTTTTCAAAAACAAAACTGTAAGTTTTGACTCTTATTTGAAGTATACCTTTTTCTTATCTGTATAACCATTTACCAGAGAAAAATAAAATAAGTTAAAGTCAATTTTTTAAGAATTAAACCTACGATGTACTAGAATGCTTTGTTTATTTTTTCAGCATTTAAGTTAAGCATTACAGAATTTATATTAAAATGTGAGCAGTTTATATCATTTAACTTATTGTTTTCTCACACAAACTTTAAAAACTTGCAGTGCATTATATGAAAATGAATAAACTATTAGTACATCTATTTTAGTTCGAATCGTCATCGGCAATTGCCTCGTGATTCGATGGGCCGCTGTTGCGTTCACATTCTACTTACTTTGAGATAAAATAGATCGCCTAGAATGCAGTAAGAAGTAATTATGGATAGGAAATTCACTTGGAAACCCCATTTTAACCACACCATCAAAAAGTTTCGAGACCTAACACATAAATTCTTCCCTCAAAACTCTAAATGAGCAGGCAAAACAAAATACTTATTTATACCGCCTTTTTGCGTCCAGTACTAACCTATGCATACCCAGTCTGGGGATATGCTGCCAAGGCCAATTTGAGATTATTAGAAATACAACAAAATAAATTAATTCGCCAATTCTGCAATATGCTTTATTACATGCCAAACACTAACATGTATAAATGTTTGGACTACCCACCATTTAAAAAATTCATAGCTAAATTCGCAACTAAATTCTTTAATACCCTAGTAACAATAGATAATATTACTATAGCCAATATCGATGGCAAAACCAGTAAACCTCGTATTGTACTTCTTTACAACTTCAATCAGAAGCTCACATAATTTAAATTTAAATTCCTTTTAATAGCCTTAAAAATTGTAATTGCTCTCTAATCTAATGATACTCAGGAAAAAACCAAGTCGTCCTGGTCAGCATACCCCCATACCCTCTCCCTGTTCGCTGTCAATAGAAAAGAGTCCTGACTCACGACACCTCTCTCTCCCACCCAGCTCACAAATAGTTCTCACCATTACCGGGGATAATCCCCTGCCGGGGCTAGGCGCCTCGTTAATCCAACTCATACCCGCAGTAAGAAATCAGTTGTAACAGTGTGTTTTGGTATAAAAACTTTATCTTTTGATATTAACTTTATCTATTGATCTAAGAAATGAGAATAGAAGTCCGACCTGTCTGTCATTTCAGTTATTCAGAGTAAATTTCAATTAGACCAAATACTCGGGAGTGTACTGTATATGAATTATCTAATTTAATTGAACAGAATTATTCTTATTTATTCCATTTTCACTAATTATTATTTATCTACCCTTAGTGTTATTAGAAAATCCGATGGTTTACTCACTGGTACAAATGAAGTATTAAGGCTCCTTGCAAAGGAAAAATTGATTGCTGTATTCATGGTGAAAGACAAAGTTAGTCCGTCAATTAAAAACAGCATTATAAATTTATGCTGTGAAATTGGCATTTGTTACATTTGGCTGGAAGAAAAAGACAAGCATATACTTGGTCCGGAATTTCCCAAATCTGTTGTATATGGCATTAAGGTAAAATGGTTCCTTTTCTTAAGGAATACTGTTTAGGTAAAATGTGACACAAAATATTATAAATGTTTTTTAAATAAAAATTGATTTAATTTTTTTCTCCCTTCTTTTAGTCATTTAGGATTTCAGAAACCCAGAGTGCAATGAACTAATATAGAAACTTTTAAATTTTTTAAATAGCTGCTTACTTTTTAACAGAGTATTAATTACCATCATAAGTTTATTATAATCATGTTCATAATCAAATGATAGATTTTATATATTTCACTTTTTTATTTAAAGAATTTTAGGCTATTATATAACAGTTATATAAAAGTTTAAACATTGTGGTTATAACAGTTATATAAAAGTTTAAACATTGTGGTTTCATATTTCATTTTAGAAACTGTTAGTTTCTCGTATACTAAATATCGAGAAAATATTGTAATCACACACACACACAAAATAATAATAATAATAAAGCAAACTCGAGATATTGACTGATCTTCACATTTTTTAGACCTCTCTGAATTCGAAAAACACATTTTTAGTAAATGGGCTTCCTGTCTGTTTGTGACAAAGATAACTCAAAAACGTTTTAAGTTAGACAGATGAAGTTTTTTATATGGTCTATACACCCAATTTGTTGATTTCTGTCAATTTAGAATAATCTGTTGCCTGACTGTTCAAATACAAGTTAATACGATAGCTACAAAATGAAGAGATCTAAGTGAATCAAATTTGGTACACATATTTAACAATTATAATGCAGACACTTGATAAATTTTAATACAAACTCGAGAAGGGGTTGATTTAAATATTAAATTTGGTATATGAAATTGTGATTCTGTGTTAAATTTTACTTTAAAACTACTTTACTTTAATTAACTCTAAGTTGAAGAAAATGCATCTAAGACACTAATTCGATTTTCAGGTACTTTTAAGCATATATCAGAGATTGTTAACCAAAAAAAAAAAAATGCCATTTATGATAGATTTTGTAAAAATACTAAATTTGCTTCTGTTATTAATATTTCAAAATTATTACTCTTAAGTGCCACACAAAACGTTTTTAAGATAACATCTTTAGCATGATTCTTACAAAAAAAAAAAGAATTATTTTTTCAAATTATGCCTTCTTAGATGGGTTATTGTCCTATTACTAGTATTTTGGATATGATTGCCATAGATTTACCGGCAAAAGTTATAGAAAATTGTATACACTTTAGTAGAGTGCTTAAGAAATTTTTCAAAAAAGATTTTTTTTTGTTACATTTTAGATGTAAATATGTAGTATCCTTAAAAGTTTTGTTTCTTTTCAGTTAGGGTCTTTATGCATAATATTCACGAATTTTCAAATCAGAGCTATTCTCTAAAATTGTTTAAAACAATTAGCGAATACGGTAAAAGAAAAAAGGGCAATACCAAATACAAAATAAAAATAATGCTGAAAGAAAATATTATCAATAGCCTCCAAATGAGGAGGGAACGTTATAAATTAATATAAATGTTAAGTAATAAAAATTGCAAACCTTCGCTAATTAATCGTTTCATCAGTCGATGAATAAAGAAATGCATATAAAATGTTAAATTTACAATTCCGAAATTTTTTATTCATGTTTAGTTTTGTTCATAAGCCGTTTCTATCAATTTAAATATATGGATAAATCTGTCTCAACTACTTGACGCCAAAAAAGAAGTTGTGATTTTGCACTCACTAATGATGCAAATTGAAATAACGGGGGGGGGGGGAATTTCTGCACGGAACATTACAGATGATGATGGACAAATATATATTCCGATTACATCGCTGCTTTTTCCTAACTGCTACTTAATTAAAACAAAAACCAATTATAAATTTTCATTGAATTTAAACATTTACACTTAAAAAAATACTTTGTTTAAATTTAATGTCAAGACCATCTCTAAAACTCTGGTTTTGTTTTCTCATTGAATTTAAATTATTTATTCTACACTTCTGTAAATTATTAAATATGCTTTTCTAAAAAATTATTTCATTACTTCATAATTACTAATAGAAGTCACTGTTAATTTCATTAGTTCATTACTGTGAGTAATGAAGGCCACTGTGGCCTGGTGGTAAGGTCTCGGCTTCGGAACCGAAGGGTTTCAGGTTCGTGACTCGATTTCACCGAAAAATCGTCGTGTGAAGGGTCTCTTGCACGTTAAATCTGTCAGGCCAAGCATCCTCCCGCTGGTGTGGTGTGGTGAGGGGAGTGCCAGTTCAGGTGTCGTCCTCGTCATCTGATCTTGGTTCAAAATTACGAGGTCCGTCCCCAAATAGCCATCGTGTTGCTTTAAATGGGACGTTAATATTATAACTAAACTAAACTACTGTAAGTAATAAATTTATTATTTTTAATGAAATTATTTTTTTAAAGCATTTTTATGTGATTTCTGGCATATTTTGTCCATTTTATTGTTTATCCATAGAATTTACTTTACCATGTATAAATGAAAAAAAAAAAAAACTTTGAACATTTTT
>JAPMOQ010025968.1:1003754-1057280 GCA_026543055.1 Argiope trifasciata
TCAGTTTTCTATTATCGTAATGGCAAGGCGTTTATTAAGTCATCTATTAAGGATTTTTTCAAAACTGTAAATTTTGAGACTTATTTAAGGGTTACGTTTTCGCTTCTTTGTAATCATTTTTCAGTGAAAAATAAAATCAATTTGAGCCAATTTTCTTAAGAATTAGGCCTACGATTTACGTTAATGTTTTGTTTGTTTCCCGCATTTAAGTTAGACATTACAGAATTTATATTAAAATGTATACAGTTTTATGACAGTTTCTATCTTTATCGGTGTGAAAAATTTCTATCTTTTAACTTACTTTGTCTCTAATAAAATCTTGGAACGTTCAGGGCAATATATAAACTACTAGTACAACGCCTTCTATTTAACTCGGCACGTTACCAATAACTGGTTCTATAATTCATCGGGCTGTGGTAGTTGAGATACATAAATGGCTTAGCACTCGATGAGAAGTCAGAAAAATGCTTGTTGTTACAGTGAGTTTTAGTATAAAAACTACGTCTATTGATATTGATGAGCAAAGAAATGAATTCTTAGAATTCTGGCCTTCTAGTTTTTTTGTTATCCGGCTGCCTCTCGTCACATTGGACCAGATACTCGGGAGTGTATTATATATTCATTTCTATTGGTTCCGAAATTAGCTTTGGGACCACTATTAAAATTGATGTTCTGTATGTTGCCAATGCTATTTGTTTGTAAGGAGTTGTTTAATTTTATTTTTATTTCATTTTAGAATGAACCGACATCTGTTCTGGCAAATTTACGAAAACTTTTTCTAAAACTTTCAACAAAAAGAACGTTAAAAAGTAGTAAAAAAGCTGCTGCTTCATTCATTGATATTTCTTCTAATGAAACGGAACTTTCATCCACAGAAAGAACTACTAACCAAGAAGTTTTGAATACTTCTACATTTTATCATTCACATGAAGCTCACATTTCAAAGAAATCAAATCAAAATGAAACTGGATTTTTATCCCTAAACAAATTTTCGAGTGATGAAAAGGAAACAGACTTCCTCGATTATGATTCTGCTGCTTGTTCTGGAGTTTTATCTATAAAATAAATACTCTTTCATTGTAGTGACATTTTTTTATATATTGTACAGAAATAAAACATTTCTTATAATTTTAATGAGCTTGCATTATTATCATTTCCTGGAAGCGAACTGTGTTGTGATTGTTATATAAGTAGCATTGTTCTTAATTTGGCAGATTTAATTCTTTATTAAATTTTCACAAATAAAATATAACCTTTATTCAAAGATAAATAATAAAAGAGAATTCTAAACTTTATATATATATATATATATATATTGAAACAGAGTGCTTCAAAAAGGGAAAACGCTTTAACTTTTTAAACTTCGCTTAAATATCTTTTATAAAAAACATATCCTTTCTAAGATATCTTTTATAAAAAAAAACATATATAAATAGTAGAATATTAATAATGTCTCCAGGGTTCTTGATTGATGTGAAATAATAAATTTCTGAATTCGTACAATAGAAATTTAGTTGAAGTCTTTCGCCTGGGAACTGCAGAGTGAAGTAGAATGGTTTCGGTTTATCTTGAAAATGCATGACAGTATTGGCAGTTAGGGACATATAATTACTAACGGCGCAATCTAGAGTTCGTAAGGTTTCATATGAAATTAAAAATTTTGATATCAACTCTACGGTTAAGGCTGGAGAATTCTGTAATTAGTTTCATTAAAAAACATATAAAATCTTTTTTTTTTTTTTTTACTTTGTTTAAATAACAAGATTTTAAAGTTTTCTGATTTTCATTTCGCTACCATTCATCACATTACGGAGAACGATTTTCGGGTACTACAAGTATTTAATATTTTAATCAAATATTTGATATGAAGAGATTAGTATATTTATATTCTTGCATTATTATTTTATTTTAATTTATTCATAATATACTTATGCGCAAATTATATAATTAATCTTCAAAACTTAGAACGTTACTAATAGGTAAGATACTGCGCTATGAACTTTTATATGACTGCTTAGAAAATCGATATAAACTTCAAGAGTGCCAGTTTTTATATCTTTTTTTAAAAGCTACAATGAATATTGTAAGAAATAAAGAAATTTAATGTGGAAATGCTTAAAGTACCTGACAGGCAGAGCTACATATCACCTGTTTGGGCATTTCTAGTCAAAGCTTTGCATATGATTTGAACTCCTTTCGATGCTTTTTTAAAAATACAAATCCTTTGATAATTTTTTGATTTACATTTCTGACATCAGTTATCAATAAATATGAATAATTTGATGAGTTTTTTTCATGTATGACTTTTTAATCTTTTGAAGGAAATTTATGGTATTTAGAAACAAATAAATTGAATTCATATTCTCAATTATAATTTTTTTTAATTTCTATTTCCTTCCTGAATTTTTGATTTGATATACTTCTATAAGAAAAAAAACATTATATTAGAAAATAATTCTATGATAATATTTCTTTAAAGCCAAATGAAATTCCTAATAAAATCAAATGTAACTTTTAATAGTTATTAAAAATTCTGACTTTCTTGTATCGTTTTTAGACAGGCGAAAACTACTGATTGATTTACTATTTGGAAATTAAGATTAGGTAAAAATTATTCTTAATTCTGGAAGAAGAGATGAAAATGAAAAAAAAAAAAAAAAGTATATCTGAAATTTCTTTGTTTCATTCCCTTAATATTATTGTGGCTGTGTTAGATTTTCTTAACTATTATGCACTATAAAGTGTTTTAAACAATTGGTAATTGCAAATAATAAGTTTTTCTCTCCCTATAATGATGGAAGTACTTGATATAGATTCGAAAGTAATTCACCTTCCAAAAAATTATGCAGTGTTTGATAAATTTAACCATGCCACTAAAAATTAACTATATTTTTCGAATATTGTAGAACAATTTAAACAATAATAAAGAAATAAAATCCCCAAATAAACGAAATTGTTAATCTATTAATGGAAAATACTAAGAATATTCTTATGTTCAAAAAAATTTTTCCTTGGAGTATTTGATGACTACTTTCCATTACATTAAATACATAATTCATTATTATAGCAATGTTAAAATATTTGATGCAAACAAAATGTTAGAAAATACGAGGAGCTCTTCATATAAGACACCTTCACTTCAATGAAATGCTGAGAGAATTAGATAAAATTCCATTAAAAATGACTTTTGCCCAATAAAAAAACCCAAGATAACGGAATCTTTAAAAAATTTATCCTAAAATTACAGTTTTATCGAACAAATCTTAAAATATAATAATTTATTCTTAGATTATCCATAGTTATTTAATAAATTGATATAAATATCTATCGCGTAAAAGGAATATTTCGATGGGTAAATCAAGATAGAAGAAACTTTGACAAAATAATATGTAGACAAACTTATGATATCTTGAAGAATTGTTTTTGTTTTATTTAGATTTTATGTTAATGATTCAAAACTATTTAATTATTTAACTTAATGATTCATAAAATGGTTTTAAAAATGCGGAATCAGGAAGTGATATTAAAGTTTTGTTCAGGAACCGTTATAATTACGACTAAACTGAATGTGATAATAATAGTGTCAAATAACATGATATATTCAAGAATTAGAAAATCGAATTATTTAGAGATGGCTTTCGATACTTAATCCATATCCGAATATTTAAAAGCTAAAAAATCAATTATGGTTCTTTGAACCATCGTTCATTCTTGAATGCGATACTTCCTCCAAACCAAAATAAATTTTCCAATTATTATTTCCTAATTAATTTTCTTAGATATTGCATTTAATTCACATTATCCTGACAGACATTAAATCTAATATCTTAAAAATGAAATTTCAACTTAAGAAAAACACCATAAAAATTAACTTGTCAAGTTGTAAATCTGTAAGATTTTATGCAAAACATCATAAAAATTTACTGGAACTATGTCAGTAAAATTATAAAAATCTACTGAAACTAAGTTTATTGAATTAATTATCTGGATTCGGATATTTTACCCATATGGGGATATTTAAAAGCTAAAAAATTAATTATATTTCTTTAAGCTGTCGATCATCTAAACGAGATATTTCCTCCAAACATAAACAAATATTCCAACTATTGTTCTCGGTTATTTCATAGTCTCCTGGTTAACATTAAATGTAGTATCTGAGAAATGAAATTGATTTCCAACTTAAGAACGTATAAACTAACTTTAAAAGTGTAACTCTGTGAAGTTCTAAGCAAAATATCTTTAAAAAGGGGTTAGAATTCACTGGTACTAAGTAAAAATTTCAAAAAATATTATAAAAGCAGTTTATCTGACCATAATGGAAATTATAATTAACAACTATTTATTAGGGTTGCATTATTTAATCAGTTGCATCTGTCTTATCTTCTTATTTTGGTTAACTAATACATCAAAATTTTCAGAATAAATTCCTTTTGTAAAAAGTTATCTTAATTAAGTTTCTTACCTGTTTTGGAAATTAGCCTGGAGGTCATTCTCTCTTTAAAAGACCCTTTATTAAAAAATGAAAACGCTTGAGGGAAGTTCTATCCTGTAACAATAAAATATTTTATACACGAAGACATTTTCATGTAATGTCTTAAAAAACATGGGTAAGTTTTTAAAGTAGCAGATAATTATAAACTAAAGGGGATGTACAAGCATTCTGAGAAAATGTAGTACATTATTTGTCAATAAAAGAAAAAGAAAAAACTAATCATACGGTTCTACATAAGTAATGAATTTATATATATATATATATATATATATATATATATATATATATATATATATATATATTGATAATTGTGCCGAAAATAAACTCAAATACTAAATTCTAATATGTGATAAATATAAAAATGAATTCAATTATGTGACATTTCATGTAAATACATCTACGCTTATAAAGAACTTTTTTTCCCTGTGAGATACTTTTATTTTATTGTGTTGTAAACTATATATATTAATTTTATTGTTCATGTAATCATTTTAAAATACTAGTTAATGGCAATTTATAAGAAATCTTTTGAAACTTATGAATCAGCTTATCTAAAGTAATAATGATGTTTAAAGACAATTAACAATAACTGCTCCCTACTGGCTGATAAACTTTTGAAAAACAACGGGGCATTTTTACCTCACATTTTTCAATTAATTAATTTAAGGTAATTTTTATAATAATAAGTTGGTTAACAAAAGGCCTTTAAATTCTTAGAAAGGTTGTCCCACTGTTTTTCAAAGCGTAGAGTATAAGTGCATTGCTTTCTACTCCTTGTGATTAATCGTTCCAATGATGCGAGAAATCTTGAGTTGACAGTTTCGACTTCATCTCGGTAAAAAGAAGGAAGTCAATGGAAGTAAAATCTGGTGCAAAGACAGATTCACAAACAATGGTATTTTGTGATGAGCTGGAAGTTCAGGTACTACGAGTGATAGCTAATGGGGTGCTCTGTCGCGATGGCAAGTCCTGTTATTTTCAGATTTTAGAATTTATTCGGATGTTCTTCAAATGTCGCTCTTTATTGATTGCTTAGGTCCTTGATGGAGGTGAACAAAGCTACGAATTCAACGAAACATGGTAGCTTTGTCTTTATTACTCGAGATATTACATACCACGATTCACTGTTTCTTTACACTAAGATTCCTGAATTCGAGAAAACGCTTTATTTAATGTTTTACTATTTATCCATAATTTCTACATTACTGTCTATCTATCTCAAGCAATAGTTCACTTATGATAGCAAACACATTTCTATGACAGTTGTCAGCGTTAATTTAGTAAGAAAAAAAATCAGCTTTAATTTAGTTTAAAAAGAAAAATTACAGTGATATGGTCATCAACATTGCAGTAAATAGCTACAACATTGCAGTAGGTCGTTGTAGTAACTATTACTACTAGCGTTATTAAATGCACTATCATTTGCCAATAATTTTAACAAAGATAATTCTGTAATTTTTTGATGCACCTGCATATGCATTCATTTGATTATTTTAATTGTTTTTAAAAACATGAATTATGGAGATGTGTAACAAATGGAACATTTCTTAAAATACTTTTCTTCCTCTTTTTTAAGTTTGAAAAATATTCAGTATTTTGTTTAACTTCTGCACTATAGGAACATTTTATAAACACTGTAAAAAGTAAAACTTCAAAATTTAGAAATTTAGAGACTGAAAGTTTGCCTTTTGCTCATAGTTATTATTGCTGCTCAAAATAATTTTTTTTTATCCTTTCTAAATATATTGTTTTAAAAGCGTGTTAGTAATTTTACAACTTTGCATAAAAAGAAAAAGAGTTTTCCTTTACTAAAGAAAAAGTTTATTTGATAAAATCGTATCTTAGAACTATTCTAATTGTTTTATAAAGCGTTTTCATAAAATTAATGATCCATCATTTTTCCTTAACACTTACATAGAAATGGATTTATCGATATCTCTCTTATTCACTATTAAATGCTTCATTGCACTTTTTAATTATATAAAAATAGATCGTTAAAATATTATTAAAAGAACCTTGCAATTGCAATATTATGTTCTATTATAAAGCATTCATTAAAAACTAAATTAACAAAGAAAGAACAGTTCGCATTCTAAAGAATACGATGAAACTATCGTCTGCCCAAATTTGAACTTCCAAGAAGAGAACAAAGATCACACCATTATCCAACCACCTGGACATATGCAGATTAAACCTCTGCTCATCCGATAAGAAAAATAAATAAAGAGTATTTTACAATGGGCTTGTCCGATCTATATTCATAGCGGATTAACTAAAGGATAGCTAGCTAATTGGGGATGAAAATCGTCTCATTAGAAGCGTGTTTGGAATAGAAGACTTTTCTTTCTGAAGCTCTTAAAAATCATTTCACTCACTCATTACCCTCCGGCAGTGAGAATCCGTTCTTGTTCACTAACCTTGAGGGTGTCCTAAATATGAAAGGGAAGTAAACCGCCCATCCTAAGATCTATAAAGGGTATCGGCACGAAATGGAAATCTTTTGTCATTCCTTTGCTCTCCTTTCTCCTGGACTCTCATCTCTGGAAAAGTGTTCTGAACGTACCTTATGCTTAGTTATCGAAATTTAGGAAGTAAATGAACATGAAACCAATAGCGTGTAGACAGTTTCCAGCATCGCAGGTTTGTAATTGATGATATTTTTGATTGTAGTTATTTTGTCTCAGATTTTGGCTTTGGTCTGATGATTATTTTTGATAAAATGTGTTCTTATATCTGTTTTTATTAAACTTTCTTAGAATCAAATTTAATATGAATAGCTTATTTCTAGTAAATTTTTATAAAATTATCCACTAAAAATGGAAAAAAAAAAATTATAGTTTTAACCCTTTATTTACTGAATTATGTTGCCGTCTATTTTTCAACTTTATTTTCGCACCAGTCGTTTATTTTCCTTGCAAAATCATCCCAGGGAACCCCAAGAAAAATAATGTAATTAACAGAAATATCTTAATTAGTTCAATTATTAATTAAATATTTTTAATTCATACTTTTAGCTTATATTCACCTCATGTTATTTGGGTTACGTTCTCCGTGTTCTTTAGAATACAATAAGCAAAATTAGTCATAGAGTAAAGATATAAGCTAGATTTGAATGGTACTTTTAAGTACCGTCAATCAATAAAGGGTTATTAAAAAAATTAAAATTATTAAAATTATTTTTTAAATAAATACTTATTTTTATTATACATTTTTCTTATTTTTGTTTTTAAAAGAAATGTGCTTTTATAACATTTGTTTTCGTATTATTTAGTAAGTTCTTTTTCATAAAAAAGAAGTTGTCAGTTATAGTTTACGGCATTTTATGACTTTGTTCAACATTTTTACTTTTGATGTTTTGATAAGAGTACGCACGAAGTATTTGAATATGTTAATCTAAATATTTTTTTCTGTCTGTGGCTGAAAAAGTTTTATTAATATCTACATTTATTATTTTGTTAAATAATTAGCATTGGACATGGACATCTACATATTATTAAAACTAAGGTCATTCTATTATTACATATGTACAGTTTTTAAAAAATTATTCGATAGAAATATATACTTGTTAACAAAAATCAATTATTTTTTATAAACTTTAATTATAAACATTTTTTAAGTTTTTCTATCTTGGATCAGCTTTAATTTATTTCAATTTACATTTTTGATCAATTGTTTTCCCCCAGTGACTTCTTAATTTAACGTAAAACTTTTTTTTATGAAGAAACTAACGTTCATCAGAGATTTTTTTCTTGATGAAGAAAATGAAACTAAACATTAATTTCAAAGATTTTTTTCTTTCATTTTAAATACAGGATTTTATACTAATGAATTTCCTCAAATTTGATCTGTTGCTTGACTCCAACTTTCACTTTTTGCAAATAATTTACTTTTCATTTTTATCATTGGAAGAATAATGATAGAAAAGCCTTTATTCTTAAGAAGAGTCTAAATGTATATTTTTTGTAAAATTCATTTATCTCTAAATTGATGTTTTGTCCATGCAAAATATTTGCTATCATAGTTTGTCGTTCATGGAATTTTTTTAAGTGCTTTTTGCGTTTTATAGTTTACTTAGAGTCTATCTATCATTTTTTGACAGTCCTATAATCTTTGAAAACTCTAATTTACTATATTTCTTCAGGAATATTTCCTTATAAATAAATATTCCTTATGTAAGAAATTATTTCTCTATAAAAAATAAGATCTTTGTTTCTATAAAAAATTATTCTTCGTCTTCCATCTTTTTGTTTTATTTGAAAATTTTATTCGAATCTGAAATTTATAGAGAATTTTATCATAGAAATTGTTGGAGAAACAAAAAATTTGCTGAACTGATTACATAATACAAGGATCACTGAAACTTTTGAGATTCACGCAGACGATAAATGGCAGAAAAAGAAATTAATGGATAGATTCGAAAATATGTACTATTTTAAACCAGCAGATGAATTCTTTTACTTGTTATTTGCAAGTAATTTATTGTAGAATGAATATTAGGTAGAAGGGAAAATAAGTGACGGGAGATAATTATCACGTTATGATTTTCTAAGATTTAAAAATAGGAAAAAAAATCAAGAATAATGCGTTCAATGTCTGCAGTTAGCATTTAAAATGAAGGTCCATCCCATACTGCTGTATTCATACGATTTACAGAATTTCACAGAAGTCACAGCTTTTTTCAGGCTAAAGATGACGCAAGAATGCCATTTTCAACAGTAATCCCGGGTAATGTCTTAGTCATACAGAAAACGTTAATCAATACTAATCGTTGCACCTCCCGAATAATACAGAAGAAACTTAATATTGTATTTTTTCATCGATTCTAAGAAATGAATAAGTTGAGTAATTTAATCGTTGGAAAATTCATTAATAGAAGTGCATTGATACTGGTGGAGACTACTTTGAGCACTCCAAAAGTTTCCTAAGTAGAACTTAAAAAAAATATGTATCTGAAAAATTTCAGAGGGATATTCGTACTTTGAAAGGTGTGGGAAAACTTAAAACAAAGCTAAGCATATGTTTCTAAGAATATTAGATCATGTAGAGTTAAGAGGTTTAAGAGGCATATTTACTACCCAAAATTAATTTTTTCTGCAATACTTTCGAAATATATTATTGCATAAAAGTTATTTTTACATCACTTTAACCTGTTAACACGAAATTAACTTCCAGTAATTTTTTTCACAGGAAACTTTTTTTTCCAAGAGATCAAAAGTGGGTGGTTAGGTATATATATATATATACACATAAATAATGAATGCTAACTTGCGTGGCACAGAAATTGCTCTTTTACTTATTATCGAATAGCAGCAGTCAAATCTAAGCAAATATCATATGAATTTTAAATTGCTTCATTCCGGCGTTCTGACATAGGGGTAGCACGCCCGTGATATTGGTTTCCTGGGTTCGAGCAATGTTATTATTCTTCTGTGTTCTATCTGCGAGGTGTGAGAATGTGCTTATCTGTAAAAAGAAGCCATGCAAGTGAATGCCGCGTATGAATTAGCTAAGTCGTATTCTTGGTCCTAGTTGACGCTTCTGAAAAAAATCAGAGATGTTCATCCGGCTTAAATCGCTGACAAATAACTGTCAGTGGGCTTGTAAAGTGCCCTCACAACACACAACAACGTAGACTGCTTCATTTAATCGTGCACTTAATTTAGTTAATTGATAGATAGCAATCTATTATTAAATGTTATGGAAAGGATTCGCCAGTTCACCAAAATAATCCATTTAGTTAGAGGAAATAGGCTTCAAATAGAAAGTGTAATCGAGCGCAAAAATGGGATTAACCGTCATCAGATGGGTACTGTTGACTTACCTATGAAATTGATGTTCATATCTTCCAAAACAATTATCTCACAAAAGCTACCTTAATGTCATTTTAAGATTTTAAAAAAATTAAGGAAATGAAATTGATTTCATTAAATAGGTATTACTGTTATATGTTAATTTTAACAATATTGTTACATTCAATTTGATATACAATATTATATATATATATATATATATATATATACAGTCGAATCCGGTTAATTGGACCACCGGGTAATCGGACCAGCCGCTTATTCGGACCGAATCTTAAAGAACCGAAACAAATCCTATGTACATAAGCCTAATATTATTCGCTTGTTTGAACCGAAATTCCGTTTAAACGGACCAAAGAACGTGGCAGGGAAGATGAAAAAGAAGCCACAAGTCGCCTGTGTACAGCAGGAAGTCCGAAAGGGAAAAGACCCAGTGGGAGGTGAGCAAGCCCTTTGTTTCTTAGAACGGGCAGCTCGGTAGTAAGTTCTTCAAACGCTGACTTGAATTTGATAAGAACTTTTTTTTATTGTGCTTCGCATGCTGAGTATCGTGTAGATCGTTTCGAAGAATTTGTTTGTAAATTTATTTTTCAATGAATAAAGTACATAAGCAACAGTAGTTCTTGTTTGTATGTTCGCGTGTGCCGCACAATAAAGGTCATAATGACATTTTGATATGTTACGTATAGCACGTCTCGTCTTGTAACATAGGGCATGTTCGTGTAATCGGACCAGCCGGTTATTAGGACCAAAATGATAGCTTCCCGATATGGTCCGATTAACCGGAATCGACTGTATATATATATATATGCCTTGGGGAACAAATTGGTCGCCGAAGGAGGCTAGTTCACTAAAAGACTGGCTGAGTTATCCCTGTGTTCAAAGCTGCTAGATACGTTCCGTTTTAAGATGCTTCGTTTAAGAAAACAATAGGCGTGACATCAATTTTGTTTCACTATTCAGTCATATCCCTACAATCAGGCATGTTTTCCAAAATTCATTCGTGGCCCGTGACAGCAACTGTAAAGTTCAAATGAGTTTCCCGTCTCATCGTTTTTTGTTTTTCTTTGCTACTCTTCTTTTTATAATGATTTCCTCTCTTTCTTTTGTGAATGAAGGTCAGTGTAAAAGCGACCAAGTCTAATCCTGCAGTACTTCCTAATCAACATTGTTATTGAATTGTAGGTAGTGTGGATGCTTTCTTTTATGAAAGAAATTCTTTGTTTATTCATTTTCATGACCACTCATGAAGCCTATATGTGATACTACCATATTAACTTCTTTGCATGAATCAATTGTGATTGAAAATGCCTTATATCGATATCATTTTTCAATGACTTCATTTGAATATAGATTCATTTTCTTTCCTCTAATTATAAATGAGAAATTATAGTTTCGAATCGTTATTAGATTAGAAGAATAATGGCCGAACTTCTCTCTATCTAACGAATCATCAAATGAAAATCATGATTAAGCTTATTTGGAATTGAAACTCGTTCACGTAATCATCAGATTTCGAAAATCGATCTTTGCAACGTGCGGACAGACTAAACGACAATGAACTGCATATTCATTTGCATATATAAATGAAACAATGCAAATAAGTTCACATTCAGAATTTTTTAAATCAAAGCAGTTAATGAGAGGTAGTACTTTTTAGGGTCATCGTGAATAATTTTCTTTTATTCCTATCAAAACAGTTATTAAACTTTGAAGAGGATAAAAGGACCCTATCTGCTATCTAATAAATATTAAATTTTGTATTTCATATAACCTCATTATACTATTAGTTATGCTCATAAAAACTATAAAAAAAATTATGCCAACATTTAAAATCTTCGACTTTCATCGTTTGCAAATATTTGCAATTAATAGCTTAACGAAATATGTGCAAAATAATGATACAATAATGCAGCTAAATAATGCATGATATTTCATAAAGCAAATAAGAATCGAGAAATTTCAAATATACAAAGTGACGGAGCTGAATAGCGGTACTAGGCACTTGTCAGGCTATTTTTTTTAAATAAAATGAATAATTTTAGCTTCACATTTCCACACATTTTCAGCATTTTAATGATTTACCTTAGATTAATTTTTTTTAACTTTATGAAAATGCATTTGTGTTTATCTCTTATGATTCCCCCGTGATCCGTTTTTGTACTCAATATCATTGACGCAAAGATCGGGTGTTTAAAATTTTCCCAATAACTAAGTTATCGTAATGAAACATGTGAGAACCCGATAAATTATTCCTTCTTAAGAATTAATATTGTCCTGATTTATAATGTTCATTAATATTTCATCATTAATAGAATTTGTATTTTTTACAAACATTGATTTGAATGGAAAATGAAATTATTAATTGACTTCATCGCGTTTCCTCTCAGTCTAACAACTTTAGGCAGCTACTTAGTTAGAAATCTGCTATTGAATATATAATTATCTTATTAAATTTTTTCTATATGACTCCATTGCAATTTCTAATTTGTGAAATAAAATAAATGTACCAGTTGTTGATTTTACATTAATCAAGTATTAAAAAACTATCAAGATAAAAAATTTCTTGAACAATTTTAAGATATTATGTGCACTAACGTCTACATTTGCTTATTTTGTCTTACTGTTTGAAATAAAAAATTTTAGTAAGCAGATTGTTATATTAGGAACGAAAACTTCTAATTCGTTAAAGGTTTCTTATGGCCAGTAATTTAATTTTGTTATTCAATTTACATTCGTGATAATTGATCAAAATTATAATACACTTAGAGCTTACTTTTTTAAATAGTAAACTATTCATGACTTTTTAAACAATAAAAATTATATTATCATTATTAATATTAATAAGGATGTTATACTAATTTTCAGAATGTTTTATATTATTAAGGTAATTATGTTTAAGGACATGTTTAACATTTCATCCAAATGTTTTGTTAAAGTACAGAAAAATACTTTTTGTTTTCGAAATTAGCTCACAGAAGTACTTTAGTATCAATTCTACTAATAATAAACAGATACACATATGTTGTGTATATGTCTGTTTTTAAGTGTGGATTAACGGCCGGACCATCTGTCTTATAGCTACCAAATTGGAAACATATATAACTTGGACGGTGGAAATGTGCACATTCATAGTTCAGTTTTCATCGTAATTTACTTACAGTGTTCAAAAGAATAATAGATTTTTGTGGCACAAATGATTTTCATATTTACGGTAAGCTGAAGGAGGCTGCAAGCTGTAAAACATAGTGAAAAAATTTTGGAGAAAAATAAACTTGAATTTAGTTTAGTTTTATCAAATTAATTTTAGAAGAGAAAAAAATCCATAATGTATATTTCCATTGTAATCTGTTTAATTCTAATTTATTGAATGCTCAATCTTATGTTGATTCTCTTTAAACAAAGGTTATACCCAACGAAATTAGGATTTGTTTTGATATCATAGTTGCTATAACTTAGTTTCCATTTGAGTTTGAAGATTTATGAACATCTCATCTATTTTATTCAATTTAAAAATCCTTGGGTCTGGTTTAAAAACTCTTATAAAACATTTTCAGGGAAACTAAAGAAAGTGATTTCACAAGATAAAAAAAAATTCTCATAATACTCCAAAATTTCATTTAAATATTTCTGCTAATTTAGTGTTTCCGACATTTTATGTTCACCAAAAACGCTCTTATAAAATAGTTCATTATATAAGAAAAAAAAAACCATATGTGTTAAGTTTATTTACCTTTTAAGATACCAAAGAAGATTTAATTTAATTATTGTGTGATATATCATTTTTAGTTCACTTACCGGAAAAAATATCAACGCAAACGTGATTAGCATTAAGAGCACTGAATGAAAAGGAAACTGTTTCGCCCATGGGAAACAAATTAACAAAGACTGTTTACACTTTCACAACTGCCCTACATATTAATTTCCCTTAAGCAGATTCATCGACAGAAGCGACTCCTAATTTTAATCGTCAAGTAATAATAGCATCTTAAAATCTTCTACATTAATTATGCATATCAGTTAGGTCTATCGCTCTTGATGTAATGATACAAGGTTATTGATTCCACAATCAGTAAGTTTGAAAGTTTCTTTGCTACCCATTTTTTTTTATTAGCCGCCTTAAGCAAACAGCTGTTCGCCCACCATATTGGTAGAATTGATTTAGTGATGTCAATCAACTTTGATGAACTACATTTCATCATCATATCTGAAAGTTTTATTTCAAATTATACTTATGAAATGAACATAGAACATTTTGATTCGGTTAGCTATGTTTGCGAGTGATGAAATTAACTACGATGATGTCGTGTCCACGTTACTACGGACAGGGGTGGGGGCTAAAACTTCTGAGGGTAAAGACCTCTGAGTACCCGAGGACAGAAGTCTGACTTTTAGCTCATATAAAAATGTCACTCACACAATCGCTTGCGCAAGCTCTTCTTTTCAGGGAGGGGAGTTGTTTCACACACCTCACAGATAGAACTCAGAGCGAAGAACAACCATGCCCGAACCAGGACTGGAACCGGGAATGCCCAGATTACAGGGAAGACTCGTTATCTTAGACCGGAATGCCAGCAGACGAAATTAATTAGGAAATAAAAGCATCGTTCGTTCGTCGGAGCTCGGTTAGTTCAGGCTGATGATTATGTTTTATTGTACCTCTAGGAAACAGAAAACAAAAAAGGCAATTGGTGGCGTTTCTAAATTTCGCGAACTTTCAAATTAATAAAAAAATTGGGGATATTGATTCAGCGATTGGAGTTGTGAATTCTATCATGGTTTCTTTCTCATTCAGAATACACATTGAAGTTTAGGTTGGAGGTTAAGTTAATATTTTATTTTGCTGTACCTCTAGAAAACAGATAACGGTTAGGGCAAGTGATGACGTTTCTGAAGGTTACAAGTTTTCATATGAAATAAAAATTGGTGAAATTAGTGCAACTTTTGGGTTTATGAGTGAATTCTGTCATTCTTTTCCCATACAGAATGGTCAGCGAAAGTAAAATTTTTGAGATTTCTTTTGAAAAACAGGTTAGTGATGGAGGCAGGTGACCGTTAATGGCACGAAATTGGACCAGTAGATAGAGTTGACAAACTAGATTACTTTAAATTACAATTTTTTTAATATTATGTATTCCCTTAATGTATAAATCTGTTTTAGAGTGGTGCGACAGTTAAACATCGCTTAACAAAGCTGGAAATTAAACTTTTGACTCGAATTTTTATGTATATTTTTGGCGAAATGATTAACAAACTAAAACAGGAAATTAATTTTCTTTATAATCCAAATTCAAAACAATTAAAAAAGTTTTTTTACTGTTGTATTCATATTTACTAATAATCTATTTATTCCATCTGTAACAGTCGCTTATAAGATTTCCTTCTGTTTTTGACAATTTTTATAAAGTAGGATATTCAAAATTTTAATGTTTTAACCAATCTACCAAGATATAAACAAAAAGCGTCTATAACAAAAACGTAGGATTTATGGAAAAGTTTTTTATGAAATTGTGTACTCTCTCAATTATAAAGACATTTAATTAATGTAAATAACCTTGTTACAAAATCTTGCCAAATATGAAGTTTTGTAAGAAAACATTCGCATTTTGTTCACAAATTCTTTTAACTTGTCTTTTTGGAAAATAATTATAGAAATGCTAGAATTCTATTTTTTTTTTTTTTTTGGTTCATCTTTTTTTTAAAAATATTTATGTAAATAAATACATTAATGATATTTGCAAATATAATCGGCATTCTTTTAGCTAACAGCTTTTATAGAGTCATGTTTTGATTTTAAAAATCAGTTTAAGCGCTAAGTTGTAACAGTAATATCTTTTCAAATGGAGCTTTCTGGCATTCATAATTGAAAATCATCGTTCTCATAATTTTTCTCCATTGAAACCATTTTGTTTTTTAACCAATTCCTACTTTTTAAGTAATATTTCACTTCTTTCTTTAATACAACTGACGATGAATAAACATTTGTTTACATTTAAAAAGGTTGTTAAATCTAATGGAATTGCCTTTTTTGTAGTTGTTAATTTGATAGAAACTTGAAATAGAATGTTATTCAACCTATAGAATTGTTTATAAACCAAGATTACAACTAGAGCAACACTTAAAATATCTGTGTTTTTTTCAGCTGTGAGAGCGAAGCATTCAAATACAAAATAAATCCCCGATTATCTGCTGACAAATTTAAGATAATTTATTGTTTTGTATATTTTTGAATTTTTTTTTATTTGTTGTAAATAAGTACATATCTCAAATGATGAAAATCGTCCTTTTTAGTTATTTTTGCTTTTTCTTTTAGTAAAAAAAATAATTCTTCTGAATTCATGATATATATTTTTTGCTTCGATATATCATGGGTATCATTTTAATGTTTGCACTTCCAATGCATAAAAAGAATCATTTTTCACAATTTTGTGTTAAAAGTTTCGTTTATGATTTTGAATAAACATTTGTTTACATTTAAAAAGGTTGTTAAATCTAATGGAATTCCCTTTTTTGTAGTTGTTAAACTTTGACAAAGTATAACAGATATTAATTTAATTATTTTTTGTTTGATAGATAATTCAATACCTGTTAACTAGAAACAAACTTTGGAACTTTTAACTCTAGAGCTTTTAACTCTAGGGGAAACTTTTTTTAAGAAGGGCCATTTGTAATAACTAGACGACCGAAGCGGGCCAAAGAATAATACTCAATCGTTAAAACATTTATGTGTTCTATAAACATATACATATATTATTACATACTCTTATTATTTTAATAGTAAAAAAGCAACAGGTAAGAAAATTATAAGCATAAAATATAAAATGAATTTAGTGTAGCTCTTGATGTGAAGTATTATTACTTTATTTCCTTTCATTACTGGTTGATGGTGCATGAGAAAAATGAAATTGAGACTGTTTTATCAAAATTTCATCATAGTCCGGTTCCATTTGCGAAGCAGAAATTCTCAAAACTGATGAAAGGTGCTCATCTGTAATTCTATTTCTTAAAGAAGTTTTCCTAAGCTTCATTGTTGAAAAGATTTGTTCGCATATATAAGATGAGCCGAACATTGTCATTATCTTCATTGCAAGAGTAATTAGATTTGGGAAATTATCTGGACTTAAATTTTTATAAAATTCTAGCAATGGTACTGTATGAAAAGTTTGTTTCAGGAGAGTATTACAGTTCAGTTCTATTAACTTAAGTTGAAATTTTGCATCAACTTCTTCGTAATTAACATTGAATTGAACATTGAAAATGCGAGAGTGTCTGGAAGTTTCGAGCGACGAGGAGTCAGCTGTTTGGGTCGGATGGATTTGTCCAGAATACTATTGTGTTTTGAATATCGCCGCAGGTAGTTCTTATGCGGGTCGTCACATTACGAAGTAAGAATGGGTTCAAACATTCTCACGACGGCACTCTTAAACGGGCCGGATTAAACCTTTAGTAGTTTCCCCATCACTGCTCTAGAGCTTGCTTATGCTGATTTCATTTCTTTTATCTTTGGTTTTTCAAATCTTAAAGACTTTTTTTTAAATTTTAATCACACCTTATAACATTGTATATCAAAAAAGGAAGTTTAGAAAGTAAAAATATTATATGAAGAATATTATAATTTGGCATTTCTTAATATTGTAATATTAAATTAAAAGTGATAATTTTTGGAAATTTAACCAGACTGATTTTAGAATTAGATAAATTTGTATAATTAGATAAAACTAGATAAAGAACTCTAAATAACTAAATCTAAAATTAATATTTAAAATAAGGCCGAAAATGACAGAAATATTTCATAATTGAGAAAAGATTCGTATCAAGCGGACGTTTATCTTTAAAAGTGAGGAACTATTAAAGAATTTTGAAAATAAATAATAAATGCTTTTTGTTGATAAAAAAAAATATTAATCCTATTGCTTCTAAATTGAACAAAAATCAATAAAATATAACAGATATATAATTATATCCATTTGAATTGAAAAGGAATAAAAAGCAATTAAAATATTCTTTAATAAATGTTAATAAAGAATTTTATAAATTCATATATGTGTTTATATAAATATTTTTTTTCTACAAAAAGTGAAAGATAAATATTGTAATTGAATTTTTAGAAATTTAACACTTATGTGTTTATGTAAATGTTTTTTTTTTCCTTCGAAAAATTTAGGTAAATATTTTGATTGAAATTACAAAAATTTAATCCTCCAAATCTTCTCGCATAAGCAAGCATGAAAATTAAACTTTACGCATAGTTTTACGATAAGATCCCTTTTGCTTCAATGCTTTGGGAACTATTTTTAGTATCTGAGGAAAATGCCATGCATTTCGATATAAATTATAATATATTGCTATTAATCACGTAAGATTAATTTTTTACAAGTTTTCTGCATATGAAAGTGCTGAAGAATCTTCTTGATTTATTTGCTGCATAAAATTATGCAACGGCTTATTTTCTACAAAGCTGCTAATTTGGTAATGACAATTTATAAAGAAGAAAAAATAAAGAATTAAGTATAGGAAAGAAATAATGCATCTACAAAAAAAAATTTCGCAATATAAAAGTTTGATTTTATTTAATTATTTAATCTTAAATTAGTGAAGGGCATCATTTCACTTTCCTTGTTATTTTGCGTAATTCCTTGATGTGGTATAAAATAATTAAATAATGACAATTTGATCACTGTACCTGCCTAAACAAACAATAAGCAACAACTTGATTATTTCTCTAACCAGTGGCAGTGGTTTTCTTGAAACTTTCTCCATACTCTCAGGTAAAGGACTTTAGATCAAGTTACTTACCTTCAATCCCTCTCCCTGTATTAAATTGTGGATCTTAAGTAAGCTTGAAAATATTAGACATTGCACTGGCAATCAATGTTTGTGAAATTTGATGAGGATATAACATTTTATACTGAATCTATTGTGAGTATTCTGGGCATTGATTGGCAAGAAATTTATATATTTTTTTAAGGTGGTGGACGAAAAGATCTAAAAGAGCACTTTTTTATAATATTCCTCTTTTTTAAAAAATAAATCAGTCAGTTTTAATGACTGTTTAGAAGATTGTTGATGTAACAACTTTTGCTTAAAATATTAGTAAACATATTTTTTTTAAATATGAAGAGTAAGAAAAAAAATCTAAAAGTTATTCATCAATGCATTTTTTTTTAAATTCAAATTACATAAATTGTAATTATTATTATTATTATTGTAATTATTTACATATTGTTATTATTTAGATCAAGTTAACAGTACTAAACCATATGTAAGCCTATTACAAATTATTTGCATATTAGCCATTTGGCCCAAATTTGAATGTGTTTCCTGTATAAATTCAATCATGTTTACAGTAAACAAAATGCTGATTTATTTAATTAATGATATAGATATTGAAAACGACCATAGAAACCTTTGCCTTGCCTTTATTTTTTTAAAAAACATAATATTTAATATTTATTTAATTTCATTCAATCAAGTGTTGAAAGTGATGTTTTTTTTTTTGGATTTAATTTGCTATTGTAGTAGATTTCTCTTTAATTTGAGCTTCTGTCAATATGATAGCAACACTTTAATAAAAACTATTTTTTCCCCTTTGCAAGTTTATCATTTTTCGTTTGTAGTAAAATTTCCTTGTTTAGTCCAAAATATATTGTTAAAAAAGATAGTTAAAATATTTCTTTAATAATTAGTTAAAAATAGAAATTTCAATTATATGTTAAAATACTGGTACCATTAAAAAGCTAATTTTTTAATTTTTAACTTGATATAAAAATCATGTTTGTACAATAATTTTTTTCGGAAGTTATAGCCGAAAAATGTCGAAATTTCGCTTAATTTTTAATTAAATTCTCATTAAAAATTCGAAAATATCGCTCCAAGGTGCACATTCCCGACCCCCAAAATATACATATGTCAAATTTGGCAGCTATAGGTCCAACGGTATTGCCTGTAGAGAGTCAACACACACATTGAGCTTTATTATAAGTATCAATAAATGTCGTTATATTTTGCTACACAGTAGAGTAAACATTTTAGAGATGCTCTATTTGAAATGCAAATCTAATTACATTCCGAGACTTGGTAAATTTTTTCATTATTATTTGTGAAGTTTCGCTGAATTAAGAAAAAAGATAAAATACATATGACTCAAATAATTTTATGATATGAAAAAGAAAACATCAAAACTCTGAAGCTTAGGATTAGTAAATGGAAATAAGCAAAATTTTACTTAATTAGATTTTTTTTATTTCAGTCATTTTTAACATCTGTATTAAATATAACAATAATAAAAATTATAAAAAAATTGATTGTGGTAATTTCAGATGTGATAAAATTTCCATTATCGGCTGCAAAAATTAAATTAAAAAGAGGAGAGGGTTACATCTTTAACAACTTAATTACCTTAAGGATCACTTATAATTGATGGGCCCATATAAATTACAATGTAAGAAATTCGTCTCTTCAGTCAATGTGTTTAAACAAAACTAATATTAACAAGTCGGTTAAAGTATTAATTACATTTAATTTAAAGGCAAAGTCAATTTTAACTGTGAATTCAGACAAAATAAATAATTTTATCGAAGAATTACCTAAGGCTGTTAGTAAATTAATTCTTTTTATAGAAGAAAAATCTTCCAAATCCATTTAATACGGTCTCTGGATTTTCTCATAATAATTCTGGGAAATGATTTATTAAGAGAAAACAATTTACGAAGCAAAATATCTGATTTATTGAACAAAAATAAGAGATTTTAGATTAACAGTCTAAATCCGTAAAATATTTGTAATTTAAATGTATTTTGAGTGTATTTTCGGTATTAAAAAAGGGTGTCAGAAAAGATTAAGTATTATAAGAATTCGAATGAAAACAAAGAACTGGTTTGAGGTTGTAGAAAGACTAATATACAGCAATGAAAAAACATTTCACCGTAACCTATATTACATATAATTCCAACGAACTGGAAAGTTCGCGGATATATAAATTATATTTGTAGTTTAGAGGTAGTTTGAACTTTATCTTTTTATCAGATTAATAGACATTTATGATCAGCTTCTAAAAACGTATGTTTTAACTAGTTTTGCATGAGAATGAGTAGCTTAAAAGATTTAATTTTCACTTCATAATAAATCAAAATTAAGTAATCATAAAATTCGTTTAGAGTATACTTAAGAATGCTTTATAAAGCTCATTTCACTTTAAAAATTAAATGTAATTGCACGAAAAGTGCAACATTTTTTTAGTGTAATCATATTGATTCAAGAGTTATTATGCACCTTTTATTTTTTGTAAGTGCGTTTTATTTTTTTGGACAGCATTTAGATAATTATATTACCGACGTAACCATGGTGAACAGTATAACTGCTGCAATAATAACAGTATAATTATCGCTAAAATAAAGATATAAAATGAATTTTTTTATCATTAGGAAATCTAAATCTTGATCACAAAAACAAAATTTATTAAAAAACGTTAAAATCATACAGAACCGAGAAAAAAAAACCTTATTTTATTAAAGTTTCAGATTAATTAGTTATGAATTTCTAAACGAATTCCTTGCATAAATCGATTCATTATCTCAATGCTAAATTAAGATATAAAATAATATTTTTTATCATTAGTATATGTAATTCTTGATCAAAAAGCAAGGTGAAAAAAAATATTAAAATTTATGTATTAAATAAATTAAATTCAGTGACACGACAGCCTATGTGAGCCAAGTGTCCAGGTCTGCCTTCTTGACCGAGGGCATTGGGGTGCAAGGTATATGTCCCTATTAGGTGGTCTGCTAAACGTGGAACACCCAAGCATGCTTGTTCTCAGTTTCATGCATGCCAAACGTTCCCAAGCATGCTTGGTTCTCAGTTTATCAACCCACTGAAGGGATGAAATATAAAATGAATATAAATGAGTAAAAAACGTCTAATTTTATTAATATTTGAGATTAATTAGTTATCAATTTCTAAATGAATTCAAATAATTCGTATGATAAATCTCTTAATTTCCTTATAGCTAAGATAACGATATAAAATAATATTTTTTATCATTAACTAATCTAATTCTTAATCACAAAAGCAAAATTTATAAAAATGTGTCGAAAATTATATGATGAATATAATAAAGAAATAATTTCTCATTTTATTAATATTTGAGATTGATTAGTTATGGATTTATAAATGAATTAATTTGTTTACGTAATTCGGTTCATTACCTTTTTTTAGCATTTAAATTAATTAATTTTTTATTTGCTTCAATGAAACCTTTTTTTTTTTTCCTATTTCTTATTTTTTTTATTAACATTCAGTAAATGAAAATTCTTCTAAAATAAGATCTTCATCGCATTCACGAAATTCTAACGCGTAATATAAATAAATATTAACCTAAAATAACTTTCGCATTTTGTTCTGAGACACATTTAAATATTACCTGATAAGTAAAATTCATGAGACGTTAGACTTGTAATATTGTAACATTAATACAGAAAAACATTAACTAAAAACTTTGATCTCTAATTTGCTATAATAATCTGATGATATCTACATAAAAAAAATTCCACATTTTTACTTTTTACTTATTCGAAGAAGTGTATTTTAAAAATGTATTTGTACGTACATTTTTTTGATATTAACGTGATTGAAAGATCTGAATTTATATTTTCGTGTTCACAGCTGTTTTATTTATTTTCAGCCTTAGCCATCGTATTTCGTGACACATTGAAACTGAAATGTAATACTGAAATCACGATTACGTTTACAACTAGCATGAACGTTTTATCAACAGATTCGGAAAGAAACAAACAGTCGTTTCTTCATCTCTTTTCGAGATATATTTTTGATACTGAAATTTTCTTTTTAAAAAAATCAAAAGTTTATTCTTCGTAAAATAAATGAATTTGAATTTGATTTTGAATTAATGAATTTGAATTTCTCAGCCTATCAGTTCAGAATCAAAAGTATATCTATTCATTTTAAATAATAAAAATAAAAATGAACTTCGAAGTTCCTATTCTTATTTGAAGACTGTATTATTTTATTAAAACAATAAAAAAGATAATGTAATAAACGAGAATTATGATTTGGAAATTGATTTCTCTATAAATTTGAAAGACAAACTTCTAAAAAAATAAAATATTTCAATGATTTTTTTAACTTATAAATATTTAACCCAATTTTTCTTAGATTAAAATGTTTGATATTGATATACAGCTGCAATCATTTATTATTATGAAGAACTTAAGAACTTCACTTTAAGAAAATAATAAATTCTGTAAACATTTAAGCTAACTAGAATTAACTAGCAATAATAATATTAATAACTTTAAGATGTAGTGATTTTAATTAACAAAATGTATAAGATAATTCGAGAGGAAGAAAGAACGGTACATAGTTTAAAATATTTTTATAAATTAGTTTCATTAATTTTGTGAATTACCATAGAAGGATATTTGATTCTTGAAATTATATTTTTTCACTTTCAATCGATATCAATCGATTTGAGGAAATTCGATTATTGAAATTGCCTTTTTTAACCTTTAATCGACACTGTATTCGTATATATTATGATAAATGTTATGGCTATACTATATGAAGAAACGTTATAGATTCATAATGCGTTTAGTAATGATGTTTCAGTTAGATATTGGTGACTAGTGCCAAATTTTATCTATTTATTTTTACAAATTCGGATTAACAAAATATTCTTTATGAATGTATACTTTAATTTTAATTAAAAATAGGTAAAAAATACGCCATTTTAAGTTTACAAAATGGATTAAGTACTGATAATCTGCATTAATTTCACATAGCAATTATCTAAAAAATAGTCAAAAGTTGGACGGATAAAATTTTTGTGTGAATCATAGGAAATTATATTTGTTTAAAAATTATTGGCATAGTTTTAAATTGATCGCTTTGAATAATATACTAACATCAGTTATTGGGAATAGCAAAGTCCTATATTTCTACAAAAAATGAGTAGTTATTTATTTTATTAAAATCGAGTATTTTATTATGAATTAATGGAGAAGTTTGGGGACAAAACAAGTTTTTATTCTCTGTATTATAAAAAATACAAGGTTTGTTCAAAGTAAGATAAATGACCATATTTTGTACTTTGAAACACCTCTTGAATATCAGTTTTTTTTTTTCATGTGTGTGTGTATGATTAAATTCAGCGTAATCCTCCTATTAATCTACTTTATTTTCCTTTAATGATTTAACCAACTGAAAAAAAAATTAATTTTCTTCTTTGCATTTCGTACGCAATTCTGTGAATTATAATTCAGTTACAATGCAAACAACATTCGGTTTTATATAGAGGGAAAAATAACACGATTGGAATACCAAATAATGTTTTCTTGGTTTGATCAGGAATGCAGTCGGGAAGTAAGGTTTTTATGAGTCCGGAAGTAAAAACAAATTTATTGTTTAAGCAAAGAATTTTAATTTTGTATTTGAACACATGTTCATAAAAGCAGGTGCCACCACTCAGGCGAAAAGAATATTAAATATTCTTATTCCCTTTCTAGAAATTATTTTAAATTCCAGAACCAGCGTATGTGCAACTGATGACAGATATGGTTGGAAGATGCTGCTTTGGAAGAATAAAATAACGAATTTTCTTTTCAACCGATCAAATTTAGCTTCAATAAAATTTTTAAGCTGCTACAAAAACAATAATGGGGGAAGAAAGTTGTAGAATTTACTATATTGTGGTTTATGGTGCGGATCAAAATGAAAAGTTATGTGTGAAAAAAATATATTTTAGGTAAAATTTACTGCTTTGAACTGAAACACTTTTTTTTATATTGGATTAACAAATATATTTTATGTCCAAAACCAGTAGGCCATTCGTATCTATAAAACAACAAAAGCAAAAAAGGATCTCCTTCTTATTTCTATATATAATGACTTCTTCACTTTTCTCAAATGCATTTTATCGCATTTTCATTGATGGACAAATGTTAAGCTTTAATTTCCTTGAATCTGCCAAATTTGATTGTAAAATTGTATGGAATGGTTGTAAGTGTTTTGATGGCAGAAAATGAGGATTTAATGCTTTGAAGTCTATTGACAGTACTAAGAATGACGTATAGAACCTGTCAAGAACACCTGCCAAGTAATGAGATATTCTACAGTAGTTTCTAATAATGGCTTCTGCGAAGCAAAATTCGAACTCGGTCAATTTTCGAGAACCTGTTCTTATCGAATCATCAAGAGATGTCTCCATTTTTCTTTGCCACTTTCTTCCTATTAAATTTAGAGTTGAAAGGCTTCCGTAATTAACAAGTAGTACTTTATGATCCTGAATCTGTATTTTTCTTTTTTTTCATTTGTTTGTCCATTGAAGAGCCTAAAGGGGTCACCTTCGCAATATATTAGAAATCGAAACTGGGTTGGTTCATTTTGTGATTGCTTTTGTAACACATGCTTCAGGTTGTTTTGTTGGGTGCCGCTGTTCTGTTCCAGCGGGCACTGATCTCGTTTAGATAACGTGTCGATTCGATTCTTCCAGATGTGTCTTTTGGGATGGAATAAAAATATTTTTAAGGGCGGTTATTTATAGAAAGCAGAGATGAAATGTCCAAAATCGGAGCAAAATGTTGTATCGGTGTTCCTAATTGTTCTTACAGAATGATAGTGTAAAAAATTGATTAATTGATTTTAAGATCCGTGATTTGTTCTAGTTTAAAATAACTGCTCAGGTTTTGTGTTTGGTTATTTTTCTTGAATTCAGATAATGATATATTTTGTTATATACATAAATGTAAGAAATATATTCGTATTTTATTTTGAAACAAATTGTATCTTCTCTAAAACAATATATGTTTTGCAATCAATAGTTTTTCTTTATTATATTAAAATATAAACTAATATCTTCATGATACTGAATCGAAAACAATTGTAAAATAATTTTCATTTAAATTTATTAACAATGTATAAAAAGGGTTTTCTGTAAAAATTATAATTAAAATAAATTTTTCATTTATTTATAAATCCAGGATTCTTTATTTCTTAAATTGTTATTTTGAGCACTTTTTTTAGCAGTGTAATTTACTCTAGTTTTTATTCTATATCATAAGAATATAATTTTAAAACTTATTAATAAATTACTTGAAATAGAAGAATCATGTAAGATTACTTCCTTTAAGAGGATTCGTATAGGAAGACTATCTTTTTTAATATTAGAATATATTTCAATTACTTACATTCATAATATTTATTTTTTCTAAAGTTTATTTAGTTTTTAATTATGAGTTTAAAAGATATTCAAGATATCATAATAGTTTTCAAAGTTTATAGTTTAATGGCATAAAATGCACCTTACTCTCAGTATTCCCATAAAATATTCAAAAAATAATTTAATGAAATAAAAAAAAATGACTTTTTTTTTCAAAAAAAAACATTATCAATTTTAAATGGAATATTAAATTGTATAAATGACTAAATTAAAAAAGGTACAACATTTTTGTTATATATATATAAATATGTATCAATTCAAAAGAGGCAATCTAAAAATAAGCTTGATATGTAATATGTTTATTTTGCATTTTTTACAAGCGAAAAAGGTAGTTTAAGTGCATAAATATTCTGTCTCTTTAATTTGTTATTATATTTATAATTTAAAATATGTGCAGATAGATATTTAATTAATAAAAATCTAATTAGATTACTTAAAATTATCGAAAATTATCTTCTACACTAACAAATTATTTTCGATTAGTTTTATCTTTTAAAATTATCTATTTAATAATGATAGTTTTTTTTTAATTCCGATATTTAACAACTTAAGATTTTATTTTTATTCATTTTTTTAATTGAAAGCCCGGAACGAGGTTATAAATAAATACAATAACAAAAAATAATATATAATAATTTTCTTCGATGTGATCAGCAAAACGGAGATAATTTAGCATAATAACTACGAAAACACGTAGAATTTTCATTCAAAGTTAATGATGAAACGCACGTGAAAAAATTATGATACTTTTTGTGTTACTTCATTAATAAAGTGGAGAAAATGAACGATATATTTTAGGTCTTTTGAAGAATTATGTTCAAAATTTGCTGCAATTTAGATTTTAGTATCACATTCCAAATTTCATCCTAATAGATCACGGCATTTTTTTAGCTATTCTGTTTAAGAAACATACTCATGCACACTTAGTGATAAAAATAAATGCTACAGTATAATGGAGGTTAAAACCAGCGAGATTCATCAAAATGTTGATGTGAAAATTTTCTAACTTTGTTCAAAACTTCCATTTTTTTATTGATGATCATGTCTCCACGTTACCTGCGGAAAGGGAGGTGCAATTGCATCTGAGGGCAAAGACCCCTCAGCACCCGAGAGTAGAAGTCCGGCTTCTAACTCAAATGAAGATGGCACGCACATTCACTAGCATAATCCTTTTTTACAGGGGGCTCATTCATACACCTCAAAGATAGAACTCAGGGTGAAGAACAACCAATGGGAAAAAATGAAAATGGGCTTGGACCCGGGACGCCCAAATCAGAGAGAAGACGCGCTATCCAGACCAAGATGCTGACTCTATTTCCATTCTTACGTGAGCAAGCAAATAAAAAAAAAAAAATATGTAGCACAACAAATCATTTTTCTAACAGTTCAGCTGAAGGTGCTATCATTTCAGCAACACTGCAAGCCGTATTATAAAGCCATTATTCAAAATTACCAAGTTCGCATGGTTGTCAGACAAGTCAAGACCATTGACCAGCTTTACATTTTACTAGATCTCTTACGGATTATCAATGCATTTCAAACAACCCGCTGGCATTTTTGTTGTTGTTTCTTACTCTCGATTTCGTTTTCCTTGGGCATTCCTGATGTATAATGTATGGATACGTTACTATGTCTGAAATGTGTTTTCATTTTCCTTTTTCAATGCTTGGCTGACTTTACAAAAAAGCGGCTTAAAGCTTTTTGTCCCAATGGATTATATGTTACTTCTACGATTTCTCAGTTTTGTTTTCTTAAAATAAAACAGAAGAAAAAAAGGATTTTTAAACTGTTATTTTCTTTAATTCTTTTCCTTAGCAGATTTCGAGACTAATTCATAGAAAGGAACATCGAATAATCGAATTGATTCTCAGATATAATTTCTTCTTAGCCTTTTCTTAAAGTTATAGTTTATAAAAGAAATTTAAATTTTTGCTCATAACAAATGTAATTCAAGAGAATATTATGTATAATTTTCTTGGAAAGGTGAGATCACGAAGAAATGGATTTATTTTTGAAAGAATTGTTCTTTCGTAATTACCTCAAATAAATTAAAGGATCTTTCAAATCCTTGATGAAAAAAGTCTTAAACGTCCAAATGAAAAAAAAAAGCTTATCTTAAATGTTGGAAATTAATAATTTTTCTTTTAATAATTTTTTAATTTTTGTATAATCATGTTACATACAGGAAAATTGCGTTTATCAATATCTACATTATACCTTCTCTTCTTTATTTTAATTTTTATTTAATTTGTTTCTTTATCATTATATTCTGATTCCTGAAGTGTTCAAAGTAAAAACAATACAGTTGTCAAAAATTCGATCTCAAGATTATAAGAATCTCTGCATTTTAAAAATTTTCAATTCCAACATTTTCATTTTTCCATTTACGCCTTTTTTTTTCTATATGTTAACACGATAATCCACCCACACTTACACCCCCCAAAAAAGGATATGTGATGATATTTAAAATGTCACTTTCGTACCAAAATTTTAGATCTGCATCGAGTTACAAACGAAATCTACCAAAGGCTCAGCCCAGGCGCATATGAGTACTGCTAACACAAAAATACAAGTTAGACAGATATTATTTGATATATGATTTTTATCCTCATATTTGGAAATTTAAATCAATATTTGTTCATTCTTTTAACAATCGATTATTAAAAGAGAGACTGTTTTTATTCTACCGGTATTTATTCTCTCTTATACGATAGATTATTGTAATCGTTAAAATATTTGAATTCGTTCTTTCATGAATATCCATCATAGTTTCAAACGTTCTTGAGTCCGAAAAACATATTTTTGGAACTATGTTTGTCTGTCTGACTTTGAATACGTTAACTGAAATATGCTTTCAGCTAAATGAATTAAGTTTGTCACATGTTCTTAAGATGAAATTAGCATATTGCTATCAAAATTTTGAAGGAAGGTTCGTTTAGAGAAAATTATTCAAGACATAACTACAAAACGAACAAAGCTAGATGGGTAAAATTTGGTACACAGATTTAGCATCTAAAATGTAGATACATATCAAATATGGAACCATATCTGTCAAAGGATTGATTACCTATTGCCTATATTTTCATTAACCATGTAAACGTGGTAAATAAAAAATTCAATGATTTAAGTATATGATATTTAATATATAATTTAGCGACTACAAACCTTCATGCAACAGTTTAGTAGTTATGAGGGAAATTTCGGAAATAATTCAAGGAAAAAGGCGTCCAACATAATCAATGGCCTTTCAGGTTTTCATTCAGGGGTAATCGCCCCCTTCCCTCCAAAAAAAACTATCAGAGTTTTCATTCTATTAGGTTATTTCATTTACTATTATTTTCTAGTTTCATACAGTTAATATATAACTATATTTATTGGAGAATATGTGAGAAAATTTTGGGAAGTTCCGTCGGTTGCTAATTAGAATTCGATAACGCAAAAAGGCTACAATGAAGAAAAAGGAATTTCACTTTCTGATTATAAGGAACCTAAAACCTTGTATTAATATTAAAACCTGGAAGGAATTTTCTGAAGTAGTGTGGTTCCGTATACATATTTAATTTTCTTCACTGTAGAACAAAATTAAATGCAAAACATCGTATGTTGATCTAGAAAAATCGGAGGGAGAAATTCTTATTAGCTTCTCTTATTACGTACACATATTTTATCTTTTGCTCATTATTTGCGAATATTCATCAAATTTTAAGACAATGAGAATAAAACATTAAAAGAAATGTAAAGATAATCTGAGCATTTGATTTTTATTTTTACCACTAGCTTCATTTGTAATCGACAGATCTAAAATATTCTATATAATAAATAGAAAAGAGACTTAAGGCAATTTTTAAAAATAGATTTGGATGACAAGGCAGTAAGAGTTTATATATTTTTGTTTTCAGTTAAAATGTTAAAGAGATATTATATAACAACGTATCATTCACCACATTTTAATTTATTTTAAGATAATTTAACTTATACGAATTCTGTGCAAGCTTTCATTAATGAGTTAAATCCTTTTTTATAATAGAAAATTTCAACAGACGTTTGGAAATTTCGCGTTGATTAAAGTAATATTTTGCATTCAATGTTGTGGTTCCTTAAAGAAATCAATAGAACTTACATACATAATCACCATTTCAGAAGTTTCTATAACTCCTGGAAAATTAACATTTTTGAATATATTTGAAATACATAAGAGCAAAATAAAAATTCACTAACAGAAACCTTATTTTTTGCTTGCGTACATGATGAAATTATTAGCTCGAATAAGTGTAACTAAAGAAGATTTTTAGATTATTTATTGTCTTTGTTAAAAACGATGTTTGCATGAGTTTTCGAAAATACTTTTGAAAAAAGTGATTTTTTTATAAGAAAAAAAAAAGACTGTTAGTCAATGAAAGGAAATAATTAGCATTGAATATGAAGAACAAATTTCATGACGATGACTGGTTTCTTTTTTTTTTTTTTTTTTTTTTTTTTTTCTTTTTTAGAGAAGTAAAAAAGCTAACTGAATGCAAGTGTAATGCATAAAAAATTCTTTTTTTTTCTTCATGTTTTTTATATTTTATTCTTTTATAAATAATAAGTTTCAAATATTCTTGTTTGCAAGTATTACTAAGCGGAAAAGGAATTCAATGATAATGAAAATACTTGACTTAGAATGGATGGGCTTTTTTGCTCGGAAAACAGGCAAGAATGACGCAACCTTTTCTATTGTACAGTATTGAATATTGGCTTTTGAACTATTCATATGCATAAAATCTTCATATTATTTCAACTTTTTTCATGATGTTTCTATTTCGGTCTGTAATGTATTTTTTAAAAAAATAATAGATGAGATCATGGGGCATCAGTTTAGAGATAGACTTGTCTGGTGATACACGAACTAGATTATCAGCTCGTTTGTTTTTGGCAATTTTAGAATTTTCTGAAAGCTAATGAATTCAATGGGAATGACATTGTAAATGATTTTTGAGATTTCCCGAGCCAAAAAATTCATGATATGATTGAAACAAGTGTTTAAGAACTGCAAGGACTTTCAAAATGGATAAACTGTCAGTTAATAAAGTGTAATGTTTTGATTGATTAACGAACTTAGTAACAGCTTTCTTAGTAATTGCTTTCAAGAACTTAATAAGTAAAATTATTTTGAAGCGAAATAGACTCTGCTAATTGAAATATTATCAATTTTAGTAATGCTGTGAATTTGAAATGTATATTATCCTTTGAAAAACATGGAACAGATGCAGTTTTCAGATATGCTGATTTGTGGTTCATATTAATGCCACGAAAATGAGAAATAAAACTAAAATTTTTCTTGCATTTTAATTTCAAAAGTATTCTTTAATAATGACTATATTCCATCATTAATAATTTTTAAGGCTGTAGAAAATTATAAAAAAGTAGAATCAACAAAGGAATATTATAATTTTTGAAACTATATTTTTCAATAAAATCTAATGTTTTCTGTTTGACAATAGAAAATTTCACAAAAAAAGCATTAAAAGTAATGACTAATTACTGAATTAATGAAGTGTTAAATCTTAAATTGTTGAAAGATACTAATCTACCGTTAAATCATCAGAATTATAAGATTAACTACTTCCAAAAGAAAACTGCTTCTCACACTTTCGGTTGTTCCATTTAAAACTCTCAAGATTTTGCAACAGCAAGTTGAGACATCAAAAGCATTGCTTTTTCTTGAACTTTTTCCACCGAAGCGTCTAGCATAAATAATGGATAGTATATTCACACTTCTGGAACAGGCGTGTGTGCTCACCCGTGAAATGTTCAAAATATGATGATGGTGAACTTGAGGCTACTCATCCAGAATGAAAAAGTTCTTTTTAAAAAAATCAAGAAGCTTTCAACAACCTACTTTTCCCTTTATGCCATAAAACTCGAATTAATGAGGCAGATAAACTTTCTACTGTCTCATTTTCTCCCATGATCACATTTTACTAAGATTCCATTTTTGCTAGAATTTTTTTTAATGAAGAAGGAAATTGATTTCTTTATCATTCATTCTTTTGAAAGAGGAAGATAAACAGCTTATTATAAGTCTAGGTAAATAATCCTATATGAACTGAAAATAGAACTGAATCAATCATTTAGAAAAGGTGAAAGTAAATAGATGTTTGTTTTCTTCGATTTCTGCCTACTCTGTTTTCATTGGCTTCTGTATTATCTTCCATCAAAAGTTAAATAATATTTTAAATTTATCTTATAAAATCCCGCACTCAACTATAATTTTGATACTATAATTTTTTAATAATCTAATTTGAATGATGAGAAAAGGATTATTTGGCGTTACAGATATGGTGCATTTATTTATTTCAATGATATAAAATTGCTCAATTTAAATATTTTGCATTTAGGAGCAATTTATTAATGAGAACGAATTTCTTTCAGATCTAATGAATTTTCTTTTTATTTTAGATTCTTACCATGATGGTAGCCCTCTTTGTTTTGTTCTCTTTGCTGACTTTATCTACAAGTTTCACGCCACCTAAAATAATTTACGGTGGTTGGACTCCTATATTACCTGGTCATCCTTTCTTCTTTGGAGGTAAAAGACATTATCATCAGTATCAAGTTCAGAGTAAACCTCATTACACCCAAATTAGTCCTCAATACACGCATCATTCATATTCTTCAAATTTGCATAATGCAGCAGATCAACATGTTGAATACGGAAATCATGGCCATCAAGAACCACATTCAGAAATATATCATAGCCAGTCAGTTAATTATCATGCCAATCCAAGAGAACCACGTGTTAATTCAAACAGTCAAAAAAGTCAAAAGAATATTTTTGCTTATTATCCTCCTCAATCCTCTTACGATAATCCAAATCCAAATGAAAATTTAGATTACAAACCAGTGTATTTAGAAGTTCCGAGAAAACCATTGGAAATTTTTGAAAATCCGCATAAAGCAGTGCCGTATATTTTACCATCCTTAAAAGAACTTTTTCCTAAAGGTCTGAAAATTTCTGACCATGGAAAAGATAAAACATATCTCAAAATCGCTCCAATCGGGAAAGTTAGTCCTCACTCCATCTACCCTGTTGGACATATAAGTCTTAGTAATCTTCAATATATACCTAACTTGCATGCTAAAACAGAATACAAATCAAGTCATGATTCAACAATACCAGTGCATTTGAGAAATCAGGAAAAACCTATGTACTTACCTGAACCTCATTCGCAAAGTTCTCGCCATCAGTCTAAGTATAATTCCTTGAATATTAATCATAATTCAGAACCTCACGGTATCCCTGATATTATTAATAACTTTAGGGGTACTGATTTCCCACATCACAGAGGAATTCCCCATAAAGAAATTTCGGACAACCCCAAACCTAATGAATACATTAACTACCAACCTTTGCACGATGTTTCACCTTCTAAAAAAGGTGGTACAACATCATATTATTTGAAAGATCCTAATTACAGAAACAAAGCATTTACAGTTGATTCTTCATTCCAAGGTCATAGTAAAACTTATCCAACAATTTCAGAAGTATATCACGATACCAAATATGTGCCATCAGAAGGCATTCATTCTGACAAACCAAAAGGATTAATTTTGCCTTCCACTGGAGAAGGAATTTTAAATACTGATATAAAATTACTAGGAGCTAAAGTAGGATCTTACAATCCATCAAAACACTATTATGTATTAAATTCACAGAAGCCTGTTTTAACCCCAGGAAGCTATCACTTCGATCAATATCCAAAAGCAATACCTTATAAAGGAGCAAAGCAATCATTGGTTCCGAAGCTGCTTGAGACATATATCCCCAGAAATTCTAAGGTTAAGACCCTTTACCAGAAGCCAAGCATATTAACTCACATTCGAGGAACTCCAGCAATAGTGGAAAGAGAAGTAGCCATTATTCATGTACCAGTTGATGAGTCTGAACATTCACCAGATGGTACAAAAAGTTATATAGAAAAGTCAGAAATCATGTTTTCCTCTGCAAGCACACCACAAACAGTGGAATTTAGAAACATTTATAAAAGTAATGATAGTCAACAGTTTTATCCCCAAAGCGAGCTTAATTCGCCTTTTATTTTGAACAAAACTGAAACGAATCAAATCTACAAACATCACACAGATTCAGAAGTGTTGAGCAAAGAAGACGATGAATGCATATTTGTTGGAACGCGTGGTTTGATTCGAGATGATGACAGCAGTTCCAGTGAGAATGATGCTTCTACATCGTCAAAAGAATCTACGAAAAAACAATTTTTTCACGCCTACTATGCGCCTTCGGATCATGTACCTCCTAAAGGATATGTAAAAATGACTGTTCATGAATTCAAAAAATTATTCAAGAATGCCGAAATACAATATATCAAGAGAGATCAAGGTGAATTATTTCGCTCTCTTCACAAATCTAGTAAATAACCAATTTTCGAACTTAAAACAACAGTAAAAAAAAAAGATAGTTTAGTCATGCTTTTGCTGACAAATGTTTGCCATATGTGTCATAAACAGTCAAAGGTTTTCTATCCATGCATTCAGATGTCATTCTGGAATAGATGTATTTTTGTTATTTGTGCAGCTTCAAGTATTATTTAGTATTATTCAGTTGTTGTAAATGACAATAACAGATTGTCCAATGAAGATGCTAAAAAAATTATGTACAAAGTGTTGTAAGTTCATTGATAACATTTTTTTACTTCAAAAAACTTTGTTACTCTAAAATATTACAATTTCGTTTGTGTTGAAATGTTTTTAATGTAACTTTTGTTATCAGTATATATTACGCAAATGAAAATCCATTAAAAGGATCTACATTTTGTGCGTTTTAGAAGATTCATTTGTTATTTATTGTGTTATGAATAACGGAATGTGATTTTATTGTGTTACTTTTCAATTGTCGAAAAGAGAAAGATCTTGTAAATAAATTTAAAATTTTTTGTGCTTGTTTTTTTGTTTATGTTTTTTAGAATATACTGTAACCAGCAGTACCTTCACAGTGTTGCCCATGGAATAGCATCCAAGAGGAATAATTAACTTTAAACATGTCTAGCCTGCACCTGATATGACATGGGTATGCCATGCAGCAAACATAAAAATATATTTAGAAATAATCAAAAAGGGCTACAAAATAATTTTTATATCACACATTCAAGAATATTTAGACTGTTAAAAAAGCAAAAATATTATAAGTTCATAGACAAAACAATCCCCTAAAAATATAGAATAGAAAGGATGTTTTAAAGTTTAAAAACATAGAAATAAGTCATTGTACCCATTGTTCCACACTTGTTCCATCAACTTTGTATTATCTGATATGAAAATAAAATTCTGCTTATTTCATAATAATTATTTGTAAACTATATTGGCTGTGCAATTACTTCATTCCTCATGAGATTCATTTTGTCTCTGTTATTCAGTTGTATTGCTATTTACCGAGAAATGATTTCTTCACTGAACAGAAGACTATCTTTCCTTAGTATGGACATTCTTTCTTTGATATTCGCTAATCGAACATTTTTTTCCTCTGCATTTTTATTAATGCGCAACAAACGAAACGCTTTGGCCTTTAATGTGCTCTGGCCAAGTTTGGATTTCCTTTTTTGGGGGATGCGGGCCATAATGAGTTTTGAATCACTGCTTAAAATCAGACGTAAGCAAAGAAATGTATCGCTTATGTATGGTATTTGTGCGTGCACAGTTTGAGGTTTTCGCATATGAGCGGATAAGCCCAAAGCACAGATACTGATATTTTACTCGTGCGCGAAACGCAAAACGAAAATATTTAAAAGACTACTTTTTAAACGTCTTTTTTATTTTGAAATAACTTCAATATACTAAATCCTTCCCCAATAAATGTTCTACAAAATGATGCAAATATCTCCAGTATCAATTAAGTATTTCTCAATTTTTTCGGGTTGAAACATACAGATGCTTTCAGGAGACATCATTTTATGCTATGTATCTACAAAAAAAGGGCAATAAGAACATGGCACTTTAATTAATAAGTAAATAAGGTAAGAAACTAGTCAGATGAATGCAGTTTACACTGTAGAAAATTAAAGATTAAGTAAGCCCACGATGGATGTGAAAATGCTGGAATCAATATTTTTACCTCTTCATCTCCCACAAAAAATGAAATATTTCTGTTGTTATTTATACTAATTTTAAATGAACAGTAGTATTCAAAGAAATTGCATCATTCTGGATGAACCACAGAAATTAGAAATTATTTTCTTTTAAGCTGTACTAGCGTATTCCATAAGAGACAAAGTTTAACTTCCAGAGATATTTGTAGGAAATAAAGTACATGGTCTAACAAATTTGCTTGTGATTAGTAAATATTAGGTTGTCAACACTGTGGACACTGTTAGAAAATCTTTATATTTTCTAACTTTGTATGCTTATGAAAAATGCTACTTTTCACAGAATCCAAACACTTAGATATCATTTTAAAGATAATTTAATACTAATTTCAATGAAAAATGCAAAATTCAAGTATTTACAATGCAAAAAGTTATATTTAATTTAATCTGAAAGTCTAGTTCAATACAAAAAAAACGTTTTATTTACTTCAATCTGAAATTTAAGTTTTTGTATTGTATATATCTGGCCTTTTTAAAAAAATTAAAATCAGCATTAAATTCTTTTTTTAAATGATATGTAAGAGTTTGAATTTTGAGAAACTAAACATTTTCTATGACCATACAAAGTTAGAAAACAAAGATTTTCAAAAGTATTCACAATTTTAGCCATCACTGTATCGTTTCCAGTAGATTTTTCTGACTTGGGAAAGTTACTTCTCCTGGATATCCAGCCAAATTTGTTGGATTGAAACAAATATAGGAGATAAATTTTTGAAAATAGACAAATTTATGAATTTCATTGGGTAAAATTATTCTTATTCCACTTTTAAATTTTAATAGATTGAAAGCTAATACTAGTAGGAGAAATAAATTCCTGAAGTCTAGCACCTCTACCAATCGCTATTTCAACAAAAGTATTTATTTGACTAGAATTTTTAAAAAAGCATACAAAGCTGTACTATAATTCTTCAATCAAAGCTGAAACTAAAAGAATGAAATAATCCCGATATTTTTCGATAGTGTAATAAAATACGTATGCTTTTTAGAGTTTGACGGTTTTTCAAATCTGGTTTTAAAAAAATACGATTTTTTAAGTAAATTTATCATATTCAAGTAAACTTGTCACATTCACATTTAATATATCACATTTTAAGGTAAGAAAACCGGCTTTCCAGAGCTCTTAAATATTAAAATTTAAAAAAATTATAAAGGGAAAAATAATAAAATAAAAAGAATTTTATCGTTTGGGACCGATTTGTCTAACAGCTGAAGGCTTAACGATGGAATACGATTTTATTAATAAGTGAAATTATATTTGGATTACTGTTAAATGAACTAAAAATTTTGAACACTGAAACAAATTTGAAATAATTATATGCTGCAGAAGAATGAATTCAAAATAGAAGAGAAGTAGAACTAGCAACTCTTTTGCTGTATTTCCAAAATCCACAAAACCTTTCTATTTCTGCAAAGGAACCTAATTTATTTTCTTTAGCTCCAAAAACCGTAATTATCAAATTGTTTGGAAATATATTGTCTAGAATATTTTCAAATTTTTATGTGGAAACCGATTTTAATCAAGAGCAAATTGAAGAAAGTACTCATCAGAGTAATGCTTTTTAAAAAGAAGTGAAGGGAAAATCAATTCATACGTTTCTTGAAGAAAAACTGACAAATCCAAAGTCTCTGAAAGCTGACTTTCAATAATTTGATACAACGAATAAAAAAACAAAAATGTGGAAACCCTAAATCTTTTGAATTTAAGAAGGAAAACTTAAATAATCTACTGCTCTAATTCCAACCATTTTATAAAAATATTAGTTTTTGTTTTTCTTAGTATAAATTAATGTCTTCATATTAAAGTTCGCCTTATCTTGATTTTTTAAAAATAGCAATGCTTATTTTAGAGCACAAAATCAAATTCTTCAAATAAAATAAGCTCACATAGAAATGAAATTTGTCATTCCAAAGAAAGGGATAATCAAAATTGAGTAGCTGAAAATCAGGTATCTTCGAGTTCAATAAAGATTCTATTTTTTTAAATATATCTCTAATTATAACCTAATAAATACAATATTTCTTGCTTTATTGAAAATGTCATAGAATGTAAATCCAAAGTTTGTATTTTTTTACATTTTAAGTTATATTTCTAAATTTTAATTAAAACTTTATTTAAATTTTTAAAATATTGTATAAAATATATAAATATTTTATGCAACTACTGAAACATATTTTTACAAAATTTCAATCAGTCCGATCAGTAGTTCCGAAGACAAGCCGCAAAATTTTAACAGTATAAATGATTTTAATTTTTATCGTTGAGAGGATTCCTTAAGTAATGCAGATTTTTGGTTATTTAGATTACTGATTAAGTATGAATATAATACTTTTCAATAAAAAAACAAAAAACAAATCAGCCTCAATCATTTCAGCAAAGAGATTCGATTTAGCAAGCATTCGAAAAAGATAATTCTTTTAGTAGTTTATTTCTTTTATAAGAAAAAATAAGAATTGGTTACTCTTGCAGAACATTTTTCTAAATTCTTTATCAGCAAAAAAAATATATATAAATATTGTAAATATTATTCACTAGCAGCACCCTCACGACGTTGCTAGTGGCATAGCACCCAAATACAAAAATTAGCTTTAAACTTAAGTCTTGTTTCCACCCGATATGACTTGGGCATGTTGTGCAACATCAAACATAAAATATTGAGAAATTATGAAAAATAGCTACAAAGCAATTTTTTATAGTACATATTCAAAAATATTTAGACTGTTAAAAAGATAAAAATGATATGTCCGTAGACAAAACAATCCACTAAAAATGTACAATAGAAAAGCTGTTTTAAAATTTAAAAATATACAAATAAGTCATTGTAACCCCTGTTCCACACTTGTTTATCAACTCTGTATAATTTGATACAATGATAATTTGCACTCCTCCTAAGATTTTTAAGAGAGATGTTACTTCTCTCAAGAGAAGTGTTCCTTCCCTAAGTTCATTATTTCTCTGATATTCGCTAAGCGAACGTCATTTTTCTTATCACGCAACAAACGATTTTTGGAATTTATTATGTTCCGGCCAAGTTTGTATTCATTTCTTTTGAGCATAATAAGATCTGAATCGCTGCTTAAAATCAAATGTAAACAAAGAAATATAGCACATATGCATACCACTGCTCTTACTATTTGCACATGCGCAGTTTTCGCTCATGCGCGAAATAATTAAATCGTAATTATAAAACTTCCTTTATTATTTTAATATGACTTTAATGCACCAAAACCTTTCACAATAATAATCAAGTAAATAATAATCCCAATAATAATCAAATAAATCAAGAAATAGTTATTTTGTGGGTTTCTGGACATTCCGGAATTTCCTTTAACGAAGAGGCTGATTATCTGACGAGGAAGGTCTCGGCATCTACACCATTTCTAGAATGGATTTCTCCTGAAGATATTTTTTCTACAATGAAAAAAATCTCTAGACAAAGCGCATACGAAAACTACCTAAAAAGTAAATATCAACCATTATTGGGGGAATTTCCCGACATTATATCCATCTCAAAATGGACAGAGAACAGAATACAAGATAAAATCATTGCCCGTATAATCAGCAAAACCATCATCACTCCAGGACTTCTTCATAAATTCAATCTTACAGATAACCCTTTGTGCAGCAAATGTGGAGAGATAAACGATATTTCTCATATCCTTCTCAAATGTCAAAAATATTCAACGTACAGAACGGTGTTATGGAACAAGCTACAAATAGATGATCCTGATATTTACTACGATGTTCTCTGATCCCATGTTTTCGCCAACAAAAAAAATCTGTTCATCTTTCTGCAATCTCTCAAGTACTTTGATATTTCTAAAGTTGCAAAAACGGACTCTGTGTGTGCGCGCGCATCCTTTTTTTTTTTTTCACTCCAGCAGGTAGTGCTTCCTCTGTGCATTTCGGTATACAGGAATGTTAATTTGGAGAATTTTTAATCTCTTCTTTGTGGCAACCAGGGGATTATAGCCTTTGTCGCTCCATATCCCAAAATATTTACATTCAAGATTTCAAGAACCTTTCCCAATAAAGGTTTTACAAAATGGTATAAACATCTCTAATATCTATTAAAAATTTCTCGTGTTTTTTTGTGATTCAAACAAACAGATGCTTTCAGAAGACTTCATTTTATACTATGTATAGATGTAATTACAAATGAAAGTAAATAAAAAAGTGCAATTAAATAAAAGTTTATATCGAAACAAGGATTGAATATCGTTATAATATTTTGATCAAAAATAATACTTAAAAATGTTGGTGAAATTGGAAGAAGTATGGAACCTTACTTTCAAACAAAATAAAGTAAAATATGTAAAGGCAAATCAAAATTTTTTACAATAAGTATTAATTTTCTTTGGTAAAAGGTTTATCGCAAACATAATATTGCACGATAAAGATGTACTTTAAAGTAATCACAAAAATTAAGATTTTTCAGCTACTCCAAATATAATTTCATTGAAATAATTTTGCTTAACATTAACTATTTTAATTTTTAAAGTGTTCGATTATTTTTTTAATTCAAAACAATATGGTGAAATATTAAACTGTCAATCTTTCTGAATTACATTTTGCAGATTCAGATTAAATAAAAGAATTTCTTTTTATTTCATACAGTTATGTTTAAATAAATAATTATAATCAAAATTTTATTGATCTTGAACTTTTTCTTTCTGATTTAGTTTTTTAAATAAACTAAATTTTGAATGCGCATAAAAAAACGGTCTAATATTCAGTGTAAAATTATTGTATCAGCTAATGAAATCTAAAATAATAATGGTGAAATGATAAGAAGGAAATTAAACATAACGAACTAAGATAATTTTATTTCTTAGTTCTTATTAATATCACATCTGTTGTTTTGCATCAAATAGCTTAAAATTTCATATTTGAAGCATTATGATTGAGCTGAATTGTTTAAATGAAGCAATATTGAGAGTAGTCTTTGTAAAATTTAAAAATAATATGAAAATAAAAATGAAGATAATAAATCATAGACGACATATTACCAAATCAAATGTCATACTTTGCTTGACTTCAACGTTTATTAATAGTGAACAATAAAAAGGTTCAAATAATTTTTAATGTTGAAATTTTTTTTAAAAAAAAGTAAAGACTGCCGTAAAAAAAAGAAATCTTCTTTTTTCTGTCAAAAAAATACAATAATAACTGCATTCCATGGAGAACAAAACAATAAAGAAAAACTCACACTTCATAATAATACCTATTAAGAGTTAAGTTGTCAGAAATAAGTATCTGAATGAAGAAGAAATTGACGACCTCGGAGCAAAAAGGCGACAGCTCCAATTTTTTATGATTTTTCCTTGATAAACACAAAAAGAAACGTTTCGCGCTAGTATAAGAATATGATAACTCCAAATAATAGCTTGTGAGATATTTAAGAAAAGGAGTTGTGTACTACATACTTACTTGAGAATTATTCTGTTAACAACAAGAACTATTCTCTGAATTGAAATTGGACTTTTCTTGTTTCACGGTCTCTTGTTCTATTTATTTAAAAGAATTGTTAGTGGCATTTACGTTTCTGAATAGTACTATTTGACTACCAAATAACGAGGTATAAAAGTTGGTCAGCTCATTAATTAATTATAAAAGAAGATGCGAAGAAGTTTATGTATCTTCGAGGAATGTTTGAAAATGCATTTCACTATCCAGATTAATTTTATGACTAAGTTTTCAAGAGGTATTCGCAATCACTTTCGGAATCATTATAAATAGGTGGATTTTTTTTTTTTTTTGAAACACCGGCTTACTCGGAAGGTTTAAGGAAGAAAGTATTTAAGAAATGGCAAGAAAGAATGCACCTTTTTGTCAAATATTTGCCTCTTCTTTTAAATATCACCCTGAATTTTCGACAATCAAACATTTGCATTATGAAAAGTAAATATATTTGTTGTTGCAAATTTGTTATTTCAGATAACCTCAGTTACACTTTCAATTTTCTGTTTTAATTAACTCCTAAAATATCACAATAAAGTAAAAGTTGTTTTCACATTCATGCATTTTTAAGAGAATGTTGAAGTAATTTTTTGTCTTAAAATAATTTCATTTTTGTAAGCTAATTTTCTGCTCGGACTTCAATAATTTACTATTTTCAATACAACAAAATATTTGATTATAAAGCATGTCTATAAATACATGATACTACTATTTAGATTTTTAAATAAATAAATACAAGGTGAACACGTTTCAGTAGAGATGTTATCATTCTGCAATTCAAAAAAACTTAAAAGTTATGGAATTATTTTATAACTAAAATAGTGAAGTGCATACTGTGAATATTTTTAAGGCTACATGTTTAATTCAAAAACAAAATCTATCAGTATCGATAGCTAAGCCACTACAAAATCTTTAAACTGCACAGTTTTCGTTTTGGATAAAAATAGTAATTGATTGAAATCTTAAGATATGTATACATAGTTTCCATATTATTTCTGTCAGATATGTAAATGGGTGATCAAACTAAACCAAAATTCTGCATGAGGAACGTATATCTGGAAAAAAAAAAAGAAAATGCTTCGAAATATCTAAATTACCATAAAGCTAACCCTATTTATTGCCGTTAAAGACGATAAAAAATTTAGAAAATTAAATCGTTAATCTAAAAAAAAAAAAAATAGCAATTATTTGATTATTTCTTAAAAATTGGTTTAAATGTAATGGAAAATTAAAAGCAAAGAGAAATAAAAGAAAATGTAAAACCTAATCCCACATATTCTCAAAATAATATTTTGTTACTATTATGGGACAGAAGTATAACTACCATCTAAGCACCCATCAAGCAGCATATACATCATTCAAATAATTCCATCCAGGCAAAGAAAGTATCCTCATTTTTAAATCCACAAGAAATTATTGGGAAAATTTAATCAAAGACACTGCCATGAATTTCTCCTAAATCCCTGGATGCTGAATCACTTAAATATTAAAAAAATTAATCTCATAGTTAAAGAGCTAAAACGTTGAATGAACAAACTTGAAGAATATTCTTGCAGAAAAATGAGAAAAAAAGAACCCTATATGAGTTTTACAAAAAAAGTTATTATTGTGGATACTGAGATGCAGGATGGAAAACAAAAGCTATCAAACTAAGCTTTGAAAACTGGGAATTAATTAATTTGGGTAATTGGGAACAAAGTATAACTAAGAGTGGGCTACACTATGCAAAAATGTGATACTTAGCGAGCTAGAACACATGTCGGTTCTTTTGGATACTCACTCTATAAGAAAATAAGCTATAAACGCTATAAGCTCCCATTTTTTCAGTGATTTTTTTAATTGTCTACTGTAGTTGTAGCCCTTTTTTAAAAAATGAAAGCAAAATTTCTTGATTATTCCTCTCCTTCATTGGTTATTTAGGAAGGGAGCTGGAAAGTTATATATTTCTTGCATATATAAGATATACTAATCTGAATGAGATTTTATACTTTCTCTTGAGAAACAGGATAGTATTCTTAATTATCTTTTACAGTTTTCATCATTGGATTGTCAAAAATAAGATTTTAATATCGTAACATATATACACACAAACCCAAGCACACACACATCTTTATTATTAGCAGATATAGTGAAAAAGCATTATAATTTTCTTATTTTTTTTAATTGATAAAATTTCTATTAAAAATTTCTAAAAAAAATTCTCTCAGACGGACACATTCCCTTAATTAAAGGTATGCTTTATTGAATTTAGTAGCTGTCAATCAAATTGTCTGGTCTGTAGAGCGCCAACCCACGCATAAATAAATTCATGTACACACGCATTTATCTTCTTTAATGGAGTAGGTAAGTATTGATAAACATGTACAAATCAAAATATTTATTCTTGAAAATCCAGAGTATTTTTACCGACCTCCAGGGTTCTATTCACGATATGTTAGTCGATGAAGAAGCATAATTATTAGACCTCAGTAACAAAAGACGACGCTTATCCCAAAAGAATCACTGTATGATTCTTGGATATTGTGAGCAGAGAGAACAGAGGTTGTAATTATTAGTTTATACTGTTATAAACCTGTAAAGTTATTTTCCAGCACAGTTAGATATATCACCAGAAGGACTGATTTATAACCATCTGTATTGGATGTATTGGATACTGCTTGGATGCCGAGCCAGTGATCTCGGAGTTTGGCGACAGAATAGATATTATTGGAAACTTCGCGAATTTTAGCGCTCCAGTCAATAGGAACTGATATACGTCTAATTTTCTCAGAACTTTCTCGGACCTCCTCCCAGGAGCTATAAAAGGCCGGCAGTCTCAAACTGCAGTTAATCGTAATTGAAGCCATAGTCTTGTATCGAGTCTTAGAGAAGATAGCGAAGCAATGTGCTGCGCCAGGGTTGTGTGGAGCCCAAACTTCTGCTGATCTGAGCTGTGTGCCGGGTACTGTTGTCTATTCTGGAAGCAGCATCAAATCCTGTGAGTAGTAGCCAGTAGTGTGGTAATGAGTCGGCAGTTATGTACTGCTAAATCGAAAAGACAGTGGAGAATTTCAGCCGTTTGTAGATACCTTAAAGTAAAAGTTCGAAGTTTCTCTCTCCTTCTGAATTCTCTCTGATTACTTTGTGCTGTGGTCTTTGTTTTTACCGAATTACTACTTGTGAGCTACTGTGTTGTGTAGTGTGTCTGTGTTTTTTGTGTACCTTTATTTGTCTCTGTGTATGTTTGTCGTCCAGCTACTATACGGACTTGCTGGATTTGAAGTTTTCCTAATAATATCAATTTTTAATAATATGATCTTTATATTTTTAACAACCTTAAAAAATCGTTTAAGCAAATTTTGCAACAATATAATTCATCGTTGAAATGAAACTCAAACCGTTTTCATTGTTTGCATTTGATATTTAATCCTGACTTTTTCCATTGTTGATGGTCAAAGATTTCCTTATTTTCCTTTCCTTCTAAATTAAATAGATTTAACATAAAGAAATTTAATACTTTTGAAATGATGTACTTACAATTAAAATTTAACTTCAGACTCAAGCAATAGGGAGTATTTTTAAAGTTTATCCATTTTACATATTGCTGCTATATCCTATGATATTTATCAGATATTTAAAGATTTAGGCAGGAAATTAGTGAAAATTAACAAAACGACGTAAGCCATAATATAAAATGTTACATACTTATCTAAGTTATTAAAATTTTACTGATGAAGCTTTTAAGATACAGTCACGTAAATTATTTAATTGAAGCTTTTAGCAACAATTAATTCCGGTGAATTAATTAGTCACCAAAAGTGTCAAGTAATAAATATTTGATGCAGACAGGATAGACTGATAAACTTGGCTACCAAATTCGGCACAGATATACTCTGGGAGATTAAAATGTTCGTATAGCATCTGTTTTTTGAAATGTTTATTAAAATTCTAATGAATTAAAAGTTAAGAAATTTTTTATGCATTGAAGTGAAATTATTATAATTTAAAAATGATTCTTACATCATATTAAAAATTTAAAAAATTAACCTTTTTTTTAACAGTTACGAATTTATTCGCTATATAATCTTTAACTAGGTGAAATCTATTACAAAACAATCTATACAATTTAATACTTTTATCTTTTACAATATAATTCCCATTTGTAAAGAAACTCAAATCTTTTTGTTACTATTACAAATATTTCATATTGGATTGTTCTTTCAGTATTGATGATGAAAGTATGAAATTGCAGCTGATTTTTCTATAGTTAAAAGATTTCTATTTAAAACATATTTTTCCGACTTTTTTTTGAATTTTTTTCCATTTGCTTATGTATATTTATAGCTAAATATAAATGAATTATTTCAAATATTGTATGTTACTTATAATTTTTAAAGAGTGTATGAAACCTAGATCTTATAGAGCGTCAATGCACTCACACATCTATATTTAATGGTTTAACTTCATTGATAAGCAGTAGTGAAATTTTTTAACATAATAGAATAGGATGCATAAAATATATAATCCTTCTTATCATTTGAATATAGCCGTGTATTGACTTTTTTTGCTGAATTTGAGAAATTGTGAACAAATAACTCTGAATGATCACAGAAATTATCAAAAATATTCTATAGTACCCATAAAACTTCAGTGTCAAAGAATTTTACTTTTTCTCCTTGTATTTTAAATGAAAATGATTTCTTCTAACAAAAAGGTTTTCGTACCAATTTAAATCTAAAAGAATTTGGTTTTCAAATTAAATTTCACATTTTTTGTGAGATGGCAGGAGAAAAAAATGCCTATATACGATGAACAGCATACAACATACATACAACAAACGATGGACGAAGTAAGGCTTCATTTATATCATGTTACTTATCTGTCAAATTTTAAGTTAAAAATATCTTTCCGAGGAAGGCAAATTACATAAAATATCTAAATGAATTTTTTAAATCAATCATTTATCCCGACGAACCGACTGGCCTCCAAAGACGGTTAATTTTTAAATCTGATTATCCTGCGCTGTAGTTTGTATATCATCCCCCCCCCCTTTATAATTGTTGGCTTAGTGAAAGTTATTTGGGGGAATTTTCTAATCTCTTATCTTTTGAAATGTGACATAAATTATCTAAAGTGTCTTGATACAGTGTTCTCTAAAATTACCACCTGTAAATGGTTACACAGCTGTAAATGTTTTATGAAGCTCTTTTTAGCGTTTTATTATAAATAAGATACACTCCTTTATCCAAATAATTTCTTCTTATAGTTTTGTAAATATATAAGGAAAAATAAGCGATATTTGTATTAAGACAAGGAGTTAAATATGCAATGATGATAAAGGATTCCAACCCTCAAATAATCATTGCAATAGTTTGAGAATGGAACTAAATAAAAATAAAAATAAAATTATTGTTCCCGTTCTTCTATTATTAGAATTTGTTTTAGAGATTAGTATATCTTTGCAGTTCGTTCTTGTTTCATATGCCCTTATAAAATTTCATCGAATCTTTAATAAAATTTACTAATTTGTGTAGTTGAATAACCGAAAGGGAAAAAGTAGTAAGCATAAAAATGAAAAATAAACTTCAAAAAATATATTAAATCACGAATTAAGTGAATACTCATTAAGTCACTATCCTGTAAATATAACCTAATTTTTTTTCTCATCTTTTCTATTTGTGCAATGCGTAATGGATCCCAAAATGAAATTGATATGGATGTTTGACATGCTTCATTTCACAAATTAATTTTTTTCATTCAAAATGCTTTAATACTGTATGTAGAAGGAATTTTGGAAATTTCACATTAAAGTAAAATGTAAGAATATTTTTTTTCGTACCGAAACCCATTTGTCGTGTCGTCTGCTCTATCTCTGGGAAACTTTATAACCCTTTTTTTAAAGGAAAAAATGGCAACAGTTTCTCCTATCCAATAACAAAATACCACGCTCAGTTTCGTGCGCTGAAATTGGAATTGCACAGAAAATTTGTTTTGTATTTTGTAAAAGCATAGGAAAGCGACTCATTATTAATTTGAATTGCTTATGATGACGATCATTAATTGAAATGTGTGTCTATCAGATGTTTAGCGAATTTTGATGGTTGTGTTTTCCACTTTTTTAAAGTTCTGCAAAATAGTAAATTTTTATTTTTATTAATGTTGCGAAATTTTATGACCGGAATTTTCAAGCATTCTGTTATATTATATCTTCTTCCATAAATGATGGTACCATCAGCACATATTTTAATATCACTATTATATATTCTGAGAGACATCGCAGACGTCAAATGTAAGTAATATGATTAATTGTTATTGTTTTGTTCAAAAAGTTACTTAAAATAAGAGATACAGTTTTCGTCTCTGGAAATGTTATTGCTATTTAGCTATTGATTTGCATATATTAGAAAAATTCTCCTTATCAGATGTAAGATTTTGCAATCTATATAACTTGTGTTTGTGCTTTTAGCGGTGGAAATGAGTCTTCTATTTTTAATTTCTGTACATGTTAATTGAGAAATTTTTCTTCTAAAAAATACGAATTATCTGACAATTTAATGATACCTATAGTATTTTCGAAGTTTTATCTTAAATAAATTTAGATATTTCAAAAACATATCATCGACTTAGCAGATTCAAACAGGATTTGTTGTTAAATGTTTATCTTAAATTTGAGTTTAGTTGAGATTTGCAAAAGATGCAATTTGCAGATATGACATTAGTAATAAATTCTTCAAGGCAATTGATCATATTCTTATCTATTTCATTATATTCATCTAATTATAACAGATTTTATAAATGCCGGGAATCTACTTAAATAATAATGTTTATGAGCTTAAAAGTTTCACTTTCACAAATCGTAATAAATAAGCAAATAAAATATAAATTTTAATCAATAAAAAAATAAAGTAGATCACTAAAATGTTATTAAGTTGAAATGTGGAGCTATATCTATCAGTTTGTTAAAAGTGGATCTCGTAATACATGTTGCCACAGAATTACTAAATCTGATACAGGATTTCACAAGCTCTGGATTTAATTCACTGTTTTGAAAAATTATGCTTTTATGTTGATAAAGTACTTTCATGAAAATCTAGAATTTTTATCAAAGGCTGTTATTTGAATCTGAAAATTTCGATTGCATATCGCATAAAGTGAATTCATTCAAATTTTGCCTCAAGCTTTTAAATTCATAGATTAAAGTATAAATGGAATAGCTTTCAAATAGTTTATTTTTGTTTCAGTATTTGTGTTCATTAATTAGACTTGTTTTAATATTTTATAAAATTAATTGTTGAACTGTAAGATATATATTAAGTTCAGTGAAAAATATTTTGTCTTCAATACCTATGCATTTGGTTGCCAAGGGAGACTATGAGGTTTGAATTTAGAAGTTGATTGAAAAATGCAATATTAACTTATCGCTATATTAGAGGGAGTAGGGATATGAAATGGAGTTGTTTGATTTTATTTGATGTAAGACATATGTAATTATTAAAAGATGTACTTTATGATTCAAAATAATTTATAATTATAATATAAAAGTAACTTTTTGTTATTTTTAAAAAATAAATTTTTATGAAAACCCAAATATATGTTATATTAATTTTATATGGAAGTTTAATATTTGTTCTATGAATCATACCTTATATAACTACTAAATAAAATTTTAAATATTTAGGTCAAGAATGGTTGGATCATCCAGATGTCGATCGGCACATCCAGTTAGGACGAGAATTGTTAACACAGGGTCTTTATGATGATGCATTATCACATTATCATGCTGCTGTTGGTATGTTTTTACCTATTTTTTTACTCTTTTATTTGAGAGTGCAATTTGATATGCATCATTGAATTCAATTCTTTTTCTAGGCCAAAACAGGTAAACACAATGTATGATGCAATAATCCTCATTTGTTACATTTTTGCATTTAATCTTGATCTTTACAATATAATTTTGATTTATTTTTAGAAAAACTTTTTTTCTGTGAATATAGAAAAAGTTGTGTAAGAATTAATTTAATGCTCGGTTATTTCATGATGTTAAAAAAATTGGTAATTAAATGGAAGTAGTAGAATATTTATTTTTAAGTTTGTCATTCTGAGAATGTATTGTGATTGCTATGTATAGGAGTACGATTCTTGAATTAAGATTAAAAAGATAACGTGGAATTTATTTTAAAGTCCAATGATAAATTTTGTGAGGTATGTCTGATACATTTTCAAATGCCATCATGGATTATTGTATTAATATTGTTTTCTTCTGTTGAGTCATTTCTGTTGAGTCTTATTTTGATCAATTCTTTATCACATTTTAATGAAAATAAAATAAAAAAAGAGTGAAGGTTGAATTTTTTTGCAACATTTAAATGTAATCACTTTATAAATTCAGTTCTTTGTGTATTACTTTGAAAAAAACTAAAATTGGGTAAATTAGTTCTGTCTGAAATAAGAATAAATGACAAATAGAATGAAAAAAAAAAAAAAAATTAAAATATTTTGTTTAACATTTTCTAAAACTGTTTCTATTTTTAAACTATTACTGAGTTTTGAAACTTTATTTCACTCTAATAGGGTATTAATAAATCAAGTAAAAGAACCAAGTCTCCTCTCTGTAAAAATCTGGTTTTAATAAATACAATTTTATTAAAATATTAGTTTCAGTGTAATGCTTTTATTTTTGACTGATAAATAAAATTTATTTTTTAGTTTTGTGTTTGTCTTTATTGGTTGAATGTTAACATCTATAGTTATTATAATTGAAAAATATTAAAATTTTTATTTAAAGAAGAAAACAATCTTTAACTTCAAAAATTAAATGCAACTGATAAATTTTTTTTTACTTCTGATTACTTTTAGCAGCATAATTTATATGTAACTGCAGTAATTAATTCAATGTTTTTTAATATTTCAGAGGCAGATCCTTATAATTACTTAACTTATTATACCCGAGCTACAGTGTACCTTGCAATTGGAAGAATAGCATCAGCAATTAAAGATTTAACCAAAGTGATTGAATTAAAACCTGATTTTGCTTCTGTAAGTATATTAAAAGAATTTTTTTTTTTTTTTTTTTTTTTTCCATTCTTAATTCCAAATATTTGTTATAAATTTGTACAACCCTTTTTGTCTCTTTATAGGCACGTCTGCAAAGAGGTAACATTCTCTTTAAACAAGGAAAATTGGATGAAGCTCATATTGATTATGAAAATGTGGTATGTTTCTTTTTTTTTTTAATTCTGATCTTAAAGAATTATGTATTGCACAATAAAGAATTTATCCCATTAAAAAAATGAATTTTATCAACTTAAATAATAGATAAAATGACATTTAAATTTAATCATAAGAACATTTTTTTGCATAAATTTGATGGTAATTAAATTATTTTTCTATATATACAGAATATTTCAGTTAGTATGATCTGAAGATTATGCATCACAATGTAATTTTGTATTGCTCAAAAAAACTTATTTCAAGAAATAAATTTCAATACTTTATATTTTCATATAGTTATTCTTATTTAGTAATTTGTGGGTTTAAAAACTTTTGATAATTTATGCATTGTGGATGAAGTTATTGTGTTTTATTGTGACTATTTTTTCCCCTTGTCTTTTCCATTAATTTCAAAGAATTAATCACCCAAGAATCATATATATAAATTAAGGTCTAAGATATAATTTTATTTGAATTTAACATTGTTATTGAAAATATATATGTTCTTTCTTAAACATATTTTGTATCTAATACTTGAAATTCTGCAATTTTGTAACCCTCAAAAATACTTACTTAATAGAAAAATGTGTTTTGTTTGATATTTAATTGCATCCAAGGTAGTTCCATATTAAAATTGGTTATAAAATTAGAAATTAATTTTTTATTGCTACTTCCTCCCTCACTTTTCTTTTTAATTATAATTATTATTATTATTGTAAAATACACAAAATGGCTAAAGAAAATTGTAGGCAAAATGCTTTAAAATGTTTAGTTTATCAAAATCATATGATCAGGTTTTTGCAATATCAAAAACATGCTATTCTGGACAATACTCATTTAATAAATTTAAATTCCATATCTTATCTTAAAATACAATTAATTTTATAAAATAATGAATTTTTAAAAAAAATGTTTATGTTGCAGCATAGACCAGGAATTTTATTAACAATATCTGAGACTTTCTTATGCTAGATTAACCAATAAAAATTGTAGAAAAACTTATGTACATTGGTGGAATGCTTAAAAGGCAAAACATTCTTGATGGTACACTAAAAATTAAATTGTTAAACGTATGTATATTAAAAAAAGCAATAAACGCCTGGAATTCTGTGAACTAAAAAATTTCTCTAACATTCAAATAAAAGCTAATCATTACAATAAAATAGAAACAAATAATGATCCTTTCACAGAAAAAGGTCAAATACAAAATAAATTAGTTGAAATATTAACAATTTTGATTCGTCTACGAGACGAGAATATAATGAATAAACGTAAATTTAAAATGATAAATGCTAATAACAATGTTCTTTGGTGAAATCCAATATGAAATAATATAAATAAAGCATGAAATTTATAATACAGGTACTAATTTTTATCCATGCTTTTAATTTGATTGCAATTTAGCATTTAATATTTGATGTGCCCTAATAATTAATATATTAATAAATCAGTCACTTAAAACTTAAAGCGTTGCTTGACATAAAAACAGAAGCTGGGATTGGTTTAGCTGATAATGATACAGGTGGTAATGGTGAGGATTTATTTAAATTCTGTCCAAAGTTAGATGATGGTGGTTAACTATATATATATATATCAATATGTTGGCAGAAAGAATGAAATGCTTTATTTCTTCAAAGCACATTTAGCATCTTCATACTAAGTTACTTTTAAAATATATTCTTAATTTTTTTATTTGAAAAATATTAAAAATATAAATAAGCAATAAATTACATATACTCAATTTATACCAGCATGAATAAATTACTGTAACAGTTTATAAAACTTTTATGTTTTTTTTAGTAATCTTTCTCTTGCTCTTCATGAAAAATTTATTAAAATTTGCTATTTTACTTCCATTTTCTTTACACTGGGAATCTTACTTATTATAATTCTGTGTTTTTTAAATGAAAAAAAAAAAAAGCCAATGTTTCTTACTTTATTTTCTATGTTTAGCTTCGAGTGGATCCTATGAACAGCGAAGCGCATCATGGATATAACTTAATAGAGCCTATAAAAAGGGATGTGCAACTAGCATATTCACTATTTGCTGACCATTCTTATCATGAAGCTGTAGACATATTAACTCGGCTACTTCAGGTATGCAATTACTTCCCTTCTCTCCTTTTTAAATGAATAATGTTAAATCCTTACTGTAAGAATCCAACTGAATGTTAAATATTTTCTCATTTTGTTTTTTGGATTAAAAAAAA
>JAPMOQ010025968.1:1057290-1095505 GCA_026543055.1 Argiope trifasciata
GATGCTGCTGCTGATATAAATAGAATTTTGTGATACTCCCAACAAATGCCTCCCCTCTGGTGTATCTCAGCTGCTTTTTTAAGAATTATTCTAATTTATAAAATTAAATTAAATACAGAATTTTAAATGAGCTTTATCTCTACACTTACAAAATTGTATTTAAAAAAATCAAATGTCTTAGATACATATACAATTTTTACACATTGATAATAAAACAGCACATATTAACATTTCTTTTCCTTATACAAACATATATTTAGTCTTAGTTTTTATAAAGAAGTATTTAGATGAAACATCTTTTGCAAAGCATTCAGTTGACAAAAGTGAGAGAAAATTATTTTTAAACTTAACAAAGTCTCTCAAAAATAATTTCTTAGTTTAAAATACACGCTATGCTTCTAGAGACATTTTGAAAGAAAAAATGCATCTTATTATATTTATGCAAGATTTTAATCCAATATAATGTAAGATTATTTTATAAAAAATATACCAATATACAAATCTAATATTTCACTTCATCACAATTTTTAGATAATTTCTCATTAAATTTCTGTAGCTGAAATTTTGTCTGAGCCTGAGTAAATATGTGTGCTATATTTAGCTTAGTGTTTACATTAAGTAATTTAAACTTTTAATTTTAAAAGATTTTTAACTAGATTATGTTTTTCATCTATGAGCATAAATGCAGTTATTTTCAATTCATGATTAAGAAACTTCATTGCAGCTTTATTGTCACAGAATAGTTAACAAGAGATCTCGTCAAAGAATACATTTGCACTTAATAATTTGACATTCTTCAAGAACATTTTTCAGCCATGTTAGCTCCTTATGATGATTCACATATCCTGATGAACTGTGTATCCATCGTGGATAAGGTAACTGATTTTTGCTTGCCACGAGATCGCTGCATTGCTACAGGAAATGTGTCCGCCTGCTGTGATACTATCGTCTCGGCTTGATGCAAAATCGGCATCTGAAAGCGTGGTCAGGCATATTTCGGTGATGATACCAAGGTATAGTTTGTAGTGTCTGGTAGCTTGTAGATATCCTAGTAGTTTCATCAATCTGGTCCAGTGGATGTCGCCAGGATTGGTATGAAGTTGCGAAAAGAGATTTACAGCATAATTAATGTCGGGTCTAGTTCTCGATGTAATAAAAGCTAAGCAACCAATAATGTTTCTGTATGGATAACGGTTCATTTCTTTTTCACCTATCGTGGCACATTGTAGCTTTGTGTAAACACTGCTTTTAGAAATTGGAAGTGACGATATTGGCTGTAAAAATTTCTTACATTGGTTTTAAACTTTATTTATGTACTTCTCCTGAGATAAATAAATTTTATTTTCTTCAATAAATTGAATTCCTAAAATAGTTTTCGTTTTTCATATAATCTTTCAATCAAAATTATTTGCAAGCAATTTTACTGTAATTTTGATTTCCCTTTCAGTCTTTCCTAGAAGGAAGAATATTGTCTACGTATAACAAAAGTATAACATTATTTATAAATATCCCATTTGTTTCATGCACATTGTTTCATCTAATTTTGCCTAAAGATATATGCAATTTACGTCTGTTTGCCAGTGTACCTGTTTAATAGATTTACAAAAATGGCATAAAGCAATCTTACTTGAGAAAAATTTATGACAGCAGAGAATGTCTCTTCGTAATTTTCTCCTGTACATTGCGAAAAGCCTTGGGCAACTAATCATGCCAATGAAGATTAGCCTGTAGTATTATATATTCATCTGCATCCTATTACTTTGATTGTGGGTGGTGCTAGGACTAGATGCCCTACTTTTCTGGTTTTTATATTTTGCATTTCTGTATCAATGGCTGCTTTCCATTCTGTGGAATCCTTTGCGCTAATGGCTCTATGAAAAATCTAATAATGTTAACTTTGTCTTTTAGTCAGGTTAACATAACACTGGCTTGTAATGCTTCTAATTCTTCACCAGTTATCACAGGCCCTTGATTAAAGTACGTTTCCTGAAAAATTGAATAATTTAGGGTTATATTCTAGGTCATGGTCTTCACAATAATTTTTTAACCTCTTATACAAATCGAAGACGTATTGTTTGATCAGAAATGTAATGGTAAATGCCTGTACTATCTTCAGATTTTCTTGGCACTGCTTTGCAAATCCAAATTTGCTGGTTCCTGAATTTCATCTTCCGTCTCTTCACTCGCTATCTGATATTGATCTAATTCAGTTTTTACTGAGATTCAATAACGAAGTTTTAGAGCCTGGTAACGATTCTGCATCTGATTATGAATCTGAATTATTGATACCGGATTAGTCATATTCGAGTTCTTCATGATTTGGAGAAATTTGGTACCAAACTATTGCTTCGATTTTAGGATCCAGTTCGATGCTGTTGCTATCATTGGCCTTCTTATATATTTTATTTCCAAATGATATGTTTAGCATTTCAATGATCCGGCTTTCTTCAGGTAAATAAATGCGGTACACTTTCGTTTGTTGACCGTAACCTACCATTACTTCTTGTTTTGCTCTCTTCTGTAGTTTCGATCGTCTTGTTTGCTTGGGTGTTCCAACGAATGCTTCGATTTCAAATGGCTTCAGATGATTAACTGATGTTTTGAAGCCGCAATAAATTTCGTCTTGTTAAAATGGAGTCTTGTTAAAGTTCCTATGAATGTTTTGATTCCAACATTAAGTAAATGTTAGGGGACTTTCACTCCAGAAATTTTCTAACACTTCTATTTGATACTTTTTTCGAACTTTGCTACTTTTTTTCGAAGTCTAGCTGCATAAAATCCAATTATCTCATTAACATCGATTCTGAATGAAAAGAATTGATCTAATAAACCTATCATACGAGCTCTACTTTTGGGTGAAAATATTTCTGAATTATTTCCCATGCCGTCTTTCCTTCCGTTGTATCGGCAATCAAAGGCCGGAGATACTTGGAAAAATTTAGATAAATAAGTAAGAAAGCGTTATTACACCGTTTTTTATAATGTGCTTCTCCTTTTCCGTTGCATCGTCTCCAGGAGGAATTTCTTTTCCTAATACAATATCATACACATTACGATCCAACAAAATAGCTATCAAATCCTGTTTCCAAGTTAGATAATTATCAGAAGTCAATAAAGTGCTCGTTATTCATGGCGGTCTCCCCGACTTTGCAGTCTTTAAAGATTAAACACAATTTTCTTTATAAATTTTCCAACTCGGATTTCCCCAAGTTTAAAAACCTATCATCATTGTGGGACTCTGGTCCGTAACCATTACTTCAGATAAATTTGGCCTAATTAGTAAATTGCATTTTTCTAATAAGAAAGAGATCCACTCAGTGACGATTAGAAAATAACTTGAAATTTGTTTATACTTGGTTACATTTCATAACCAGAACGAAAGTGATTATTAAGTAATCAAACAGCGCAACATCTAGAAATTAACCAAATCAAGCTTCATAAACAAACAAGGAACAACATGCGAGTAATAAAGTGGATCGTTTACAAATTGCAAATTCGCGTGTTTCAGAGTCTGAAGATCAGCATGAGGCAAGAACCGAAAGACAACATTTACAAGCTACCTCATCACGAGTATTAGAATTTAAAAAAATAATAATAAACCCACCCAAAATGAGGCAAATAGCATAACTATCCTTAAAGGAACGTCGACTGGTGAAGATAGGCTCATTTCACGCATTCCCATTATTCTCACCAACATTCCTTTGTTTCAAATGACTGCAATTCCCCATTTGACTTGCATTCTGAATGGTTATGAACAAGGCACACGGTCAATCATTTCAAGTGCGTGGACTGAACCTAAAAAATCAATGTTTTTCACATAACCAGTTGCATGCTACGAGTTGGACAGTCAAGAAATTTGTTTCCGCTGAAGGCGGGAAAAAAAATATTGCTTACTCTAAAGCTCTTGAATAATAAAGTAAAAAAGAATGTAGTAAATATTATTTAAACTTTTACTTTATATATCATTCAATTTCAATGACTGTATTTCTTTCCAATACAAAAATAAATGTTATTATTTCTATCATTCCTAATTAAACAAGGCAGTTATTTTAAATTTCAAATGACATTTCCAAAATTATTTCTTCTGCAGAAGAAAGGAAACTGTATTGGATGAAAGGATTTCCTCTCACAGACTTACCTTGCCCGGATTTTTTTGAAATTTTAGATAAAATATAGTTTTTTTTTTGTTTTTATTTAGGTTAAAATATAATATACTTTATTTAATGGTTTAAGATGTATAATATTTTAAATGCTTAAAAGATTGTGCTGGACTGGAACTTTAATAGTAAGGGCACTGCTGTGAAAACCTAGGCAACAAAACCAAAGAATGTCACTTGTAACTTACGTTAACTACATAATACATACTTCACCTCTAAGCAAAAAGACTAATCCTTCCTACTTCACACGTATGCGGAGTGACTCGAAGAACTGATCCTTGCATTAGCTTCTGGTCTAAAGTAAGTGGTGTCAGGACGTTTTTAAAACAAGAACAACGAAATTTGATAAGAAATTGAATGTGCCAGAGATAAAGCGCGACAATGTCATCTAGGACTTCAAGAAACTTGAGGGTAATCTGCTTTGCCTTACAGAACTGTTGCAAGATGGGTAAAAACATTCAGGGGAGGACGCCAAAATGTGACAGACATGCATCGGTCAAGTCGTCCTAGTATCAGCGAATCAGAAGTGCATGCTGTCGCCCCACTAATGGACAGAGATCGATGCCAAACCATTCGTGAGCTGGCCTGATAGACAGGATTTACGCATACGACTGTGCTGCACATTCTGAAGGAACGCTTGGGCATGAGAAAAATTGCTTCAAGATGGGTTCCACAACATTTGACGGAAATGCTGAAATGGCTACGATATGATCGAATCCACCTGAACCGCTATGAGCGCGAAGGAGAGACTTATTTTCGTATAATTATACTGAATGAGACTTGGTCAGATCGTACCAACCAAAACTGAAACGCCAATTAAAGGAATGACGTCATTATGGGTCATCAGGACGTTCGAAATTTCTTCAGAACCCCAGCAATGTGATTCTCGTGTGCAACTGTGATGGTGTCATACTAACACATACCGTCCACCCATTGCAGACAGTCAGTGCTGTGGGCGAACGGTACGTCGATCAGCATTGCTGCTCATTTTTTAAGCACCATCTTAGACCGGCTTTAAAGGACGAGGGAAAAAAAAAAACTGGTGACACTTTCTACAGAACTTTCCAATCATTTTGCAAGACAGTGCTCGGCCACATGCAGCGCAAGCTGTGGCTTATGTGCTCGATCGGTGGGGTTGGGAAGTATTTTACCATCCACCATGCTCCCCACATCTAAGCTCTTGGGACTTAGACTTAGTTCTTAAGATAGAGTAACCAATACGTGGCATTCGCTTCAAAACTCTTCCCGAGATTCTTGTGGCAGTAGATAGTGCCATTCGGATTATCAACAGAACAGGTGCTGCTACAGGTGTTCTGCGACTTCCTCATCGTTGAAAATGAATGGTACAAATGCTGGCGACTATATTGGAGGACTGTAAAACATGGTAACATGAATCGCTTTTGTATTTCATGGAAATAAATAGTTATTGTTAAATTTCTAACATTCGTATGATTTATGTTGAGCCATTTTCATGCAGAGTGTTTTGCCTTTTATCTTTATAAATCCGTCGTTTATCTAGTATTATGACAGTTAAATATATGAAATTAATAATAAAATTTATTAAAGGGTCATATTAATATTTTCTAATCTAGTATTTAATTAGCAATACATATTCTTACAACGGTTTGATAACGAATTGTAAAACCTGCTGCACTTTTGCGCGTGTGTTAGAATGGGTTTATTTCGTCAAAATAAGGGATAAACGGAATAAGAAAATATATATTTGCATTTAACAATGAGGTCCAAAGGGAAAAGTGAATACAGGAAATGCGTTTATCATTCCGCGTCTCCCCCCTTAATGAGATGGAATCGCCGAAATGTGGTTGTCTCAGTATCTGTTGTCAAACAGTAGTAAAGTTTCTTGCAACTAAATTTTAACATTAAAAAATTATTCTTTGATATTTTGTAAATTTTATATGTTTAAAATAATGTTTAAATGATTTGTAAAAGAATATAAGAAATAAACTTATAAAAAGATATATTTATAAAATTGCATTTTGAATCTTTTAATACTGTTTAATTAAATATTTTTTGATTTTTTAAATTTTTTTATAGGAAGTGCCTTGGGATGCTAAATTGAGAGAAATGAGAGCTCATTGTTATGAAAAATTAGGAGATTTAATGAGTGCAATTAGTGATTTAAGAGGTATATTGAAATCACAGACAGATAGTCAGCTGCGATACTTAAAACTAAGTGAATTATATTATGAAATAGGAGATACTGAAGAATCATTGAAGTATGTAAACAATTGATATTTTTATTTATTCTTTAATTAGAAATTTATTAAAGTTATATACTAAGAATTTTTGTAAAAATTCAATTAAGTTTTACAAAAAATATATTCAATAATTTTTGCAATTATAAAAAAACAATTTGAACTGTTAAATTGAGTTTGCATTATTTTGCAATATTTATTAATTCATTATAAACTCTACAGTATTTATTAATTGATAATAACGATATAATTCTTTGTTTTAAATCCATCATGCTCTTTATATGAAAGTGAAGTGCTTTTAAAATGCAAAGTTCTTTTATTTTTATCTATTTCCAATTTTGTTGCAATTTTCAAAATAATTTCTTTTCTGTTGCAGTTCAATTCGAGAGTGCTTAAGGTTTGATCCTGATCACAAGGGATGTTTTACACATTATAAATATGTAAAAAAGATAGCAGCCCATTTGAAAGCAATGCAAGATTTTATAAATGAAGGAAATTTTGCTGAATGTGTTGCTCGTGCAGAAAAAGCCATACCTTTAGAAACCAAAGTACCTCGTATAATGTATATGTTGAGAGCTAAGCACTGCAAATGTCTTAATAAGGTAATTTTTTGTCTTTTCTTATTAAAAGGCAAGTTAATATCCTCTAAATTTGCTTGTTTAATGATAAAATAAGATGAAATGTGTTGTAAAGATTTATTTTTATCATGTTTGGTAGTTTTCAAAATAAATGTTTAACATATTCTATTTCTCTCTCTCTCTCTCCCCCCTTATGAAATTCACTTTTTTTCTTTTATAGAGTTTTTATCTTTATATCAATGAATTGCCGTGTTCACATACTAAGAAATTTTTTAAGACTTTTTAATTGTTTGATTTATTTCATACAAGTTAAAAAAATATTGTACGTTATATTGGAATCGTAAAGTAATTAAAGCAATGCAAAAAGTTATTCTGTTGGGATATTGATCAATGATGCAAATATATATTACCAAAAGTTTTGGAAGTTGATTACTTAAAGTATAAATAAAGATATATTATTTAATGAATAAAACTGATGCTTAATTGTAAAAAATGTATCTTCTTTCTTTTCAATTTTGAAAACTATTCTCAATTGCTGTTTTAGGCAGGAAAATCGAGTGAAGCTGTAAAAGCATGTACAGAAGCACTGAAAATATATCCTGATGATTTAGATGTATTGTGTGAAAGAGGAGATGCTCATATTGCTAATGAGAATTTTGACGATGGTATGTATTTTTTTTTTTTTTTTTTTACTTGGATACACTTTTTTTTAAAAAAAAAAAATATTGAGTTATTATAAAAAATCATGCCTTCCAGAATGGAATTGAAACAAAAAAAGTTAAAGTGTCTCTCTGTTTTTAGCCTCAACTCTACTTAAAAATTATGCTTTTATGTATGTATGTATGTATATATATATATATATATATATATATGTTACTGTGAGAGACCGAAATTGGAGAATGTCGACATTCGCTGGTGAATGTCAACACATACCAAAAACGTTGGTGAAAGACCGTACAATTGATTACATTTCTTGCACTTTCGGACCATCGCCGGTATATGTCGACAATCACAGACAAGCTTTGGTGGAATTTGAAAAGATGATTAAAGAGCTCGAAAAGGAGATAACAGAAGGCAACGTCAACAAAGAGGTGCGGCCTAGAGCACGTTGTGTTTTGCTGGAACACAAGGTCAACAGAGAAATATTGAGATAAGAAAATGCAAATCTGCATTTCTCTTCTCCGGATACGGAGAGATGAAACGCATATTCAAGATTCACCATTAGTGCATTGTGGATGTCGACATTTGCCGGTGTAAGTGAGAAATGAGGATATCTAGCAAATATTTCGGACATACACCAAGCGACTACGTGAATGTTGACATTCACCAGCGAATGTCGACATTCTCCAGATTTCGGACTTTCACGGTAACATATATATATATATATATATATAATATAAATACACACTTATTAATATACTAGACCTTTTAACTTCGTTTTAATTCCATTCCTGGTGGAAGTTTTTTTTTTTTTTTTTTGCAAGCAGGGATGATGAGGACAGTGCAAAACCAAATGAGGAAAAGCTAATGATTTCGAATTTTTAACTTTGTTTTATTTCCATCCCAGAAGGCACAAACAGCACAGACAAGGTACATTCATAGTATGGCATAAAAGTAGAAAATAAAAAAAAGATGGAAAATAATTTTGACAGTGCTTATATACAAAGAGATTTTGATGTGTAATTTTCTTTACACGTCAGTACAGGTGAGGGACCCATAGGAATATTTAAAAAGAATTTACATTGGCAATTTTTTATCCCTTCACTTGGAATGTTGGAACATGCCAACTTTCTATTGATTTAGCAATTTTAGAGCTCATGTTGAATGAATTAAATAGAAAAAGTGGAATGTGATCCAGAAAATAATAGAATATTTCAGAATGAAGTTAATATGTGTTGAATTACGATAAAATTTGGGAAATTAATGAAGGTTTAATTTAGATTTTAAAATATCATTATATATATATATATATAATACTTATTTATTTATAGTATATACTTTTTTCTAGCTATCCATGACTTTCAAAAAGCTACAAATCTAAATGATCACTCTCAGCGAGCTCATGATGGGCTTAGACGTGCACAAAAACTCCAAAAGCAAGCTAAGAAACGAAATTATTATGCTATACTTGGTGTGAAAAGGTAATTTTTGTATTCATTTATTTTTAATTTTCGTTTAAAGCATCAGTAGTAGTGATATAACAACTTTTTAAAAAATCAATGACATTTGAAATTTAATTTCCTATTTAACATTTTGTTATATTTTAACTATAAACATATTAATTATTGATGTATATGGATTATTCATCCAATAAGGACTTAAGATTAAATTTCTCTTCTTTTGTTTTTTATTTAATTTTAAATGGTAAATTAAATATATATATAAATATAGCATATATAATATCTATAGAAAAGATGTTTTTGCATGAATCGTAGCCAAAATTTTGCAATGGCCATCGAGATGTTTTACTTTCTCAAACAATCAATTTTTTAACTATAGCATATAGCTTACAATAATTTAAAATGTTTTGCAAATTTATAATTTTTTAATAAAGGTTTTCTGCTTGATATATTAATAAAGTAAATTTTAATTTTGAGTAATAATTTTCCTAATAAGTCACGAATATTACTACCAAAATTCTATTATTCAAATGCAAATACATTTCTCCATTGGATAATTTCAAATCTTTGAGCATAATTCATTAAGCAATGAATTTTTTAAAAGTATTGAATAACTTTTTTAGCAAATTGTCAAGATTTTTTTCTCATTTTTTTCTGTATATTTAAGGTATCTGATTACTTTAGCTTATTATTTTCCAAAAAGTAGTATATTAGTCTTATTTTTAATTTTAGAAGTAATTCAGTAATCCATATTGGAACTTAGTTATTCGTATAGAAAAACGTATTCATTAAAATAAAATTTAAATCAAGAAAACATGGAATTCCTTCACTAATTTTGGCTCCCCCCCCAAAGAAACTCTATCAAAAACAAACTTTGAAATTTTTTTAGCCTTTTATACGTATAATCCGAAGGATATTTGCTAGATCCTGTAGTTGATGTTTTACAATATCCTAGCCATTTCAAAATTATAAGTTACCGCACAAAATCTGTGGGCTTTTTTATTCCCAACAAAATTTTCACATGTTGGTGAATATTAAAACTATACAATTTAACTGTTCACACAAACATGTCAGCAGTTGGTACAGAAGAGTGCAAGTTGTGTGATCTTTAAAAAATTCAGTATTTTCCAACAGCATGAAGCAACATTCACAAAGCTTTACCCTTATGATTAGAGCAAATATGATTGAGATATTAAAGATTATCTTGAAATACTTAACAATATCTACAACATTGTGAAAGGACCATTAAGAATTACATTACAGAAAAAACATTAAGAATTTTATCTTAATTTATCATTATTTATTTTTATTATTTATCAATTAATAGCCTACTTGCAACCCATTCAGTGAACTATGTGCAAATTGTTGCCATGTCTTTCAACAGCACATCACAGCATTTTACACTAAAACTAATTAATGAGCCAAAAATAATTGTAATAAACAATCATCATCGATATTAGTTAATATGGTTAAAATCACTAAAAATTCTCAATTATTTCATTTCCAATTAATTTTAAATTGATTTCTGGTTTCATTTTTAGCTCTCAAATTTTAATTAAATAGTTTTAGTTTTCTTCCCAGTTCTATAGAAACAAAGCAAAAACTGTTTTGGGAATTGAAAAGTATAAGTGATCAGTGATAAAAAGAAAATGTCTTTTTCACTTGAAGTTGACTTTCATTGTAGGTGAGATACCTTAAAGAGATTGCCGATGAGCTAGCTGTATTGTTTATTTTAATACCAGTTGTAAAATATTTGAACTATAAATATATATATTGAATTTGTCATAAAAATCGATTGCTGGTTCTCAGTTAAATATGGAATAATTTAAAATATCCATATTTTTGTTAGCATTTTTTATGAAATTTAAAGCGTGTAATTGTACATGTTGCAGGACTGCAAGTAAACGTGAAATTCTGAAAGCTTATCGAAAAATGGCTCAAAAGTGGCATCCAGATAACTATCAAGGTGATGAAAAGGCTTCCGCTGAAAAGAAATTCATTGATATTGCTGCAGCTAAAGAAGTCTTAACAGATCCTGGTAAATGCTCTTTTCTGTATTATTTATTATTAGCCGCCTTTGGCGACCAGCTGGTTCGCCATGAGTAATGTGTTCTAAAATTTCCAATCATATATTTTTTAGCCAAAATTTAAGAAATAGTTTAAGTTAAAAGATTCAGTTATTAGTAGTTAAAGAGTCGGTAACTTTATTCGGAAAAACTTTTTTAAGTTTAATGTTCTAATAATTTATCGATTATGCTTCCAAAATATTAAAAATGTTTTTTTTGGTGATATTGCCAAAATGTTAAATATGTTTTTTAAAGAAAGCGAAAAAGGGAAAAAATTATTGAATTAATGATACAGATATTGCAAATGATTATAGAAATATGCCATTAAGTCGGAATATCAATGCATATCCTGTCTAAATTCAATCAGGTTTACTGTAAATAAAGATAATTTATGGAATTTATGATATAGATATTGCAAACGATTTCTTGAATCCTTTGCCTTGCATTAATTTTTTTAGAAGATATCACATTTTATACTTGTTATTTTATCCAGTCACGTGCTGAAAGTTGTATTTCTTTAGATTTGATTTACGATGATGGTTGTTGTTTTTCATTTGAACTTCCAGCATTGTTTTATTTTATTTTATCCAGTCACGTGCTAAAAAAACATGGTTAAAATATTTCTTTAAAAATTCGTTAAAAATAGAAGTTTGAGTTATACATTAAAACACTGATACGATTAGAAAGCTAATTTTTTTTATCTTTAAATGGATGTTAAAATCATGTTTGTCCGATAATAATTTCGGAAGTTATAGCGGAAAAACGTCGAAATTTCGCTTAAATTTTAATTAATTCAAATTCTAATTAAAAATTCAAAAAAAGGGCTCCGAGGTGCACATTTTCGACATCCAAGGTATAAAAGTACCAAATTTGGTAGCTGCAGGCCCAACGGTCTGACCTGTAGAGTGCCAACACACACACACACACACTGAGCTTTATTATAAGTATAGATTAAATTTTATTTCAAATGCACTGTTTGAAACTAAATTAATGCTGTGAAATTTCATTTTAAAATTTGCTTGTGTCTTAATGATTATTAAAATGTTACAATCAATTTTTGAATCGCAGAATCTTTTGTTTGGTGATTTTTTTTTTTCTGTTTGAAAATAATATTTAAGTTACTGTAATTTTAATTAAATTTATTTTTCTACCAGCTATCTTTGAAATGAAAACATTTTCAACTCCTTCATATTCATAAGCAATAATGGTTTGATGTTGATGAGTCATACATATTAACTTTTGTACTACTTTCTTTTTCTATATATAGCAGAATTCTTCTCAAAATATGAATTTATTCTACTTGTTTTATTAACAAATGATCAATGATTTGAAGGCAAATAGCTTAAGTAATTTGAATATTCTTGAAATAAGGATATTTTCCACTAGTTATTTCATATAGTTAATGTCCCAAATAATTTTATTTTTAATATTTACTGATAATTACTTAAAAACTTTTTAAATGTTAATGCAATGCTAACATAATGCATTTAACTTGTTACCTAAAAAGTTTGCTGGAAGAAAAATCTGTGATCAATAAGCTGATTTTTTTAAAAAAATTCTTATTCATGATTAAATAAACATTACCTTTGATATTAAAATAATTTTTTTTTTAAGTAGTGAGTATGCAGTTGAAAACTCCGATCCTATCAATGATGGATCTTAGAGAATACTGTTCCAATTTAAATTTGGAATTGTATTCATTTTTGATAAAGATAATTGTCAAAAGTTGTTATTTCAAAAAAACAGATTTCTATCCTCTTATCTTTCTCTTTTCAGTATAGATTTAAACTAAAACCGAATCTTTAAAAGATTATATTAATAGCGATAATCATTCATTCTTGTCGCTGCAAGTTTTACACTTTTTAATGATCATATAAGATAAACTTAGCTAAAACTTTTATTAACTTTTCTGAATGTTTGATTTAGTTTTCTAACATTTTGTTACCATTTTCATAATCAAGAAAGTAATTAGTTTTATGAATATAATGTTTAATTCTATTTCTATTATTTTTGCAGAAAAGCGACAGAAGTTTGACAATGGAGAAGATCCTTTAGACCCTGAAAGCCAGCAACAGGGATTCAATCCTTTTGCTGGATTCCAACACTTTGATAGGGGTGGTCCGTTCACATTCAAGTTTCACTTTAGTTGATTAATTTATTTAGTATTAATTAATAAAAGGACTTTGTAAAAGTGCCTCTAGAAGCAGAGGAGAGATAACGATAGGATGTAAAATAAAGAGTGTGCTCTAATAAATTTGTACGATGCTTCAGTCTGGCAGGTAGTAACAAATGGCCGCATTATATATTTTTTATAAATTCAGATCTTTCCCAAACATTTCAAAACCGATATATATGTGTGGTGTCAAATTTTCCCTTTCATTTTTACTATAATTATAACTTTATTGAATCTAGTCATGAATTTGACTTTTTGTCTGTGGCATATAAATTTGTTTGCTGTACTAAAAAAAACTTATGTTTTTTATTTTCGAATTAAATTCGAGTACTGCATTATTGTTTGTTCATTTTGAAATATTTTTATTCAAAAGCCACCATTCGCATAATTTATAACCATTTTAAGAAAATATTTATGTTAACATCTAATGATCATTTAGTTCATTTTACTTTTATATGATTTTTTTGTAGATAGTAAATCTGTTTGTTTTAATTATATATTCTGGTTCAGAGTAAAGTTGCTGAACTAATTTTTAGTCATCTGATCATAATAATATGGGTTGCAATTTAATGAATTTGCAGTATTTTTTTGTTAACATAAAATAGAAAACTTGTATCTATGCAAATGATCAAATATAAGACATGCTTTTATAATTTCTAGATAAGAATATGCAAGATATAGTTAATGCTCAATTTTCTTAGAAATTGTTCTTTTCTACTTATTGTGATGTTATTTATTCTAAATGTTTTCTCCCTCTGTTTAAAAGTACTTTGTGTTAAAATTGTTCTGATGTCAGAAACTGTATTGGCTAAATTTATTAACAGAAGTTCATTAAAAAAAACCCACTTATTTTGTGAATTTTATTTTATTTATTGTATGGTTTTAAGCTATAAAACATTTCTTTAAAAATTCTTTGTAAAATATTGATGCAGTTTAATAACAAATAAGCAAATTTATTTCTTCTGTTAGTATTGAAAATATTGTTGCATTTTTTTTCGACTTTCACATAAAATTTGTTTGAGGTTAGCTTCCCTATTTTCATTTGAAAATATTTAATGCTTTGTTAAAATAGGAGTGGCTAAATAATGCATGTCTCAAACTATCCTATTTTAACCTTATAGTGTACTATTGGGATTTTTTCTTTTTCAAATCTATTTTCCTGTTTTTAAAAATATTGTTCGATACATTAAAAATTGTTTATTGCATCTAACCTTCAACCTCAACTTAACCTTATACTTTAAAACTGATGTAAAACTTAACTTCCTAGAATCTTGTACTATTAACAGTATTTTTCTGTATTTAGTGATCTTTTTTTAAGTAGAATAACTTAATTCAATTGCATATGAATTTTATTATTATTTTTTCTGAAAGGCTCGTCAGGTGAGCTAATTCAATTTCTATCAGAATTATAAAAAAAATTACAGTAATTTGTTCAGGACCTGGAAAGTCCTTGAATTCTCATTATTTTAAGTTATTTCACAGTTAGCAGAAATCAAAGAAATTTGAGCCATTTTAATTTATGATTTTTATGCTTAAACATTGTTTTATTTCATGATTAAAAGGTTTAAAGGCCCAATTATTGTTAAGCTGTGAAAAATGTTCTGACTTTTCAGATTTTTAAAAAGATGTATTGGATATTTTGTTGACGAAATAAAAAGTGAAGGATAGTGAATGTCATATTTTCAATACTTTAAAAATTTAGGCTTAAAATTTTTTTTCAGTCTTTATCTAGTATTACTTGATTTTTGTTGTTGCTATATGTAGTTGAAAAAACACTTATTATGTGTTATCATTCTCTTTTTAAAAAATTGTTATCAGTTAATTATTAAATTTTTAAAAATGCAATTGTTTCTTAATTAAAGCTCCATTTCAGAACTAAGATTTTGTACTGTGAATACGATCTGTAAATTAAGTTAACATTTTAGTCTAAAAATAGCAACTTTTATCTTTCTAAAAAGTATTTACTTGTAAGATTTTTTTTTCGTACCCCTGATTTTGACATACTTTATTCATTTCCCCCCCTTCCCTTTTTTTCTTTTTCTTTGTTACCATTAAATGATTTATTTATTTTTATAAATTTTTAATCTAAAATGCAAGTTAGATTTTTTAAACTATCATTTCTGAGTAGGAAATTTTAAATATACCTTTTTGATATTAATAGATATGTTGGGGAAGGGAGAGAATAGTTTCAAATACTTTAAATTTTCAGTGCTATTTAATGACAAATTTATTTTAGAATTTTTCACATGACTGACTGTAGAGTTATAAAATAATCATAATTTGCAACTCCGTTAGAAAATTGATTTTATATATATTCATTGTTCAACTATTGGGTAAAAAGTCTCTTTCAAAATATAAGAATTTTAAAGTTTAATATTTTGATGATATAAGCAGAAAGTATTTCTATTGGTCAGGTTATGCAAATTTATTCATATTTCTGTTAAACAATTATTACTAGCAAAACTATTCTGTATGTAAAGGTTGCATTAAGATGCATCTCATTCAGAATTAAAGAATATTATTTGCAAATTTTTTTTTGTCCAAATGTTAGAACATTCAATTTTTCCTATTCTTCAAGTATATAAATTATGCATTATTTTTGAATCTGTGATAGAAAAGTGGACGAAGGAAAAAACAAACTTAATGATTTCACATCTTTCCTCATCTTTCTGAAATATGTTAGCCACTCCTGTTTGCTGCTGAGCACCTGTCATGTGTCGGAGGCTCCACTTATATTTATCTCTTTTCTTAGATGACGACGATTGGAGTGATGAGGATAGTGGGGAATATTTTTATGTGTTTGTTGATGATTTTGAGTGAGATTTAGAGAGTGAGTCTGGACTTTTTACTGATAATCAAGTTCACATTGTATCTATCAGAAATGCAACAATGTATAAAAAAAATATTTATTACTATAAAAATAAATTTTTGTTGATGTTGTTTAATCTGCAGTTGAATTATTTCAGTTGTACCTTTTATACTGTTCCTTCTAACATAATATGTTAATGAATTAAAAATTTGATTGATATAATACTTTAATGAAAATTTTGATCTCGTGCAATTATGAATAATTGTCATTAGATCCATCTATCATTCATGGCAATTTTCCATGACAGATTTCAGTACTTAGCAGACATTATGAGGCCATTTTGTAAAATATGTTCAGTGTAATTCCAAAAATTTTTAACATGTTAATGCTCTGTTACAGTATGACGTTTTTATTTTATTAACCACTTGAATATAAGACTTGCATCTCTAAATTGCCTGTAATCTACACTTATATATAGTTTTATGGTAGATATTCCATTTTATCATTCCAATAAGTATAATTATAAAACATATAGGAATCTGGCAAGTTATATTTCATTGTGATATTCTGATATTTTATCATTCATTGAATTTATATTTTTTTAAGATTTTATATATTTTTCCTTAGTGGAAAAATATAATTTTTAATTGATATACTTATGAATTCCTCTTAAACAGTAGCCTTTGGCAGCTGCTTTGACTTATTTCGCCATTTATCATTTTTGTTTAAAAGTCATATAGTGGATTTCATCTGATTATCTTGTTGCGTTGCTGACTTATCGTATTCTTAAAAATACTTTTTAGAAAGTCATAATGAAGCAAAAATTTATAAAAATCTCGAGGTCGAATTATTGAAGATTGCTTTTTTTTTTGTTACAATAAATTAAAAATTGCTGCAACTTTTAAGAAACAAATTCCAAAACTCATTGCAAGACTTTTTTTTTCCGGTCTTTCTGTTATTTTGCATTTCTGAGCAGCATATAATTTTTGAAAGTATTTTTAAATATTAGTGCATTGACAAAATAATTTCACAAGATATAAATCGCTAATTCACTTCCTCATTAACAAAAGGCGTAGATATACTTGTGTTTTTACTTCCACGGAAGCAAAGTATAAAGAAATTGCTACAATTGTCAAAAAATTCGTACTTGAAATTTTGGGGAATCTCCACGTTTTAGATAGCCCTGAATACATAAAAACACATTTTCCAAAAATATGTCTATGATTAAGATAACTCGAAAACGCTTTGAGCTGGACAGATGAAACTTAATATATGGATTTTATATCAAATTTGATATTTTAAGCAAAATCTTTTCACAGGAAATCTGTCTGAATATAAATTTATATGATAATTGCAAAACGGAGATACATGAATAAGACTCATTACCTAGTTTAACATCTACATTGTAGACATCTTTTCAAATTTTAAAGCAAATCCAACCTGGGATTAAGCATCTGTCAGTCTTTACTTTAGGAAGCAAATGAACGCAACAACTCAAAAACGCAATCTCTTAAATCTTTCAAATTTGATGTTTGTGATTTTAAGACTGCAACTGTAGTTCCAAGTCAAATTTTTGTACTAATAGGTGTGGGGGGAGGAAGGGGAAAGCATCTAAAACACGAACACAACCTTATTACAGAGTGTACAAAAAAGGTGTATTGAAATCACTCCCGGTAGTTTTATATTCAATTTTTACCCTTAATGAAGCTGTGAAAATAATTTTTCGAGAATTGCTTTTGCATGCAATAATCTCTACTTATAATAAGAATGTATGTGTCTATCTGTTTGCACAGTACATATCAGACTATTTGTCCTACAATTGCGAAAGCTGGCACATACATACTTTGGACTGTGGCAATGTGCACTTCGTTTATTTTTAAAGTTTTAATTAAAAACCAAATAGAATGTTGAGTTTTTTCCCACTATAACTTTCAAAAATATTATTGGAAAAAAAAAAGAATTTTTTTTGACTTTTACACCTTTTGTTCTGTTAAAAATACTAATTTTAAAGGCACGAGAAAAGAAAAAAAATTTTTACAATTAAAAAAAAGTCTTAGTTTTTGTAATTTTTAAAATTTCTTTTTGCCTAATTTCCAAAAATCGAATATTTTGTTGTTCTGAAGTTGGAATCGTTTTCAATGTTTCCTCAAATCCTTTAATTGTGTGGTTTTCTTCCATTGAGAAAAGCTGAAGAAGAAGGATTCTTTTTAATATCCTTGTAGTTTTCAAAACTAATAAAAAAAAAATGAAGTTGAATATCGCGAAATTTGGAGCATGGACGAACTAAAAATTTATATTTTTAAAACCGCTGTAATATTTTGGGACGGTTTTCTTTAGAAAGGTTCATGTACAAAATAAACAGAATTTAAACAATAAATTCAGATAATTCAGCCCCACATTTGTATCTAAAGTTTTTATCTGAAATGAAAATCAATGAGTTTTCTTGGCAAAGCCGATCATCTAGGGTTATTAGTTTAACCCTTTCAGGGGCGGTGACATACTCCATATGTCACCTTTTTACAATTTTTTTAAAACTAGAAAATCGCGTTGAAATAACTACATAAAATTTCCTAACGTTTTTTAAGTCTTTATCTTGCCAATAGACGGCAGCACGAGTCTTAGAAAGTATTCTGTTTCCACACACAAAATTCAAGATGGAAGCATGTTTTCATATGATGTAATTTGTCTTCATTTTATTCCGATAAACTTTATTTTCGAATTCAAAAAGCTCATTTTTTTGCGTCATTCATGTTAAAAAGCGTCATGAATCCCTAAAACTGCTTTCATTTCATAAAAATACCTTCTAATTACGAGTTGCATATTTGTGAATTCGCTCCAAAATATGTTCTAGATGCGCGGTGACATACCCAGTATGTCACCTACCCCCCAGCCCCCTAAGGACCTTAATTTTTTTTTGACTGTAAATTACATGTCAGTAATAGGATATAATCAGATTTAAATAATTGTTTCGAAAAAAAAATCATTTTTGGCATAGTGCCCCTGAAAGGGTTAAGATGATGACCTGTGCGCTCCTCGAGACTGACGAATTTTGCCCTCTTCCCCCTCTCTTTTAGTTTTCCGGGGTTCATATCGCTGGAAGCTCCCAATTGGCGTCCACAGGCAGGGGTGATTATGCAATGCGTCAGATGGAAGATTTAGGACCATATCTGTAAAGGCCGTCGGAACGAGGTTTTGTTGCTGCGTTGTTTAGTTTACTGCGAAAGTTAGAAGATAAACGAGCAGGCATTTTCATTTTTAATTGTGTAATGATTGTAATGAGAGTTTCTATCAGAAAAGTTCATGCATACAATGAAGAGAACGCATGAAAGATATAAATAACATGGCTTTAATATCTGAAAAATCTGAGTGAATCATGGGCACGAAGTTACATAAAAAATATTTAACTGAAATCAAATATAATTGATATCCTCATCGAAACTATTATATACAACTATTTTATCCTTCTTTATAAATAACACTATTTACACATCTTTTTTCTAGATTTGATTTGATTTGTTTGGGTTTTTTTGGAGCAAGAGCCATGATGTTGACCATACTGTGCCAAATGATGGGTAAAATTATATTACTTTAAAAGAATCACCAAAGGGAATATGAGGAGAAGCTAAAATGTAATCAATATTCAAATAAATGGATAAAAATTTATGGACTTTAAAAAAGCAAAGAGTTGACATGTGGTATCTTATCAATCAGAAAAGGTAATGAAGGAGAAGGCTTTTGAAAAAAGTGTAAACGCTGGGCATTCTGACAAAATATGTTGTACAGATATTTGACAATTACATTGCGAACACAGTCGTTGTCTTTTTTCTAGAAGATAATTCTCTCTGGCTTAAGATAACACAATACATATTTGCATTTACACGATGATTCAATTAGAGTGTGTCACTGTCTGTGTTCCTAATAAAAGAAAAAGAGTACTCAATAAATCAAAAATGCTTCTGTCGAAGCAACAAGAAGCGATATTGTAATTCATACTGAAGTCATTGAGAGAAAACAGAAAGAAAAACATTCAAAAGATTGTAACGAACTTTGATTGGGACGGAGAGGATATGTTGTACGCTTTTTCAACCAAGTCTAATAGAATTGCAGCTCTGTCACTTCCAAATGCAAAAGCTGAAAGGAGTGCTTTCAATTTCAATATCAATCAGCTTGTATGCAGTGAACTTTCATGGGCAGTTGGACGACCAGAAGTTTCTCTTGTTTGTTGATTCATTTTCTGTATGCTCGTTACTGTACGTCTAAGGATATGAGATTAGCAAGAGAAGAAATATCCCCTTAGACATGCGCAAAAGAATAGAAGGTTTCCGAATCCGAAAATGAACAGGATGTTTTTAATTTTTCCATTTCTGTTGATTGGATCTTTAGAGTGGGAAAAAAATTGATGTGTCTGAGTGAAAAAGTAGATAAAGTATATTGAAAAATGTAATCAAACTTTAAAAAATAATTTCAGAAGGTTCTGTAGGCTTAAGGAGTAGTCGCCACTGATTCCAATTCATTTCAGTGTTAAATATAATATTAATAGTATCTGAGTGAATGCGTCAAACATTCTGACTTTGCAATATAAATATTTTTTGCTTTTTTTATGCAATTAGCGATAATGGTCTGGTGGTAAGGTCTCGACTTTGGAAGGAAGTGTTCGAGATTTGGCTCTGCCGAAAAATCGTCGTGCAAGCGGGCTTGGTGCGCGTTAAATCCATCAGGGCCAAATGTTTTCCCTCTGATGTGTTGCGGAAGCTTGCAAAGATGTCTGCCGACTCAGGTGTCGTCCTCATCATCAGGTCGCAGTGCAGTTTATGAGTTCCGTTTCAAAACGACCTTAGCGTTGCTTTAAAAATCGCCGTTTATAATAATAATGTAACTCTCTCTTTACATACAGTATTATGTATAAGATAAAGCAAAAACAGTTTTAGTAGAAATATTGAGATTGACGAACTCATTTTTCTTTTCTTTTCAACTTTCCATGATTTAAACTTCTTTACATCCTAAAAAAGGATTTACAACTGTCTGTGAATGCGATAATTTGAAAAGGCTCCTTGTCAGACAAACGAGATTTGGTAAATGGAATTTCGACCGAAATTAATAGAATCTTATCAAAATTTATTCACTAATAAGAGATCTGATAGTCTTAACACAATAACTACAAAAAAAAAAAAAGAGTTGAAACAAATTGGTTACAATATTGGTTATAAGCATTTAATATGTAGTCCTTCACATTTTGAACCGAATGCTTCTAAATATTAATCATCTATAGACCTGCGCATTCGTATACATGTAAACGTAATACCTCAAAAATGCAACTTCTTTAATAAATGAAATTTGGTTTGTAATCTTATTAGGAAAATAGTAGTTCTGTAACAAATTCAAAACATGTAGCAATCTTCAGGGGAAAATCCCATATATTTTTTCAGGTTTCATTATTATGAAGCATAAAAATCCACATACGCGGAACTCTGAAAATAAAAATACGAGTACTCGTAGCATTCCCTGCCTTGCTTCATGATTTCATATAGGAATGGGAGATAACACCTCTACAAGAGTATATACAAGAAAAGTTAATTTTTACATTCCCTTGTCATCGGAATAGAGATAGCCTAAGAGCAGATTTTCATTGTATGTTGCTCCAGATGTATGCAGTCTTATATTAAGTGCTTAAAAGCCAGTTTGATACATCGATTGAAGGAAGACGTTTATAGAATATATAAATGAATATAGAATATATAAATAAATATAAAATATACAAATACATTCTTTTTCAAAGTATTCTAAATCTAGAGGCACGGAAATAAACTTCGCTGAATTCTTTTTTAAACAAATTTAAAATTTGAATTTATTTTTCTTCGCCAAATCACTAAGAAAAGAAAAGGGGAGAAACTAAGTTGGGCTATTGAAATTTTGACAATAATTTAATTGCAATAAATCAAGCTAAACTATCCTGTTTTTTTACAGTAATGAGAATTTTAAGTTTGCTATGGTATTTCGAAGATTAAAGTTGATAAAAGTGCTACAAAAAATAAAGAAAACACGGTTTTTGTCGAGATAAGCATTTTGCAACAAAAATACTTAAGTATGCAATAATTTGTAATATAAAATTTTTAAAGCGTCAAAAGGTTTTAAATTAAGTAACATGGTTTGATTTTAGAAACACAATGATACATTAAAATGATTCTGAAATGAATTAAATAGATGAAAAGTATCAAGAAAGAAGTTTATCATATTTTGATCTAAAAAAATTGATAGTACACAGGTATCAAATCATGTGGATACTGCAACATTCAGGGGTGATCAGCTATACACCAGAAGTACAGAGATATCACTCATGCGAATGCTAAGGAAATGTTATTGCTTGAATAAATTAACACTGAAGAAGAATAAAATCTTTTGATGTCTTGTAGTATCAGTTACAGAATTTTGATTTCAACTTTGCGCTTTTAATACATTCAAGGCATAACTTTTTTACCTTCACGAATACATTATTCAAAGAAAGATTTTATATAATGCATCATCGTCTTTTAACAATGTAAATAAATATTCGATATCGAGATTGTGCTGACTTTTTTGCTTAATCTTGATATAAGGGGGGAAAAAGAATTTTCTTTTGTATTTGTGACGGTTTTGCTGTCCTGAAAAAAATTGGATCCACAAGTACTTCTGTAAAAATTTCTTTCACAGGTAATATTGTTCTCCCAATAGGAAAGACAGTCCATGCCATCCATCAAAACCCATGGACTAATCTCTACAAATCACAGCTACTGCAGGAGATAGCTTCTGTTTGGAAGCGGGTGCTCTTGCAAACTCCAAAACATCAATATTCTTGTTCTAACAATATCATGAAAAAAAGCAGTGCCAAATTGTTAATCATTTTTCATTATAGTTTCATATAGTTTTCATCACGTTGATTTCAAAATCATTGTCGATTTTGAACTCACTCTGTTTCAAAACGTTTTGCAATTATATATATATATATATATAAACCCTTGAAAACGAAAAGTATTTAAATTTTCCCCTTCTCCCAATAAATACAAAAAATCTATATACCTTGCTTTTATTACATAACCACATTTATACAGCTATTTACAATTTGACATAAATAAATTTTATTTACATTTTTCTCTCTGGCTTCAGATAACACAATACATATTTGCATTTACACGATGATTCAATTAGAGAATTCACTGTCTGTGTTCCTAAAAATTTTAGCAAATGTTGAATTTCTCTTAAAATTTTTGCCTTGGATCTATTGCTCTTGTTTAAAGTGAAACCCCAATATAATCACAGCTGCAGTATTATTTCAGCTAATAATGTGGATTCCAAATGAAGGAACAAAAATAAAGATAATATATTGAAAAATTTCCAAGAATTCCAAAAGCCGTAGCATAGTCTCCCAAATCAATAATTTTTCAAAAAATGCTTTTTGAAAAATTAACCATGAAGTTAATTTTTTTTATCTATTCGCATGAACAGTATTTAGAATTGATAGTAAGGAACGAATTACGAATTTAGCCATAATTGGATGTTTCTTTTCTTTACTCAAAATAAATGAATTTTTATCCTGATCATATACTCAAATTACGTAATCTAAATGGTTTACTCTTCTTAAAATTAATAACTATACTCTTATATTTATGAATGAATAAGTAAATCAAGTTTTTTTTCGTAACATTCAAGTAAATAGAAGTAAATACATCATTTTTTTCCATCAACGGTCTGCTTGATATCCAACGTTATACTGATATATCAGCTCTATGGTTATAATCTTGCTCAAATAATTTTGACTTAGAACTAAACCCTTTACTTAACACTGAATTATGTTTTTTTTTTTTGTGTGTGTGTGTGTGTTATAACTATAACAGTTAGATTTTGTTATGCCTGATATAAATTAGTGTTTGTATAAAGAACCTGTAAAAGGAGTGAAGAAGGCTGTTTTGGCATGTAAGTCCATTCGCTATCAGCTTCTAATTGATCTGTTAACTGCTTTTTGGAGTTACTAAAATGCGTTCGGTCTGTACTAGAAAAACCTGACTTACTCAGTGCTTGCTATCAAAGTGTTATCTGATTCAACATGGATAAATATTGTACGCATCAAAAAACTTTCGTCCCTGACAAGAGCGAATATTATTTTTTTTTTTTTTTTGCCTGAGGCTTCTTCTCTCAACAATTTCAGTATTAGTTCAGTGAATTTTAATATGCAGAATGGATATATATAATATGTTACTTTATTTGGGTCCATAGAAAAAGTTAAATTCAGTATTGTAACCACATCTGGAAATTTGAAGAGGTCTTTTCTACGTTTATTGTCTCTGAAACATTATTGTTTTCAAATAGTTAAGACAATCGAATGCGTAGCACTGTTACCTCAAAATCGATTTGGTATGGTTACTATGATTTGTTAACATTATCTTCTGCGGAGGAAAGTTTCCAAAAATTGAAAAAACATCCGAATGATGCTTTTTCTATCGAATAATAAAACTTTCAAATACATTTGAGACATGTTCGGTTCAAAGCTCTGGTTTAACAGAAAGTTTGTACTATCTTAAAGCATTAACAGTTGCCTTGAAAAGTTCTTCAGGACCATTGTCTAAGGAGAATGTAATACTACAGGTTGGCGAAGAAACTGATAGAGTAAATAAAACTATCTTGTGTGCTCAATCTCCAATTTTTGACAAGATATTCCATAACAATGTCAGAGAATCGAAAAACAATACTATTACCATAACAGATATCGGGATGCCTATGCTTAGGGTTCTCGTTTCTTTCTTGTACTCTAGTAAGTTATTGAATTTTGATTCGGATGTGACTTCGAAATTTAATTTAGATTTGATCTTTTTGATCTTTACTACGCTGCTGATAAATATGATATTATTGAGCTCCGTCATCTCTATGTGGATTCAATATATTACCTCTTATCTCGATGGAAAATATATTTCGAGTTATGAAATAGGCTTTTTCTCACAATAATGCACTGCCGAAATCGTCTGTTCTAGCCTTGATTGCAACAAATATCAACACGTGGATTTTCTCTGATGATTGGAAGAATTTGATAAATGACGAACTACGGATTGCATCTACAGTACTAAATTTTTTGGATTTTTAAATTTTTATATACGGAAGTCTTTAAATAATAGCTTAAAAAAACAAGAAAATACAAAAAAATGTGTAATTTTTGCATTTTATTTTATTAATAGAATTCTCTCCAATGAAGAATTTTTCTGTGTTTCTATATTTTGTTAATAGAATTCTCTTTAGATAAGAACTTTTCTGTGTCTCCTTATTTCATTAATAAAATTTTCTCCAGTTAAGAATGTTTGTGTGCCTCTATATTTTGTTAACAGTATTCTCCCCAATTAATAATTATCTGTGCACTTAGAATTAGTTCCGAGATAATTACTATTCTTTTCTGGAATAATTTTCTAAAGTAAATGATTATTAATTGCACAATTATGTGTACGCTACCTGTTAAGCATGCTCAAAAGTTTAATCAGTTCATATAATAATATTTTTTAGAAGTAAATTGATCTAATTCTGTGATTAGGTTTTAAGTATTTTTGAACTATTATATTTGAAATTTGCTTAAAATCATATTGTAACTTTTCATAAAAATAATGATGATTTAGATTATTGAATGTTTTTGTATTGTGTCATAAATTCATTACTTTTTATATTAATGTTAAGCATATGATTTTGTCTCTGGTTTATTTTTGGAAGTGATATCCATTATATAATTTTTAAGTTATAAGTATTCTGAGAATTCATCTTTAATCTTGCACTTTTGCTACCGTTGTCATATTTCAATTATTTAATTTTCGTATTTCTTTAAGCTTATCCTGAAAGTAATTTGTGCATTTGAAACTGTTTTATATTGCTAAGTTTTAAATGAATTCGAAATATTTCTGTAGCATGTAAAATAGATAGTAATTCACTTTATTCTATATTATATCATTCTGTGGATTTAGAGGAATAAATATAATAAAGAACATAATAGTTCTTATATTTTCTAAGAACTTTCACTTTGCTGTAAGTAATACTTTAATTTTTAAGTGTTTCATTATGAAAATATGAAACAATTTGTTATATCATTTTTGCATTTTGGTCGATGTAAAAATAATAAAATATTAGTTGAAATGTGTTTATTTTAAAAATTAATTTTTATTGAAAAAATAAGTAATTTATATATAATAATATATAAGTAATAATTGTTTTATATAATATAATCAATTATATCATATCCATTCTTGAGGAATTCCATTTTGTGACATTGATATTTTTATTGTATTTTTCTTTTACATCCCATCATATACTAATAGAAAAGTTCGATACGAACTTTAAAATGTTAAATGTGTGGCGACATCTTAATAAGCCAATAACTACCACTAAACATTGGTGGCTATTTTTGTATAGTGGATAAGTTACTGGATTTCAAACCCGAACATCGCAGGATCGATCCTTGGCGGAATTCAACCTACGTATTGACACAATTCCTCCAACACCTACACCAAATTGATAACTTCAGACGTGATGAATTTTCAACAGCTATCTTGGCGCCATCTCTCCATCAGCAACGCCAAGTCGTCAGACTCACTTGACACAGCAACGCAAAGTTGCATATATTAGCCACTAGCCGCCTTTGGCGACCAGCTGGTTCGCCATGAGTAATGCGTTCTAAAATTTTCAATTAAATCACATATTCATTAGCCTAGAAGTAATTCCGGGAATTGATTGGCCTGAAAGCAATATTTTCTTTAAGATGATGGACGAAAAGTTCTAAAAGAACACCTTTTCCTAATAATATTCTTTAATTTTATAAATTAATCAGTTTTAACCATCGGTTATGCTCCCAAAATATTTAAAAAAAATCTCGGTGATGTTGCCAAAATATGAAATATGTTTTTTTTTTTCAAAGAAAGCGAGAAAGGGAAAAAAGTATTGAATTAATGATACAGATATTGCAAACGATTACATAAATATACCATTACGTCGGGATTTCAATGCATATCCTGTCTAAATTCAATCAGGTTTACTGTAAATACAGATAATTTATGGAATTAATGATACAGATATTGCAAACGATCGTAGAAACTTTTGCTTTGCATTTATTTTTTTAGAAAATATCGCATTTTATATTTCTTTTATTTTATCCTGTCACGTGCTGAAAGTTGCATTTCTGTAGATTTATTTAGCGATGATAATTTTTTTTATTTGAACTTCCGGCATTCTTTTATTTTATCCAATCACGTGATAAAAACATGGTTAAAATATTTCTTTAAAAATTCGTTAAAAATAGAAGCTTACGTTATAAATTAAAAAATTTGATACCGTTACAAAGTTAATTTTTTTATCTTTAAATTGATGTAAAAATCATGTTTGTGCAATAATATTTTCGGAAGATATAACGGAAAAACGTCGAAATTTCGCTTAAATTTTAATTAATTCAAATTCTAATTAAAAATTCGAAAAAAGGGCTCCGAGGTGCACATTCCGGACCTCCAAGGTATGCATGTATCAAATTTGGTAGCTCTAGGTTCCAACGGTCTGGCCTGTAGAGCGCCAACACACACACACACACACACACACACACACACACACACACACACACACCTTGAGCTTTATTATAAGTATAGATATCGCTTGGCGCAATAAAATCGTTCGTCTCTCAACCGAACTGACTGGTATGGGAATATTGTGGTGACATCTTAATAAGCCAGTAACTACCACTAAACATTGGTGGTCATTTTTGTATAGTGGATAAGTTACTGGACTTCAAACCCGAACATCGCGGGTTCGATCCTTGGCGGAATTCAACTTACGTATTGGCACAATTCCGCCAACACATACGCCAAAAATGCATTAGAAAGCAAAAAGCGTAAATCGATGAATTAAATTTAGGAAATAAATAAATAATATAATAAATTTTTTTCGTTATGAGAAATTATTTATCTTTTTAAAACTAATAGAAGTTTATCACTGGAATTTTTTGTATTATTTTTTATAGTTACATTCAGATATAAATTTTAAAATGTTGATTGATTTATTGTATTCAAATAATATTTACTGGGCATCAGGAACATTAAAATAATTACTTTCTTAAAGCCATAAATAACAAATATATAAGGAGACAGTTTCTATTAACTACGAATTGATGTTAATTGTAACCATAAAATAATTTATAATTTCAACAATAATCATTTTAAATTAAGTTGTTTTTATCCTAATCCGTAAGCTTTGAAAAATGTTAGCTTTAAACATCAAATCGTAAATACTTTTGTTTAGTTCATGGTATTCGAATTATGAGACGAAGGTTTATATATTTGAAATGTCATAGCAAATATATGATACCGCATTTTTCAGTGTATTGAAGAGTTTATTGCAAATTTCAGACAAAATAACACAGTTTTTTAATACTATTCCATTAAAAGACATGATGTAAGATATTTATTACTGCCTATGTTAATTATTAAAAAATATTAAAACCAAGAAAATGAATAAAAGTTTTAAAAGTAAGCTGTATATTCTTAATAAAATCTTTAAATCTTAATGCATCCAATTCCACTATTTCGAAATTATGATACTTCACATCAAAGTACAGATAAACTTATAATTGAGAATCATAAATTTCTTATAACTTTGAATCAGAAGTTCTATACTTATGATAGTTGTATCACTAATGGTACCATAATCTTATTTATAATGGAAATTTACGCTAATTTTATGGTTTGGTCGATTCTATCAGAACTGCAAATTATTTCTTAGAATTTTGTGTTATGTGATGTTCAAGTACACAGGATGTGAATTTTCTGAATTTATTTCAAGGTTATATATTTTATTATACAGAAATTTCAAGAAAAATTTAAAAAAAAATTCAAGTTTTAGTTCAAGGAAGGTACAAACATAACAGTTTACAGCGTATTCGAAATAGAATTATATTTTTTTCCAGTGGTGTAAGAAGGATGGGGCATGCAAGACAAATGCATTTGGCGTCATTATAGGTCGGGGATGGCGGACTAGTGGAACGAGTGCCATTGATGGCATGCAATGACATTGATGACAATATTTTAACATTGATGAAGGAGTGACATTGATGACAATATTTTGGACATGCTACCCATCAAAACGATTTGCATTTTATGGTTTTCAAAACGGTTAGCATGTGACTTCATTTGATAAACTGAAGTTGTTCCAAATCGATTGGTTGGACATTGAAGCATTTGAAATGCAACTCATTGATTTTCAATCTTGTTCAGTATGGTTTCAAAAATTAATTGAAACATGGAAAAAGTTGGAATTGATTGAAACCGAAAGACTAACAAGTAATATAATTAAAAATGAGAATAACGAAATTTTAGAAACGTGGAATTAGATTCATTTAGCTGTTTGAAGAAGCTGGCTCATTCTCTTTTAAGCAAATTTTCATCTATGCCTGCGAATAATTATTTTCAGTGATGAATAATATTGAAAGATTCGCTTGGAAACTGTTCTGCAGATGACTCCCAATTCAGCATGTATTCTGCTAAAAATAACATTTTACATTTCTAATATAAGTTATTTGTCGTTTAATCTGTAATAGCAGAAGTCAAAATAATGTTACTATAATTTGAATTACACGTATAATTAAAACTGCTATACGGTGCAAAATGGATTTTTTTTCGTAGTAAATAAAGAGTTTTGAGTTGTTAATATTTAGTTTTATTATCTTCTCAATATTCACTGGCCAAACTTATTTGACGGCGTCTATACCTCGTTAGACATTTCTTTATAAAAAATGGCACATTGATCCATAAAGTTTAACCACCTCTGTTATAGGGGGAAGCAGTAAAAATCATAAACAAAAAATCTGGTGCTTCTAAGTGTAATGGAACTATTTAATTTTTTACTCTTTTCTAAAATTCTTAAAACTGAAAGATTTTTTCCCTTTCATTTTTATGTCTCAACTTGCATTTAATCTCGAAATTTCCAAAATACAAATAATTAACTAAAATTCTTAAATTGATGAATTATGAAATGCAGATATAGTACCTTAATATAAATGGAGTATGCGAATAGAATTTGATTACAGCCTACTTATTGAAAAATGAGGGAGAGGGAAGTCAAGCTAGTATTGAACTTGTTATAAATTCCTGACAGTATACCTTTATTCTTTGTATTTCTCCTTTAGCCAGAAAAAAATTGTTAAAAATTTGTCAAGTAAGCCGAATTAAGAGAGCTGTGAATAAATTTTGTTAAAATTGAAAAAGTTAAACATAGAAATTATAAGAAATAAATTTTCTTTGGAACTTTATTCTAGTGATATTCCTAATTATCATTTACAAGTTATTCATTGTGCTATTTTATAATTCTAACAAAAATACGAGCTTTATAGTGTAAATATATTCCTCCTTTTACAATACTGTTTAGAGTGTTATAAAAAGTTTTTTTCAAAATTTTGCTTAAAACTAATTTTACGTTTTGACTGTGCACTTTTCTATATGCACAGTATTGAAATGGGCATTTTAGAAAGGGACTTGAAATTTCAGTTTTCAAAATTTACAACTTAAAGTTGATGTATAAAAATTAAATTAAAATCAATAAAAAATTTGAAGGGAGAAAGGTGTTTCGAGATTTACATTATCTCAAGGCCCTTGGAAGGTTTAAAATAGCCGTGAATTCTTCTGAAATTAGAAAGGCATTGTTTAAAATATGGTAAAAAAAAGGCATAGTTAATCATTAAAAATTTTCAATTAAGGTATAGGTATATATTTTTGATGAGTGTATTACCAGAACTTCTTTCAATACTATCGTTATTGACTTATTTTACTTATAAGAACGATCTTTAAAAAAAACTTAAATTTCTGAAGAACATATACTACATATATTAATGTAGTTTTTTTAAAAAAATTCTGTTTTATATTTTAAAAGTAGGTCTGGATTATGGTTTAATAAATAGTTCAACTAGAAGAAAATGAAATTTGAATGCAGCTAGTATCACCTTCACATTTTCGCAGGTAAAAATGATCAGCTAGCAAATTATTAATATGCTTCTGATTCAGTAAACTGCTTATTTCATGCACCGTGTACTTACACTATTTCATATACAAAATGCAAAATCATATAATGAACAAATATTTTATCTTTATCAGAGTTCAGAATTTTTTTTAAAAAATGTAACAACTTTGAAATTAAATCTACGATGATAAATAGAAAATTTTAAATTTGTAAAAGCTTTCTACTCTGGATTATTTTTAAAAAACTGATGTAGCATGGAAAATTAACATCCGTAGTTGGAAGCCTTTCTTACTACCTACGACATTTCAGGAATGCTTTTTATAACTATTCCCACTTTACAAATCGTTTCAATACTTTTAATATCATTTAATTGTACTTCATACTTAAGAAACTATCGTTTTTTTTTAAAGTTCCTATATTTAAATAACATACATTTCAGTGTTCGAACTTACGAATTAAACAAACGTATCAGTAAGAAATAAAACAAAAACTGATGGAACCAAAACTCTTTTGTTTTATGCAAATCGTTGCATTTATGTAAAGTAACACATTTACTACAATCTATATTATTGTTTCAAAGTGGATACAGTATTTATATTGTTACGGATTTCCTAACCTAATCTGTCGGCTTCATTTACTTGTATAGTGGAGTGTATGGTGTGAGAAGATGAGCACACACAATGATCAGTTCTTCAGTAGACGACACAACATAGACGACGTTTATTTACAGAATAAATACAGTACAGCACATAGACGACAAATATTTACAGCTCAACTATGTACAAAATACAACTATATACAGCCTAGGCAAACACACAGGACAGCACACAGCAGTACTCTACTGCAGACAGTAGCACACACGCAGAAATTCAGTAGTGACAATGTCCACAGCTCATACACAGTGGCCAGACAGGATTCAGCAGGAGAAGGAATCTTTAAGAGATTCTGTCTACACTCACGTAGGTGTCACCCGAACAGGCTGAAACTACTTCTTTGTCTCTTCTTTCTTTCTGCCGACTCATTACATCACACTACAAGACTATTTCTCAATTCAGGTCTGTTCCGTTCCTGACGGTGACACAACGGACGACAACATACGACACAGGCTTCGTCAGAGTACGCCATACAGCAATCAGCACTCCTTCGTTCCTTCTATATTCTCCCGGTGACTCCTCCATTCATGACTCTTCTTTTAGACCACTCAGTTCAGGTCTACCGATCGATCACAGTTCAGGATCGACACACACTACAGATTTCGACAGAAGACACAACGACGGCACACAGCGAACCAGCACTCCGCTGATACTTCGGTATTCTCGCAACGACTCCTCCGCTCAAGACTCCTCAATTCTAGACCTCTCAATTCAGGTCTACTCGGTCGATCACCACCGCACTTTTTAGAATCCGCCCTTATATAGTGGGGGGAGCTAAAATCTTCTGGACCAATCAGGAGCGTTCTGGATATATATCTCGGCTCTTAATGGACGGGTCGGGAAAATTCTCGATGTTTCGGGTATTATCCATTTTGTCGCCAAATGGTTGCCAAGCTGTGAGATCTCTAACATCACACCCGGGCACCATTCAATACAGATGACTGTAACTCTGTCTTCTGTACGATGACATTTTTAGTGCGGGAAAGCAAAATTACAGGTTCGTAACCATATGAAAAGAAATATCTTTCGTCCTTCATTTTTATCTTACATTTTTGAATAAACGCATTGGAAAACCATTCATGCTTCATAAAAAACAAAATGGGAAGTATTCAGATGATATCAAAACGCATGAAACTGTGTTAAACAACGTCATTAAGTTTTCAAAATAATGTTAAACGTCATGTTAACTCACTCCAAATCTGACACTTTCAGATAACGTTTAAAATGTGGCCGCCTCTTCTAAAACTGATCCTTTGCAGTAACACAATCATATTGTAAACGACTGACTGATAGTTTTATGACTCGTACGCATTTGGGTGTACGCAAAAGTTATACAACCGTCCCAATAACGTTTCCTCAACTATTCATACGAGGACAATAAAGGGACAACAGTAAAGAGGCAACGATTGTGCTCATTAGTTAGCTTCGTGTGAATCCATCTTTATACTTAATTAAATATTCAATTAAGAAAAACTAATGGAAATGTTGCCATATTTCGGTAGAAATAACAGCTCAAGAAGCGTTTTAATAAAACCTTAAATTTAAAAATTTTTATTTTTTAAATCATGAAATTATTTTATTTCTGTGTATCTTTTTCTCCACTTTTTATAATATTTCAAAATTTATTGATTGAATTGATGCAGAACATTCCGAAAAGAGGAAATTTAAAGGTACTCTGTGGCTGGGCAGCCGTGAGACCCTTAATTTCTCCGCCTTTAATTTTCAATGTTTTTTTTAAATATTTTTGACAACGTTTTTAATTCTTTTTAAAACAGTTCGAAAGTTTAGTTAATTAGATAAAAAAAATATTGCTCTAAAATCGTTTCTTACCTTTACCTACGTCTTCTACGAAATAATAAATAAATAATATTGTGATTCAGAAGTACTCAAAACTTTGAATAATAAAAAAAATTATAATGGCAATTTAATGAGGCCTCCAAGAAAATATAAGATCTTTGCTGAAATTCAAATGTAGGTAATATAACTAAACCTTTTTCCATGAAAAAAAAATTCTTTGTTGTGTAAATCATCTATTGTGATGGGTTTTTTTTTTTTGTGTGTGTGTGAATCTTTCTCTTTCAACTGAATAAAATTGAATTTTGTGAATATATTTTTTATTATTGAAGAATTTACTATTCTTGAAAATTGTGTGAATACATTTTTCATTGTTGATATATATTTTTATTGTCAAACGGCATTGAGCAACTATTTCTAGAATACATTAGCAGAATTCTAGAAGAGTACTAGAAAAAAAGTTTAAATGATTTTGTGCTTCTTCTTCTTTTTTTTTTTTTGAAAATTAAGAATAAATTAATTATTTCATTGCTTATTCTTTTATTTACTGATCAGCTATTAACCGTGATTTTATTCGCGTGGAAATTTTGATGCGAATGTATGAGAACTGACTGTCTGATCAGCAGTCGGCAGTGACTGTCTAAAATTGCCTGCAAGCAAGACAACAACACTACCCATCACCGCCTGGTTGCCGCAGGCTGTCGTTTAACGACTCTATCACATGCTTGTGCGGCATTGTGCACTCGTCCTTACTCATACAATTAACTGGCATTGTTATAATGGATTTCCCTGCCGTTGTTTTTGGTGATATTGCATGTTGGGGTATCTTCGCTTGTAAGAAAAAGCGGCAATTTGAAAACAGAATGTGCCGTCTTGCCATAGTTAAGTAAAGTTGGCATTTCGAAAAACTATCAAATAATAACAATTAAGAAAATTAAAGTTAACTTAAAAACCGATGAACTTAAAACTATAAGCATATACAAAAAATATATAACTAACAAATACAATTTAATTACAAAAACAGAACTAATCTAAAATCAATTTTATTTACATTATATACCTGAAAAAAAAACCCAGCAAATCAAGTCCATGTTTCTTTAAAATCATATGATAATCCCATATAATTCCCTTAAGGATAATCCTTTAAGTATCAAATGTAAAAAAAAAAAAAATGTGAAAAGTTCAATTACTTGAACAGAGTGCTGCAAATGCAAGTGGATAAACATATTTCATTGACGAAATTCTAAAAGAACAAGGATATGATGTTTCGAGACTTTAACTTAAACCCAATGGAATTAATTTGGGCAGATATTACACGATACGTGCGAAAAAGAAATGCGACTGCCGACAGGAGTTTGCAGCGTCTTGAAAGTCTTGCAGCCATCACAAATATCTGAAATATGAGATGGAAAAAAATATTGCAAACATATCGAGCTTATAGAAGAAAAGTATTGGGAAACTGAAGGCATTGTCGAAGAAGTCTTGGAAAACATTTCTTTTAGCATCAATTCGAATTCTGATACGGAGAGCAATTTTAGTGATGACTAGCTATTTCCCGAGACTCTGTTCACGTGGACATTTTAATGTATATGTACGAAAAAAAAATGACAAATAAAAAAAAATTAACTTAACTTTAAAACGATACATTTAAAATTATAAGCATATATCAAAAATATATAACATAAATACAATTTAATAACAAAAACAACTTCTTATTTATTGATAGAGATTGAGATAGCTAAAACAGTATTATATACATAATTTTTAAACTTTTAATTTAAATGAAAACAAAATTGTTAACAATCACGCCTGAATTTTCAACCCCAGTTAGCTTAGCTCACGTGTCTGACTTTCCTACGCCAGTTGGGATAATGCAAAGCAGATCAAAAAAATTTTATTTCCTTTATTCTCTTTTCTTTTAATTTAAAAGTACTTCATAATGAATTCGAAAGATCGATTAGTTTACAAAATTTGATTTTAAATACATCAAACACTAAAAAATAAATAGAATCGTTTGAAATAATCGGTCTAAATTCTGCTAAGCTTAACCTGATTATTGTTTTGAAAAAAATCCGGAGCGGGATTTGACCTCTGCCTTTGGCACGAAAGCTAGTTTTTAATTAATAAAAAAATTAACCACTCCATTAACCGAAATAAAAAGTAGCCCATGTTCTATTCCTGACTATAATCTATCTTTGTTCTAAATTTCATCCAATTCTGTTCAGCCGTTTTGGCGTGATGGAGTAACAAACATCCATCCATCCAAACACTCAAACTTTCACATTTATAAATGACACTAACGACGAACTTTAATTCGATTTCCTAGAGTTTTAATTTCTTTTGTTAAGAATGTCTTGTTTATTTTTAAATATTTGAATAAAATTTAAACAATTCAAGAAGTATGAATAAACGCCAAGTTGATATTTTATTTTTTAACCAGTTCTTGATATTACAAAGGTAATGCAATTTTTTAATACCATTTTTATTCATTGTACACCTGATTGCGTACATTCTATACCTGAAATAAAACAAAACAGCAAATCAAGTCTGTGTTTCTTTAAAATTAAGTCAAGTCAATTTTATTTATCGATTGAGATTGAAATAGCCACAATAGTAAAACACACATAATTTTTTAACTTTTAATTCAACAATCAGAACGCGCTGCGCATTCGTGAATTTTCAATGCCAGTTGGAATAAAGCAAACGTGCAAATTTTTTACCCCAGTTGGGGTAATGCAAAGCAGATTAGAAATTTTTAATTTCCTTTATTCTGTTTTATTTTAATTTAAATTATTTCAGCATGAATCCGAAAGATGGATTAATTCACAATGTCTAATTTTAAATGTATTAAACACTATGAAAATAAACAGAATCTGCATTTGAAATGATCGGTTGAGAGTATGTTAAGCCTATCCTCATTAGAGAGAGAAAAAAAAAAACTGTAGTCTTACTCATCTTTGGCAGGATTTGACCTGAGTTTTTTGATCGAAAGTTAATTTTTAATTATTAAAAAATTAACCACTCTATTAACTATTATTAAATAGTAGTCTATATCCTATTCCTGACTATAATCTATCTCTATGCTAAATTTCATGTAATTCTGTTCTGGCATTATTGACTAACAAACATTCATCCAAGTTTTCGTATTTATAATAGTAATATAGATTATTAGAATTCCTTTCAATGTTCCTTTTCAAAAAATAGAAAAATCGTTTACTCTGCAGATTTTGAAGTTATTATGAAGCTTAGAAAAGCAGAAAAAAAGTTGAATTCCACTTTTAAAAGAAAAAAAACCAAATAAATAAATCTATATCTTAAAAATCTGCTGAAGTTTCTAAAATTGATGTCTAAATACTTTATAACAGGTTTTATACTACAGGCATAAAATAAGCAAGTAAAAAAAGAAATTTTGCTTTGCAATGCTTTTTGTCAAGTACTTATTAACTAATTTTTATCATGATAGTAAAAAGTAATTTTATTTCTCTCTGTATAGTAGGATTGTGCTGATTTTCGATATATCAAAGATAATCCATATTTAGGAAGTATTTCACATTTCTCAATACTAGTTTTTGAAAAAAAATCTATTAATCAATATTATATTTATAAATCCTGTGTACGATAAATTGCGATCCAGTAAGTCGATGCAATCAATTAATTACTCATAAATTTTCATTTTCGATACTTAGCTGATATTTACACGTACTTTTATCATTGATGCGCCTTATACTCGTTTACAATGTTTTTGCAATTGCTTTGCTTCAACTTGCAACTTTCTAAAATCTATTTTAATTTAATAATCCTGTAAAGAACTAAATCGGATAAAAAGACGAAACAAGACATGAATTTTGACCAAGAATTACATACATGTCTTTTTCTTATGTATTCCTTCCAATATATATCAAGAATTTAAATTAATATTCAATACGGATTTTGTATTCAAGTTTAAATTTTTAACATTATTTGAATCATTGCATATTTTCTAATTAGTGAAATTCATTGTTTAATATGAAATTAAATTCATATAGTTATATGTATTTATTTTAGATAAATATAAAATGTATCAGCAACTTTCATTACTTTTTATGCTATGAGCATAAAGGCTAAATTTAATTCTCTTTTCGTTTTTTAAATGCTTAGAATATCATTTAAATTTTAATTTTCTTGTATTAAAAGTATGAGATTTAAATTACATTATTTTTATTATTGGAGATAATTTACAAAATGTCTTGGTAAATAATTTGTTGATTTACCAGCAAACACGGTGACAACAAGAATAGAAACATACTATTCAGAAATAAAAATCTAAAAGATTAAAATCGCAAAATTCTTCGTCATTTTGCGTATAAATTTTTCTTCTGCTCAAATTTATGATACAATTTGAAATTTCAAAACTTCTAATTACAAAATTTGGAAATCAACTCTGAATTATATTTTAATATTTTCTTTTCTTTCCAGCCTTATGTGCTTTTAAATTTTCAAAAATATATAATATTTCGAAATTATGCTATTTCATTTCTTTCACAATTTACTGTGATTTCTTTCACTATAAGTTGTGGAAGAAATTGCTCTATAAATTGTGTTTTTATCTATATAAAAAATGAATGTTTGTCTGGTTGGCTTTTATTTACGGCCGCGCCGCTCATTCGATTGCGATAAAA
>JAPMOQ010025968.1:1100505-1122639 GCA_026543055.1 Argiope trifasciata
AGCTAAATTACTTATTCGTAGCATTGCTCCCCTCCTTAAGCACTGACAACCTGGCAGTCTCAGTTCAATCCAATAGCTGGTGGGGACCGCGGTGGCCTGGTGGTAAGGTCTCGGCTTCGGAACCTAAGGGTTTCAGGTTCGAGTCTCGATTCCACCGAAGAACCGTCGTGTGAGGGTGTCTCTTGCACGTTAAATCTGTCAGGCCAAACGTCCTCCCGCTGGTGTGGCGTGGTGTGGAGAGGGGGGTGCCAGTTCAGGTGTTGTCCTCGTCTTCTGACACCTGGTTCAAAATTACGAGGTCCGTCCCAAAATAGCCCTCGTGTTACTTTCAAACGGGACATTAATATAACTAAACTAAACTAAGCGGTTATTAGTTCAGAATCAGGGTCACCAATATGCATTCTTGATATTCGATCTCGGGACTATTGGGTCCGTGGCCATGCTAACATAACCCCTTGACAAAAGTATACCCTTTCGGTCTGGAAGTTGTTATGGGGCTTACCACCGCATGTAGATGAATGTCAATGTTTCTGCAATCTTTGAATCCGAAAACTAAATACTATATACAACTAAATTTTGGGCTGTGCCTATTGTTTGTTGCTGTGTTGTAACTTATGGTACTTTACAAGCTCACTTACAATTGGTGTGGCGTGGTGTGGAGAGGGGGGTGTCACTTCAGATGTCCTCGTCATCTGACCATGGTTCAAAATTAAGAGGTCCGTCCCCAAATAGCCCTCGTGTTGCTTTAAAACGAGACATTAATGTAACTAAACTAAACTAAACCAATAGCTGGAAATAACTCGCCAAGGAGACACAACAGATTGAGTAAAGATGCTAAACTCAAGTAGTTAATATTTCTAGAAATGCGAGAAAGTTTTAGGGGAACCTGTACTATAGGTTTGAAATTTTAACGAAGCATTTAATAAAATTTTAGCTGTTTTTGCGGTAAGAACTGGATTTATCAGAGTATTTTAACTTAAAAAATTTATTAATTCAACTATATCAATGATTTTATTGCATACGTATGTTTTCTGTGTTTAATCAATTTGAAAAGAAAATATTTTAATTACATTTTCTAACATTAATCTTGAGAATTTTGAACGAAAATAAACGAATCCCGAAAAATACAAAAAAAAATAAAAAAGTTTCTTCTCTTACGATTCTCAAAGAGCAGTAAGCATTACAATTCTAAAAGAAAAATTAAATCTATTATATAAAAATGAACTTTTGTTTGTTCGTACTTTGTGTGCTTCCGTAAATATTTAATTGATTTCTATAGGATTGGTCAACTCATTGCTAGCACCTGCGTGAAGGTTATAGGCAGAGTATAATTATCATAAATGTTACATAAAAAGAAATTTTTGTTTGCTAGTATCCTATATACTGCCATACTGTTCAACCGATGAATTTCGTGAACACTATATTTTAAAATTAATAATTGAGAAAAGTCAAACAGTAAAAGGTACATAACATTCGGAAATAATCCCACATATATCAAACAAAATAAAATCATTATGATTGATGTCAGTCAATGTCTTCCACCCAGGATGTTGTTATTCAGTGTACTCAATATTTGTTCTGCAGTAAGCCGCACTTATTATTCAGAGTTTATCTCACACATACACAAATAAAATTATTATTATCAATACTGATTAAGATAAGTTATATTTGTGCAAGGAATTTTTCTATTTAATCAGTGTGTCGACAAAGGAGGTTTCAATTATACAAGCGTATACCGTTTTAATTGCTTCGCGAATAAATATGTCTCCGAAGCATTCATCAGTTGATCTATTAAGGCAACATCTAGAAATACGCTAATTAGAGCTTCTCAAACAAATGAAGAACGTCAAGAAAGCAATAAAACATATCGTTTACAAATTGCAAATTCATGTTTTTAAGAGTCTCAAGATCAACATGAGGCAAGAAGCGAAAAATTACTACCTGATCACGAGTATCAGAATCAAAAAACGAATATGAGGTAAGAAGCTTGACAACTATACATAACATTGATTGGAGAAAATGAGCTCACACCAGGCATTGCCATTATTCCCATCAACATTCCTTTTGATTTCAAACAACTGTAGTTCCCCATTTTACTTGCATTCTCAATGACTATCAACAAGGCGCGAGGACAATCACTTCAAGTGTGCGGACTAAACCTAAAATATCCATTTTTTCACATAACCAGTTGTAAGCTGGATGCTTACGAGTCTAACTATCAAGAAATTAATTTGTTTCTGCTGAAGACGGAAAAAAAATATTGCCCAAGCTAAAGTCTTGAATAATAAGGTTAAAAAATAAAATATATAAATATATACACTTCTCGTTTATATATCATTCAGTTTCAATGAATGTATTAATTTTCTTATTGAAACATTTATAAAATCTCCGTGCACCACAAAGTATCACATGGGCTTACAGAAGTAAGTATTCAACAAATAGCAAAAAAGAAAATAAGAAAATGTAACAGATATGAAGGATTAAAATAAGAATAAAATAAAATAAGAAAATTTATCAGGTGTCAATAATAAATTTACAAAAATTTTCAAAAGCACTCATGGCGGAAACAAGTTGATGAAACCTCATATTGCTTAAATGTATTCATTTCCGACAGTTATTTTAAACAACAGTTTCCGACTGTTAAAAAGACAGTTATTTTAAACAACAGTTTCCAACAATTAACAAGACAGTTTTTTAAAATTTCAAATGATATTTCCAAAAGTATTTTGTCTGCAGCAGCAACGCGCCGGATACCAGTTAGTTTCTTATAAAAATTGATTTTTTTCCTCAGATGGAAGGTTTAAATAAAATAAATGTTACCCTTTCATTTCATCGCTATAAAAAATTTAATGCTCATCAATCTTTATCGACTGCTCGATGCACTTACAATGCTTATCGAATTTTCAGTATTTATCAAAATTTTATTACATATTGAGCTTTCGAAACTGATCGAACTTTCATGCTGTCGAGAAGTTCAAATACATTTTTAACACTTGTAGAGGTTGGCATTAGATGTTAATTCTGTTTTTTCAAATATTAATTTAATACTTGAAAATAATTAATTAGTTTAATTTTTCCAGTAATTTATATTTGATCACCAAAGTCGCCAAATCTGTCACCAAATTTGTTGCCAAGCTGTAAGATTACTGATGAGACACCGATCATAAAGAATATAAGAAAATAAGCAGGAATTGAATTTATTTATATATATATATTTGTATACAATATATGATTGAATGAACCGAATCATAATATTATCATCATTACACTGGTTGACATAAATACAATTATGGCTAATCACTGGAAAGGTTGATAAACTTGTTTGTTGAAAGACATATAAGGGTGGTTTTAGAATATGTGTCTGCCTAGCTATAGTTGTCGCAATGAGCAAGTTTGCGATTTAATGGTGATTGAAAAGAGCATGATTATCGAGTTCAGAGAATGCGGTCGCAACAATTCCAAAACTGAAGCTTTTGTGAAGTGTTCATGCAGTGAACGTGTACAGTAATTGAAGAATCCACGGGTGTGCAGTCCAGAAATGCACTTTGACAGCAGATAAAACAAACTTCCAAAAACCATTATTGGGCGCCAATAAGGTGGAGGTAGTGTGATGATCTAAGGCAAATTATCTTGGCTTGCTTTAAGTCCATTCATTCCTGTGGAAGGTACCGTCAATAGCTATGAAAACTACCCATTATTGCCGGCCAGGTTTACACTTTACATGACAATTATGTATCTTGCGAATAACAGCGTGTTTCAAAAGGATTGTTGCATGTCATATGTCCAAAATTGCCTGTGTATTATTCGAAGAGGAAAAATTGCAGTTACTACCCTGACTTCAAAATTTCACATATTTTAATCCCTGCGGAAATCTGTTGGAACATCTCGATCGATATATCAAGTAGAAAGATCCTTCGCCACTGAATTTTTAAGAGTTGCGTGATATTTTGCTTTTTTTATGGCTAAAGATGTTTGTCGTCATCTTCTAAGCATACATAGAGTCTGCTGTTAATTGCTCATGTGTGCTGTTTTTGTATCAGTGATAGGCTATTCAGACTATTAGATAGGCTTAATAGAGTGGTTTAATTAAATAGGTTAAATGCTTTTCCGATTGTAGTTCTTCACATATAATAAAATAACATTCCATTTTGGAATAAGATTTCTCTTTATCATCGCATGTGTTGTGTTACTTTTCATTAATTTTTCGAATTTTTAATTTAATTACTGTATATTTGTTTTAAAATTTATGGTTACATTTTTGCGCAAAGAGAAAATGTCATAAAATTTGTTTAATTTCTTCAAAACATTTTAATTTTTCGAAAACTGATTATTGTTCCCATGAAATAAATTTGTAAGTGATTCTTAGTTACTTATTTACTTTTTCAGTTTTATTCGTGAATATTAGTGGAATTCTTTAATTACTTAGATTACGATAAAAAGTTTTCTTTTCATTTAATAAAACTGGGGACAGTTTTAAAATAACGATAATTTTTTTCTCAAGGCTACGTGTTATAACTCAAATAATGCCATTTACTTCGTTGAAGCACTTTCCCAATTGGAAGTACATTTCTGACTCTAATGATTTGAATATTAGCATGATTAGAGTCATAGTCCTATATATATTTTGACATTGTATCAACATAGTTTCAGAATTTAAAAAAAGGAAAGAAAAGACTGTCATACAAAGCAAGGTGACAAAAGCTTCGTTTTATTAATATTTATTTATTTCCATTCTCTCCATAAAAATGATGCCAGGTGCCTGCAATCGGATAGTGCAGATGCTTCTTAATCGCATTAGAGAGTATTGGCGGCACTTCGCCTCTGTCATTAACAGAAATCTTATCTCACCTAAGGCTTCCCTCTGCATTCCTCGCGTTCTACTCATGAAGTATGGATGAGGTGAGTCTGGACTTTTAATTCGCAACACTTTTCCCATTTGGATGAAAAAGGTCAAAGTTCTAAATTGGTTGGAAATTACTTACAAATTTATTTTCCCTACGAAATTCTTAAGTGATTGGAAATTTTACCAATTGCCCAAGAAATCATGGACCTTCTTTCAGTTTGAAAATGATTACTAGTGTTGTTTTTCCATAAAATTTTGAAATGATTGGAAATTTTACCAATTGCCTAGAGAAAAGTGAATATTAATATAATTTCAAAGTGCTTACAGATGTTATTTTGCCCACAAAATTGTGAAGTGATTGGAAATGTTAAAAATTGCCGAAGGAATCGAACAGCACTCATTCAGCCTGAAAGTTGTTGTAAATATTTATCTTCTGTAAAAGATTTAAATGATTAGAAATTCTACTAATTTTCAGGCAACTTCCACAAATTTTTCATTAAAATTTTTTTTAATGCTGAAATCAGATATTTGGTAAAAAATCGTACAACAACATTCAGCCTGAAAGTTCTTGTAAATGTTCTCCTATAAAATATTTAAATGATTAGTAATTCTATTAATTGTTCAAGTATCCTCAACATGTTTTTCATTTTATTAAGAACTTTTATAAAAATACTGAAAAACAAATATTTGATAAATTGTTATTGGTTATGTACTAAAAAATTGCATTCAAGTACATTTGGAAATAACCTATATAATTTTATTCACGAAATAAACACAACTGGGCTGAAAGTAATGAGACAGCAATTGAAATCTTTTTTTTTTCTTATTCTTTTAATATGAAATTGTATCGAGTTTTCTGTTATCAGTATCGTTTGCAATGAAGTATTATAAATTGACGCCATTAAGATAATGCGAAACTTTTGTACATCCAATTTATTCTTCCAATTCAAAATGTATACACAAAATCCAAAAATATATATTGATATGAATGTATTTTATAAATAAAAATATTAATTAAATTTAATGATTTTTGAAGGGGCTATATAAATGTAGAATTTCACGATACCCATGATGTGTTAATTTTACTTTTAAACGTAAATTTGCTAAACAGTGATTATAATATAAACTAAGTTTTCTGTATAAAAAGTTAGTAAGGTTCCAATCTATTGATATTAATCTCTGATTTTGTGTAATCGAGGAAAAGACGTTGAACAATAAAAGTAGTGTACAGAATTGTTTGACACAAAAATGATTCAAAGTGAAATATACTGTTTTAAACATTTATAGATTCATAAGTCACTGTTTAGCGATATTTTTACTTTATGGGCATTCTTTTATTGCAATTTGTTAATCAGTCGCTTATTGTATTATTATTTTTACATGTTCATTAGCTTAAAAAATTATGAGTTTTGACAATGCAAATAAATTCGTTGATTCTCATTTATTTAGTGCATATAGGAACTTTTAATTAATACTTTTGTTTAATATATCTACTGAAGTATTAAAATACACCGTCAAATCATTCGTAAGAATTTAACATCAGCAAAACGTTTTATTGCATTTTTTTTTTTAAAATTTTTTTTCTGAAATAGAGTAATTAGAATAACTCGAAGCTAATTTAGTTGAGAAATTACTATCATTAAAGAAATTCATTTCTTTACTTCTATGTTTCAAGTGCTATGAATTGTTTTTATAAGACGATATCTTCTTGACTCATCATGATAATATGCCTATTATTTATGCAATTTAATCAGAGACAATTCAAAATATGATTCTGAGATTATCGGTTTGATATAAATGTGTAATGAAGATATGCCAGTCTCTCAATTTAGTCAAATGCTATTCTCGATAGGGTTATGAGATTACCGGTTTGATAAAAATGTATGTTGAATAAGTATTAGAATCATTATTAATTACTTATTGTCTCAGCTGAAACTAGCATTTCTCCTCCTTTTTTGTTTAGATAATTTGGAATTACTTGAACATCTCTCTGAAACAGCTACAAAATTTAAATATATTTTGATGACAAATAAACGTTTAATTAATTGTTTTTAAATATGGTTTTTCATATAGTTCATTGTTTGTAACATTTCTTTGAATTACCTATAAATTAAATTACATATTTAAGTAATTGCTAACAATTACTTGGAGAAATTAAGAAAATGGAATAACAATGGAAAATGTTTAATCATTCACACGGATGTATAAATCTAAAATCTGCTAATTGTTTAGAATTTTTTATTTTATCATTTAAGAAATATTCGATTAGAAAATATGGTAATCGACAGAAATTTGATCTCGAAATTTGAATAAGTTTTCATGATTTATGCCTCTTTGAGTCAAAAAAGATTTTTTTGGAATTTGTTCTGTCTATCAGTGGAGAGTTCACGAATGAGATAGCTGAAACTGGGTACAAGCTATTCAGACGATATTTAATATGTTATCTTTTTTTAAAAAGTAAAATTTTATCCTTTTTCTTACAAATAATAGAAGAAAGAGATGCTTGTCTTTCTATTTGTGAGAATGCAAATATGGTAATTCAAAAATTAAATGAGTTAGACTCTTGAAATTCGGCATATGCTTCCTAATTAAGTTCGTTTCTATAACAAATTTTGACTCAGTTCAATCAACATCCAACATATTTTTTAATCATATATGTTGACAAATTTATACGTATTATTGCTCATTGCTCTGGAAAGTGAATAAATGTGATGATAAATAATAAGTAATACATTATTCTTAAAGTGGGAATCGCATGAAATTTTAATAGGGTCACAAAAATTTTCAAGCAATTTTATTTTTTAAGTTTCATTAACATTTTCTAAAAAAAACTGTAAGGAAATCCTTCTGCTTGAATCATTCCATTGCAACATGCTGGATGATTATTTAAAAGTTTGCTTGTATTAATTTGTGTTTCATTTTTTTTTGTTGTTGTTTTTCAATTTTGAAGCTTCTATGATACACTATTAAGGATGAGAATAGAGAATGACCAATGTTTCCATGAGTTACTTCTGGATTGAAATTGAAATTGGCTGTATTATTTATTAATATCATTTAAAAATGGTTAGAAGAACACATTTTAACAGAATTATAAATGATAGGAAGAAGGGGGTACTTTATAATTATTTTTTGTATTCACAATTTTCAATACATATGTGTCACGGTTGTCTTTTGTTGCTACATCTAGATATGAGAGATTTGAAAGAAAAAAAAGTCGATAAAATAAAAGTAACAAGTAAGATACTAAAGAAAAACTACGCTACATTGTGTAAAAAAATAGGGCACTTATATTTTTAAAATCGCGCTTTGTATCTTGATCCTATTGTTTTAAATTTCTTTTTTCTTTTTTGACTGTTTTATCTTTTATTTTGAAGGAGTAAATTTTATCTGCCTCTTATAAAAAATTTTAAAAAAATGACGTGTAAAAAAAGTGGAAGGACATGTATTAAAATAATTATTTAAGGAAATATAAAACTTAAAAGTAGGTGTTTCATTCTTATTAACTGTTTTTGTTAAGAAAGACATGCTATTTTAGTGAAAGTCGACGTTTTCATCTTTTTTAGAATGCCTTGAGGAAACCCTTTAAGTGAGTTTCAAAAAGGACAAATTGTCGTCTACTAAAAAAAGATGGGAATTGTGTGAAAGAGAGTGAATGCCAGCTACATACCAAATACTGTTTCAAACTTCATGAGAAATTCTAGTAGGAGTAAGACCAAAAAGAAGACAGCTAAACCTAAAAAACTGACGCAATGCAATCAAGAAAAGAAATAAAAACACCGTATGGAATTATTACCTAAGTTCAAAATGTTGCAGACATCATACATGTTTTACAACGACATAAAAAGCTCCAAAAAGTTCGTGTTCAGAAAAATAAAACACCCACCTAAATGGACGGGAAGGCACACTGAACACCGACTGCAGCGTGCTAAAAACCATATGTCCTACAGTTCAGAATGGACCCTCGTTACATTTCCTGATTATAAAATTTTTAATTTAGACGGTTCAGGTGACTACCAATATTATTGGAATTGTCTTGATATTGATAAAAGAATATTCTTCCTACCGGAGGGGAAGGGGAGGGTTATTGGTTTGGTTGACAATCATATACCGATAATAAATGCCTAGATGAAATACGTCTCGTGTTCTTGAGTGACAGGCAGAAAAGCACAGATTATAGCCAAGTTTTGAATTCGCATCTCCTTCTCTATGGCGTTGAGCTAAGCTGAAATGATTGGATTTTTCATCATGATGGAGCATCAATCCACACAGCTAATGGTATTAAAAATTGTTTTACAGCAAATAATAATCAAGTTCTGCTAAGGCCTGTTAAACGCCATTAGATCTCAGTAATGTAGAACACATATGGATAAGGTTTATTCGTCACACTTGCGGAAAGGCGAGCAGTTTGAATCTGTAGGCAAGCGTTCAATGATGTATGGGAAATTTTTTTATTGAACCAAAATTCAAAATTTAGATGCCAAACTGAATCCTTGAAGTAATTGAAACTAAATGGTGGACGAATTCCCTATTTAAGGCTTTTATTTAAAAGTGTCCTTCTACTTTTTTCCCAGGTATGATGTTCTTAAAACTATTTTTTTATTACAATTGATTTGCATTTTTTGTTTCAAGTTTCAGATATAGTTATCTGTTCTTAAATAGGTATTTAGAGGTATTTAAAGTGTTGCTTATTAGAATTCACTGAAAAAATACAGTGTCATTTATTTATCTAAAAACATATTGTGCCCTTATATATATATATATATATATATATAAATTCAAATTTTCTATTCGGGGATTCTCTGTTTATTTTCTAGAAAAATATAAATATCAGTGATTTAATTTCAAAAAGTCTTTAAAAACCGTTATCACCATTATTCTTGTATTCCCTTTGAATCCTCACTAGCGTGTAATTAAATAAGCCCGTTTTTTCCAGTTTGTATTGAGCTTTTAAACTTGCCCCTACTAGAAATTATAACAATGTTTAAATAAACTGTTATAAACTAATTTATGAATATATTTTATGAATAATAATTTCATTATATGATCTATGCTATTTTTTCTAGTATGTTTTTTTTGTTTATAAGCATGGAATATCCTATCTAAAAAATCAATCTGCTTTTATTATAGATCAAGAATAAAAAATACTACTGATTTAATTTTATCAGATCTAATAAATTTTGCTAAAGCGTATCTGATAAATTAGATAGTTCATTTTAATTAAAGATAAAGATAAAACTTTTAAACTCTTTTTTTATGTAAATCGACGTTTGCTTTATCACGCCATTTTGAAAATGATATGACGTAAAATGACAAATTTATTCTGTCTCTATGTTTATGCATAAAAGTAAAACGTTCCTGCTTTTGCCTAGTAAACTTAGGAATGCAAGTTAAACTTAGACATAAACTAATGCGTTAACTTTGGTATTATCATTGTCTAAAATTAAATAGAAAATTTTGCAGTTAGAACATTTTTACTTGTAAGTCCAAATGTAACAATAAACATTTATATCTACATATAAATAATGAATTAAAAAAACATTTTTCCTTTAATTTGGATAATCAAAAGATATAGTTGTATGGTTGAACTTGTTTTTTAAAATTAAATTCTTAATAATTTCTTTCACTTCATGTATTAGACCATTATCATTCACAGAAAATAGCATAATTATATTTCCAAATATTCTTTCTTATTTTCTTGACTCATTGTAATACTTATTTTACAACATGAATAACTATTTACAATCGTTTTCTCTAGGCAGAGCACAACTAATTTGCCAGAATTTATATTTGTATTCCTTTCCATCTATGGCTACCTAATTAGTAACATTTATTTGAAAAAGAAATCGCTTTCCAATGATTGATATATAATTTTTTGAACTATGCTTCTGATTTACTTAACTAATAAGTCTTGTACAGAAATGTTTGCTGTATAACAAAATATTAATAAAAACTGGAAGCTATCAAATAACTTATGTTTAAACCCCATTTTCTCAAACAAGCTAATTTTACCAAATCATTACATTATCAATAATTCATTTTTTAAAATTTATATTGTATGTTAAAACACTCTTCGTTATACTTCCAAATTTCCTTTCTCCTTTTTTAAAATTATTTAAATACTTCTTTTGTTAAATGGATAACTACATGAAATCGAACTTTGTTATTACATCTAAATTGCAAAAAATTATCGGCTCATTTGTTTCCTGGTGAATATATAATCAGGAAATTCACTTAGCAAAAAAGTTATTTTCAAAAGATTATAAATTTTTTGAAATAATTTAAGCATTTTTTGAAGTATTGTTATGAAATTTTTATTTCATTAGACATTTTTATATAGAAATATGTGATATATGATGCATAAAATGGGAAAAAATAATAATTGGAAGCCGTCGTATAATTTTCGATAAGCTTGTTCCATTTTCTCAAATGGAATCAATTATAGTAACTAGTTTTCGGTGATTAAATGCAGAAAACCTGAAATAAATTTCTTGAAAAATTAAAGAATCCTCCATAGAAATTATTAGTAGCATTTTGTAATTATTCTGTGATTTAATATGGTATAAATATAAAAATTAGATATAAGTCGGATATTTTTACTGTAAATACACTTCGTAAATTTATTTCTTTACTTATAAATTATATGAGTCAATTCTGTATATTTTGTTGATTTACTCTGTTTTTTTTTTTTTTGAAAATGCAAAGATTAAGTTCAATATGTGAAATATCTAACCAAATCTTATATTTTTATAACTCATTCCTTCTTTGCGAAAACAGCATTACCTATGATTTAGTTCCTTTCAGTATAAATTGATTTCAAAGAAATCATAAACTCAGTCGCGTTGACAAAAATGAGGAAGGCAAATTTGTAACATTTCCAATACTTCATTTTTTTTAGGAAACAATATAAAATTTTAGTAAAAGTGCATTTTTACTTCTCATAAATGAATTATAATGTCTTAATTTTAATTTATCTTTAAATAAGTTCTTTGATTTTTTTATTAATTTCAGACTTTTTTTATATAATGCAATATATTTTAATTCTATCATAGGAAGCTAGATATTTTATTAAATGTAAATTTCGATAGTTAATGTGAAGGAAATACGTGAAATAATTCTGCATATTATTATAGATATTAATTTAACCATCAATTTTTTTTAATTTCAATATTTAGAGTTTCCATATAATGCCTAAATGTAAAAATCGTATATACATCAGCTCAAGAGATTTGTACACATTTTATATTTTCTAAGTATGTTATAAATAGAAATAATTTTCATTTGTATTTTCTATTTTCTCTAATGTAATAAAAGTTATATTCTATCAATATTGGATTTTTTTAAATCTTTCATTCATCCGTATAAATAATCAGAAAAAAAAAAGCAATGGTCAAATTGCAATTTATTTATAATTCGAGGTTTTGAGATGTTTTCATGATGAGAGATTTTCAATTATAACACCTTTTTTTTTTTCTTTGAATTAATTCAAGATATATTTTATTCTTTTCTTGTCGTACAGTTAGTATACAGAAGTTTTGCAAGTTTCAAAAATCTCAAACTCCAAAATTCAATGAATTTTGAAATTTAAAACGTCACTTAGCACTAAAACACTAGTTTATGTTAGTTAAACTAGTTTGTTAAGATGTTTGTTTATAAATTATAATTCAAAGAAAGTTTTAACTTTAAAAAAATCTCAATTCTGTCTATTTAATCGGCTTGATTAATGATATGCGTTGAATATTCAACTGAAACATTTATCTGCTCAACATATTTCAATATTAGGAAATATATTATATTCATAATAATTTGTGATATTTGGATTACATCATGTGCTTTGTTATTTGTTTCCAACGTCTGTTTACTATTAATTTCTTTTTGACTCCCACAAAATTCCCTCAATTTTCTTGTATTTTTTTGTACTTATATATTTGGATGCATTATTTATCACGGGTTCACATAATTAATTTCTACATAATTTTTGAGGGAGATTCAACATGCGAAAATCTCTTAGGAGTTTACTGGTAAATAAATATTTGATAAACCGTACTTCATTGTTTAAACTGTTTAATTTATTCTGTTATTATATTCTGTTTTACATTTGCTGCTTTAGATTTGTTGTTCATACAATTATTTTAAATTCTTACATTAAATTTATCTAAAAATCACTGGTCATTAAATTGTCTGGCTATTGTGGAAAGAGATCCCATTTTAAAAACCGTTAACTTGTATTAGTGCTGGATTTCCTATTTCACATCTATTTTCAAGCCATTATGCATAAATGCTAGATTAATACTTTTTCTAATAACATGCTTAAGCATTTTTATATTTTTGCTAATAATTTTTATTAATAAGAATGATTTTTGTAAAAAATGGCATGTCTAAAATATGAGTCTCGCTTTTTTTAACAAATCTAAACACATCAAAATTACTTCTGTTACTTTTCGTTCAACAAAATGGCGTCTCCTTGAAATTAATAAACTATTTATTCTTTTGATGTTAAAAATTTAAATGAATACCAAAATTTGTGCTTCGGCTTGAAAATAAATGTTGAAGATTATTTGAATAATCTATATTTATGAATGGAAGTGTTTATGTGCACGTATGCGGATCCAGACGAATCTATCGTATTTGTCAAATATGTTTCACACGAAGTTGTTGATTTTCCGCGACCTGAATTTGAAATTTTTTTCGAAATTATAATAAAATTCTCGAAATTATTATATCGAAATTATAATAAAATTCTCGAAATTATTATATCGAAATTATAATAAAATTCTCGAAATTATTATATCGAAATTCTTATTAAATTTTAAAATTTAATATGAAGCGATTTTTATTTAATATTATGCACTGTTTTAGACAATTTCTGACTCGTAATATAATTTCTGATATTTGAAGGGAATGAATATATGCACTATTGATTAGAACAATTGAAATTTGAATGCGACATACCAACATGTTATTTTCTCCATATTTTTTGAGATAATAATTACAATATTTCTTCTTAAGTTAAAACAAGAATGGTTGAAATACTTTTCTAATCTAATTTTTAATTGTTTGTTAAAAAGAGTTAAATGTTTTTATGTATATTACAACAATTTTGTATTGAAATGTGAAAAACCACTTTTATGGTGAGGATATATCAGATTTTACTAAGTATTTGAAAAGAGTTTCATATGTTTCTCAAAGTAACAACCGAATACCCGATGTTCGTTTCAATACCCCGATTTTGATTGCCGCGCCCTTAACCCCTCCCCCATCCCTTTACTTGCATGTGAGTGCCTTGTAGTTTCAAAGCGTACTATTTTATTTTCACTCAAAATTACTGACTGATTACTTATATAACTAACTGAAGTCGTGAAAAAGCTTTCAGGAGTGGCAGTAAGAATATTTTATATAATATCATTAAATGTGACTGAAATTATTTACCATTGTTAACTTCACAACGTTAAAAAAAGTTATGCTGTTGTTACTTATGGTATTTTACAAGGCCACTTACAGACAGCTGTCAGCGGTTTAAACCTAAATTAGTGTCCCTTGTTTTTCCACTAGCTCCAACCTAGGGCTAAGCAAATGACTTAGCTATTTCATGCTTCACATTCGCTTGCACAACCCCTTTTTACAGGGGGCACATTCACTCTACTTACAGATAGAACACAAAATAGCAATCATGCCCAAACTGGGACTCCCAGATCACGGGGAAGACACGCTACATCTATGCTAGGACGTCTTTTAACAACAATTATTATTATCTTGTAATAAAGCGAATTATCAAAATTTAGGAACGTAAATCTTACGCTTATTTACTACAGTTTAATGTCTAGGTCTCTGACAGTAAATAAAAATTGTTCTAAAGTATATTAATAGAAATTAGAATAATTTCCCCACAATATTATGTGTTAACAGCAATTTTTTCACATTCTAAGTCCATGAATAATCCGAATTCACTTTATTGTCAAATGTAAACATCTCTTCTTATCTTTCCTTTCAACCGTATTTTGTCGGAATAAACGTTTCCTGACGCATGCGCTAAAACGCAGAGGGTCTTCGAATCCGTGAATAAACAATACATCTGATCGAAACGTGCGATTTTTTTGACATTTTAATTTTATGTATTTGTTCCACAGTTGTTAAGAGAACTTTTTAAATAATAATTTTTTTTTGAATTAAAAAAGCTGGTGTAATTAATGATACAAATTCAAAATTGTAAGATTTACATAATAAGCCGTTTTTTAGTTCACATTTATTAGTGATGATCTGAAAGATAATAGTGTTGTCATAACTGTCTGCTTTAAATTTAATACATCAATTGTTGTTCAATGAGTATATAGGCTATAAAATTTCAAGGTCTTTTCCCTCAGAATACGCAGTGTAAAAGCATATTTGACTATTTTCATTTAATTTTCCTCAACATAATTACACTGCATAGTTCTATTTTCTTCATTCTAATAGTTACTATGCTGTAAGATTGTGAATTGATCAATTAGTAATAGAAATATTTTTGTTACATAAATTTGGCAAGAATATTAAGAAGTACTATGTGATATTACACTAAAGAGGCATAAATGAGAAAAAGTAATCTCATAATTAAAAACATAATTTTATTTATTTAAATAAATAAATAAACAGGAACAATTACTAATAAATAGGAAACTATTTTACAAAAACAGCATATTTTAGTTTGTTCAAAATTAATATCAGTTTTAAAGTATAATAATATATAGACGCATTTTAGATAATTATTGTTTCAATATTTACTTTCTTTTCATTGTTATGTCCAATGTTTTCTAAAATATCGAGAAATTTGTTCTCCTAATTGAAAGAAAATCCTTCTGTAGCTAAGTCAAAAAACTTATTGCCAATTTACAAAATGATATCAACAACTATTATTTTTTAAATGACAAGTATAACACTAATTTTAAGCTAACCCTTTTTTTATGAATATCACTACGAAAGTAAAAAGTAAATGAATAAGTAGCAAAAGTAGATAGCAACAAGTTTAAAGTAAATAATTCATCAGTACTAAGCAAAAAATTAGCATATCAATTTTTAATGATTTCCAGAAAGTTCCCCCCCCCCACTTACATGTCTTCTGAAACCTTATCTGTTTAACATGACCAAGAGTTCATGTTAAACAAGTAAGGTTTCAAATAATATTGAGATTTGAATGTACAAAAGCATCTGCATACAATTAAACATTCAATCGCTTATCTGTAACTCAAGACTATCAATTATCTGGAAGAGGGGAAGAGGAGAGATTCATTGGTTGCTGAAGGTTTCAACTATTTGCAGTTATTTGAGGAGTGTTTTCAAAAAGTAAATGCATCGGCACTTGAACAAAATGTTGCTGCAAAATGAAAATTTTGTTAAAATTATGGGTAATATGGCTAAAAACTATTGGTAACTTTTATTATTGTAGTTTTTATGATTATGGATTGAATAGGCTATTTCGTTCAATTTGAATAGTAGCTGCTCAGTTCAGAAAAATTCATTAATATTAAATTAAATTTCAATGCTTAAAATTAATTAAAATATGGTGATAATTTTGCATGGAATAGAATTATAAAAATAGCTAAATTAATAAATGGAAGTTTATGTAATTATAACACGTAAATGAATAAAATGAATTATAAATGTTTTTGTACTTAATTTAGCAAATATTATATATATATACATATATTAAATACATAATTAAATGTATCAAGAAAATAAACAATTCTAAAAAACATCTTAATCGTTCATCCAAATTCAAAGTACAGCTAATGAAAATATGGTTCTGAAATGAAAACTAATATTTTCTCAGTGTAACACACGCGGAGAAAAGCTTAGCATTAATAAACTGCAAAAAGAAATGCAGAAATTTTTGAATAAAAATTAACAACAGCAAACAAACAGTTTTAAGGATTATTACAGTAATTATATCATTAAGCTGATTAGGAAACGGATATTTCTATTGATTGTTAAATGAGAAGCTAATTAATATGGCTTGATTCGTAATACATCCTTTTAATAAAAATTTAGTATAAATAAATGCGGTAATTCAGTTGCGAAAATACTTTTGTTCTTAAAATAAAAATACTAAAGAAAATTTAAAATCAAAAGATTATCAAAATGCATCCTAGTTTTATTTTAAAAAACTAATAAATAATTCTTGTTTACATAAAATTGATTTTTTTTATTATTATCAAACCTTCTATTGATACAAAGTTAGTTGCTGAACTGAACGATTTTTTAAATCTATTTTTAATTAACTTATATATTTTGTAGCATTGTATTTTTTGTTGTCATAAAACTCAAATCGTTTTCCTTCCTTGTTGATATGTATAAGTATTGTATCCTGGAATTTCCTTTCATTATTAATGACGAAGATAAGTAAAACCCCCCTTAACGAGCAAAATTCGTTTCCGAAACTTATTCATAATGCGAAACACCATCAGCAAGCAAAACAATTTTTTTCCCGTAGGAATTCAAGTAAATTAGAAATAATGCATTCCATTCCGAAAGAAAAAAGATACTTAAACAAATGAATAGCATGCTTTTTTTTTTACAAATGAATTGTCTGAAAACATTTGTCTTTGGCCTCACTTCAAAATTTGGTGAAAATGAAATACGGCATCATCATTAGATGACTCTCATAGCCACTGCCTTATTTGGAAGATAATTTTCTTCATAAGATGCAATAATGTCCCATGCCTTCAGGATCATCCTTGTTTTATTAGAAAGCTATCTCTGTGTGGTTTCTATTATTTTTTTCCTTTCTTCAGAAATTTTTTACTGTGACACAGAATGCAACTCCAGACGCTCATTGGCAGTTCTTCCATGATATCACTGGTATTCACCTCGGTCTTGGTAGAGATGCAAACTCATAATTCAACGCTCCACATTCACTTACTCAAACTCTTCAGAGACACATTCTACAACGCAATCCAACTGAAATGTTTCCCATGTAAATATAAGGATTCTTTTCAAACAAGCACCCAACGCAGACAACACAGGCCAAACTAGCATTGACGTCATGGTATCTCCACACCTTTTTTTCCCACCAACATCCCCATTTAAACAAGTCACCTTTTCACATTTTGATTTGCTTTTTATTCGAATCATTCGTAGTGCAAGGTATTCCTTAAGGAAGGTTTGGCTGTATTCAGATATGCTTTAAATTTCCATACTGAATAAGATTTGGTTTAAAGTGTGCTTTAAATGAATTGTTTGCAATTTTAATTTACTTACAGTTACTTCAGAATTTTTTTTAAATGCTTCCATTTCTAAACACTGCGGCCCTTTCTTGTAATATGATTGGATGTTTAAGGATGTATAATCTTTCTAATAACTTGAATATCAATTCTTTTCATATTATAGTGCACTAAATTTAGTTGTTGGAGAAGGAATTGAAAACCCCAGTCCTCGGAGAATATCACATCAACTGCGACAAAAGATTATTTAACGTACATATAACTTAAAATGCTAATTCTACTTTCTATTCTTATATTTTTAAAAATCCTATTTAGTTTTATTTTCCATGTTTCATGATTTTTAGAAACTTATTATATTATGTTAGATAAAATTTAATCAATATTGTTTCAAATTAAAGTTCAAATTTGAGGTCAGGTGACAGACATCTAGGAAGATGAATTATACTTATGAACGATAGATGACCTCTAAAATATTGTAAGTAATATGCTTATGAAAATTTGAAATTTAAAATACTTTGTTTGGGAAATTATTAAGAGCAGGTTATATAAGATATTTATTTAAAATTCTTTTACAACTGTTAATTTCCTCTAACCAGGTTTTTCTCACATTCGACGAGTAATATAGAAGAATGTGTGAGTTTCTGCTGGCGCTCCGAGAGACCGACCATCTGACTTAAAATTACCATATTTGGTTCAAATAAATTTTGGAAGGTGAAAATGTTTATACAGGTATGACTTTTTTTAGTAATTTTTATTAATATTTTCTATGCTAATTTCTGTAAAATGTAATCGTATGTAAATAAATTTTACACTACTTTAAAATTTTAAAATTATTTTCTTAATTTAGTTGTCATGTATTTTTTTGCATTTTGATATCCTTTAAAAATAGTTTTTGTATAATTTTCAACCGCTAAGTTCCGTTGTCACAATGAAATTTAAACTTCTTTCTTTGTTTTATTAAAGAAATTCAATTGTTCGATTTTCTTCTATTGTTGAAAATTAAAGAAAGTATATTATATTAATTGTCTGTTAAATCTGCATGCAATAAAAAGTATAGTTACAGTACCATTTAAGATAACGCTGAAGTACAAGATAAATGATCCTGTTGTTACGTTTTTAAAGTAACTCGTATGTCGTGCGATTTGATTTCAATAGGAAGATTCATTTAACACCATAAATTAAACCTATGTGAATTATGAAAATAATTCTGCTTTAATATCTATCACAACTTAAAACATAATAACCTTATTGAAGATACCATGGTCACTAACACATAAATAAGAGATTTATATTGCGACGTGACTTATGGCCTTTTACAAACACTCTGACAGTTATCTGTCAGTGATTTAAGCCAAGAGGGAGCCTCTTGTATTTTCAGTAGCACGAACTAGGGCTTAAAACTCGACTTAGCTACATCATGCTTCACATTCGCTGCGCAACACCTTTTTACATAGGGGTACATTCCCACATCTCACTGTTAGAACACAGAAAAACAACCATGCCCGATCGGGGACTCAAACCCTCATTAGAGATCACGGGGAAGATGCGCTACTCCTGTGCAGGACCCCTTTAAATGAAATTAAGAACAATCAACATTCATAACAATTTATACTGTCATCAAAGATTGCTAGTCAAAATAAGAGATCATCTTTATGTAACAATTTAGATGATTATTAGCATTTTTATTAGCATTTTTTGTATACATTTATATACATATTCTAATCCAACTGTTGTATCTCCTTGTTGCTTGCAAATGCATTGAAACTGGCTCACTCCAGTTTTGTAATCCATTTAATTGGGAAGAGGAACCGGTAGGGCTGTCGTGAGTAAGACGACAAGAGCTTCGAAGCCCTACAAGGCATATCAGCGATCAAACAAAAACAAATGATAAGTTAAGGAGCTCAAATTGGGCTGTAAGCCCTTAATTTCTAACGCCTTTAGCAGCAGTAGCAGTTGAAAGGGTTTCTTGCGGTCAAAATACTTAGAAAGACGATACATTTAGGGCGTGGAAAAATTTGCATTTTACGTCGTCAGCTTCTTTTAAATATTAAAAATGTATGAATGACTGATACAATGTTTCCAATCTAAGCAATTATTTGTTTTAATTACCTCAGCGTTAACGCCCAGTTCTATGCATTGTATTGGTAAATTTCTGAATAGGTAATTGGTCTCAAGAAGATTAATTTAAAATGTCATTAGCCTCGAAGTCAAATAAAATTTCCTATATAAGCTATTAGGATAGAAATAATAACTTATTATTGCATAATTAATCACATTCCTATCATTTTCTTCATGAATCATATTCCTATAATTCTCTACATGAGTAATCATATACTTTGCAAACATCTAGCATCTATATAAATAATAATCCATTGAAACATAAATATTGCATAGTCATGAATCATAAATAAATAAAGACATATGTGTTTTAATTAAATGCATTTCATAAGAATGAAAAAAGCAGTTTAATTTTGCTAAATTAGGTTTTACTTTTATAAGATTCAAAAGTGTTTCATGGTAAGATTTACCTACATGTCTAAGTTACTGATATAACTCAGTATATTGCTTTTTAGAATCTTGGACTCGTAAAAGAATTAAATCCTTATTTATAATTCGACCAATAGATGAATAGATGAATAACGGCTTCCAATTTTAATATCTGTATAATATCTTAATCTATCCCTAAGAAGTAAAAGATTCTTCATAAAATGATGCATTCTTGTACATAATGCGCACAAGAAGATGTTAATGCGTGCTTAAATGTTTAATATCTTGTACAGTTAAGTGCGATATTAAATACTAGACGCCTTTGGCGACCAGCTGGTTCGCCAAGAGTAATGGGGTCTAAAATTTTCAGTTAAATACTTATGTGCCTTGCTCTCTTTATAATTTCTCTGCCAGATATACTTAAACTTCGAAAGTCACGTAACACTGATTTACTAAATTAATGATATAGATGTTGCAAACGATCATAGAAACCTTTGTCTTGTATTTCTTTTTTAGAAAACATAACATTTAATACTTATTTAATTTCATCTAATCACGTGGTGAATGTTACATTTTTCTTTCGATTAAATTTGCAGTCATAGTTAATTTATTTTTTAATTTGAAGTTCTCTCAGTATGATTTCAACAGAGCTAATAAAAGATATTTTTTCCCTTTGCTCGTTCATTATTTATTTTAGAAAATGTCACATATTATATTTCTCTTATTTTATCCAGTCACGTGCTAAAAGTTGCATTTCTTTAGATTTAATTTGCAACGATAGTTGTTTTTTTTAGTTTGAACTTCCGTCAATAGGATGGCAACACGCTGATAAAACCTATTTTTTCCCCCTTGACGTGCTCGTGCAGATTAAATTTTATTGTTTTGTCCGAAATATATTGTTGTAAAACATGGTTAAAATATTTTTTAAAAATTCGTTAAAAATAGAGGCTTAAGTTATACATTAACACACTGATACCGTTAGAAAGCTAATTTTTTAATCTTTAAATTGATGTAAAAATCATGTTTGTGCGATAATATTTTCGGAAGTTATAACGGAAAATCGTCGAACTTTCGCTTAAATTTTAATTAATTCAAATTCTAATTAAAAATTCGAAAAAAGGGCTCCAAGGTGCACATTCCCGACCTCCAAGGTATACATGTACCAAATTTGGTAGCAGTAGGTCCAACGGTCTGGCCTGTAGAACGCCAACACACACTCACACACATTGAGCTTTATTATGAGTATAGATTATTGTGATATTTACGTTAATTATCTGTGCTATAATGGAACGATCAAATTATATTTTTTTCTAAAATAAAAGATGCGATTAAATAAATTTTAAGACTTAAACTAAAACTTACTTAAAAGGAACTAACTCCAATGGAGTTCTTTTAAAGAAATACTTAGTTTGCCAGCATATTTTAACTTTTTTACAAATAATTTTTAATAGAATTAACAGATTGCTAAACAGATTTTACATTAATTTTAAAGGAATAGATAATTATATCATCAATTTGTTCCAATAGTCTATTATGTTAAATGATTTCATTTATTTCTTTATATCTTGCTTCAATTGACAAAATTCAATTAATTTTTTTTTGACGATTTTCCTC